>OY998248.1:37541343-38141343 GCA_963922005.1 Cornus suecica
TTTTTTCCCACTTAATAAAAAAAATAGAAAAATAAAACCAGGCCTAGTTAACATTTTTTTGTTTCCTCACTAGCTGGAACCAATTTATTCTTAACTTGATCAATAGCATGTTTTCAAATCATCAATGCAAATTTTAAAATGAATAACCATATCCATAATACATCTTCATGACAAAAATAAACTAAACTTTATTCCTCTTAATCATCCAGGGTAATATAAATGCTTCCAGTCCTTTCACATGATTGTACAACTCAACGGAAGAGGGAAGAGAACTGGGAAGCAATGCAATCAAACAAATATTTCAGATCGATTTTTTATGGCAGTTGGCAACACACGTTTCTTTGTCGTCATAGCAATGCTGTATATCAGTGTAAATGCAACAGTAACACGTCTTATAAGTCCCACCACAAGCTCCAAACGGAAAGCACTGATAAGTAATTCCTCTTGGATCTTCAGACTTGGAGATGGCCACGTCAGCTCCCGCTTCACCAACTAATCATGTGAAAGAGGTTTCAAATATTGAAATAATAATAATAATAAAATTAAAAAAAGAACTTGAATCACAGCCAAATCTAGTTGATATAAGTAAAGAAACAAAAAATGCATTGGGCATGTATACTTACATTGATAAGGCAAGAGGGTGAGAAACACAAGGCAAAAGAGAGCCAATGGTGTGATTGATTTAGCGACAGCCATGTTCATGTGGGGAGGAAATGTGATGGAAATTAACAAGGGTGATATAGCAACAAGGATTACCATGGGTTTATATAAGAGAAAGCCTTTTGTGACAGATAAACATTAATGGAAAAGAACTTATGATGTGGTCCTTCCAATTAATACTGTAATTATCCTTCCAATTAATTGTTATTGTTTTAGGAAATAATAATTTAGTTTTTTTTCTTGTAATAATTAAGTAATAAACAACATTTTCACATTAATGGGAGATATTTAAATTCCATCATTGATGCAGGGGGATCCGAGTCAGACGATGCCGAGCTGTCAGATTGCTCATTAATGGCGCTGGATTACCTGGAGCGGGAGGATCAGCGCAAGAATGGCAAGAAATCGTAATCCAGCCTAATTGGGGCAGTTTCCGTGCACGTGTCGGTTTTTTGGCCATAACTGGAGCTACGAGTGTCGGATTAGCGCCCGTGACCCCAATTCGGAAAGCTAATCTCGGCGCGGACGTCGTGGCCACCGAGCTACGCTCGGTGCACATCGTTTCGAGCCCCAAATCCGCTGTTTTCCTTTTCGATTCTTTATTTTTAGTTATTTTTTGCTACTTATGGTAATTTTTTATTTGTCAATTAGGAGATGATTCTGAACCCGATTTGGGCCAGATTTTTGGCAATCTTTTTATTTTTTTCCATGTTTTGTTTTGGTAGGACTTTTAGGGTTTTGCTATTTTTGGCAAAAATCCCATTAGGGGTCGATTTTTAGCTATTTATACCCGGCTTGTGGGTTGTTTTTATTCATTCTTGATTATACATAATTATAAAAAAATTCCAGAGTGTTCTCTGAATTTTGGGTCGAATTTCTCCCTTTTCTTTCTTGCAAATTACCCGTTGCGCTAGCCTACAGAATAATCTCTATTCTGTCCGGCGTCAATCATTGAATTCAATTTTAAATCAATATGAAAAAAAAATTAAAATTGTGGTTGACCATACAAGCTGTGTTTAACAGTTCTATGGTGTTTTAGCTTTCTCTCATATTTTAATCAACTGCCATGTCAAGCAAAATGGCAAGCAGTGTGTCTGATGATTAACCCCATATGGCATAAATTTTGTATAAGAAAAACAATTTGTTTTTTTTTTTTTTTTTTTTTTTTTTTTTTTGTATTTGCATATTGTTTCTTATTAACAGGATATAGATATTTTGGTACTGCACAACTAACATTTTAATACTAATGCATAATTTCTTTTCAGTGTATCCACTTATCTAGAACAGTAATAGATGCAAAGTTTTTAATGTTTAATATTCAATTTTTTTTTAAAATTTCATATAAAGTATTAATAGTATGCGAAATTATTGTGAATAAGGTAATAAAATTACTTAAAATAAATACATGACAATAAAAGCTTGGACCATTGGTGTGATTTGTGGTTTTTTTTTTTAGGAGAAATTAATCATTCGTTTAATGTCGGCATAGAAGTGTGTGATAAATTTTAATTTCAAAGGTAAAGTGGAAAAAATCTTCCAGAAAGTCATGGACCATAATTTGTTAGGGCCGGCAAAAATTTACCCAGCCCGTCAACCCGCGCTCAAAAATTGGGTTATTGGATGAGTGCTTTCCGCAATGGGTTGGGTAACAGTGGTATCAATTACGGGTCATGAATGGGTCTATTAAGGGTACCTATGTAAAATGTCTTCACATCACCAATCAGCCATGCCAATCGGTCCTTCTATCTCGTCTCTCTCCTTGCCTCTCTTCCTAGTGAGTTCTCTCGTCTCTCTATCTTGTACTATGTGAGTAGTGCCCTATGAGCAGCTGTTGCAATGCATAAAAAAGCAATAAAAACTTTAGCGCCCTAACGGGCTGACTTTTCCAATGGGCTTAAATGCCCCAACTTTTCTCTTTATTGTAAGAAAAAATCATTTCTTCTCTTTTTACTTTTTAGACCAATTGTTAATACAATTATATATATGCTTATATATATAGATTTTGAAAAATGGCGGGTCGGGTCAAATTCACGGGTCAACCTGATCCGTTATGATCCAATCCATTTACAACTCGTCATAAGAGATTGAGAACAGGCGACTGACCCGTTAACAACCAGCTCAATTACCACCCCTATAATTTGTGTAATAAAGAGCCTAAGATCCTGTTTGGTATGCATTTGTATTTTTTGTTGTCAATTTTAGAAAAATACAAATACATGTTTGTATTCGTGAAGTACTGTGAGTCTAAAACAGAAATATGTTTGGTACATATATTTTTGTTGTAGATATATAAATAGTGTTTTGGGGTAAAGGGAAGTGGCGGCGGCGGCGGTGTTTCGGGGCAAAGGGAAGTGGTGATAGTGGTAGTGGTTGTAGCGATGGTGTTTGGAGGCGGCAGCAGCTACGGTGGTGGTGGTCAGCGGTGGTGTACAGTAGATATGCATATATATATATACATATATATATATATATTGAGTGAATAGTTGAGAAACAAAAAAAAAAAAGAACTTTTTTTTGTTAGGAAAAATGAATCTTTTTTGCTATCGTTTTTTATTGTGTAAAACAAAACAAAACAAGCCGAACATGTTTTTGTTAAAAAAAAAATGCTACAGTATCAAACGAAAAACAAAAAACATCAAACACAAACACATACCAAACAAGGCCTAAACTATCACATTTTATTGCAATACTGCCCTGTCCTAATTTTATATTTGACCACAATGCCCTTTCTTATTGAATTTCACTTAATAACTTGTTAGTCTTGCTGCCTGGTTTGATCTTCCATAGGTTTTGCTGCTTTGTGCACTGACTCTCCCTGGTTTCATTATGCTTCTAAGGATCAGTCCCATGTTTTTTAATCAGCAAGGCAAATTTTAAAATGCAAAACCATAATGCATCTTCATGACAAAAATAAACTTCACTTTATTCTTATTACTTATACGAATGAGAATGCAATCAAACAAATATTTCAGGGCGTTTTAGCATGATGTTGCAGTGCCGATCTATAATGGCAGTTGGCCTCACGTTTTTCTCTGTCGTCAAAGCATCCCAGTATATAAGGAAAACCTCTTGTGACACATGAACATTTATGGAAAAGAAGTTAAAACTTATAATGTGGTCCTTCCAATTAAGTATAATCTTCCTTCTTATTAATTATTATTGTATTTTGGAATTTTTAGTCATTTATTTATATCTTTTAATAAGTAACAAACAATATTTTCACATTAATCGAACATAATTAATACCTAATTAAATTCAATATCAATAATGTAAAAGATGATAAGAAAATAAGATGGTGGTTGACATACAAGCTCATAGGGCATCACTATCCATTCTCCCTCCGTCCCAATTTAAGCGTATATGTTCATTATTCTATGTGTCCCAAAATAAATGTTCCAATTGAAAAGTCAGTACACTTTATTTGATCAATTTATCAATTTAACCTTCAAGAATTCAAGTTATAAAATATCTAAAAGTACAAAACATCATATCACTTGGTGGGATAAATGATAAAATTAGTTTTTCATTCACTACCATGACAATAAAAGTCATCATTTTAAAAAATTAGATTCCCGGAAACTTATAATTTGGGACAGAGGGAATATAGAATTATACAAGTGTGTAATATGAATTTTCAGGTTTCGATTCTACTCTTATGTGTAGACTTTTCTGATTCTACTATTCCACCACTCCACATCAGCTCGACTCTGCACAACATACTAAAATCATACTCACAATTTTATGCGATTCAACCAATTATACGTTATTTTCTTTTGAGTTGGTTATCTATTGTAAGGGTTTAATTAATCTTGTTATAACAAATTTCTACAAATTTGTGTCCAAAATATTACATATTAAGATAAAAAGAAAAACATGGTTTTATAGCAACAACCATGTTCATGTGCGGAACAAATGTGATATAAACAAGGGTGATATAGCAACAAGGATTACCATGGTTTTATAAGAAAGCCTTTTGTGACAGATTTTAGTAGGCATGTTTGGACATTGTGTTCTAATAGCTCAAACTCGCTATGGAAGGAATGGGTTCAAGTTAATCTTATCAAAGAGCAGAACTTTTGGGACATGACTATCCCCCAAGATTGCTCTTGGTTTTGGAGGAAACTACTCCAACTCAGAGACATTGCATTCCCTTTGATAAAGCATAAAGTGGGTAATGGTGAATCTACTCTTGTTTTCTTTGATAATTGGTTACCTTGTGGACCTATCTACAAGATTTCACCCAACTCAAATTTCAGACATAGATGGCATCACAACAGATCAGCAAAGGTTTCCTCGCTCATTGTTGATGGTTCTTGGGTTTGGCCTAGATACTTATCTGTTATTATTTCCCCTTTCTTTGACCTAGCCTCTCTTCCCCCGCCCTACAACACTGGCAATGATATAGTTCAGTGGTCCCCATCCCCTTCAAAGACGTTCTCTGTTAAGCACACCCTTTTAGCGATTTCTACCAATCCTATTCCTGTTCAATGGCACAAGCTGGTGTGGTTCAAGAATCATGTTCCAAAATTCTCCTTCTGTCTATGGTTAGCAATAAACAACAAGCTTTTGACTAGGGATAAACATTTTTTCCTTCATACTATGCACCCCAATGTATGTATGTTATGCATGAAAGGAGCCGAATCTCATGAGCATTTATTTCATGATTGTGAATACTCGAGATTTATTTGGGATGGTATCCAGCATAAATGTGGCTTCTACACAGGATCAAGCTCATGGGTTCAATTCATACAGTGGGCGTCTGTTCATTGGAAAAAGAATCTGAAAAGCAGTAGAGTTCTATCATGGAAATTGAGTTTATCGAGTTTTGTTTATCATGTGTGGAAGGAGAGAAATCGAAGAATTTTTCAGGATAAGAGATTACCTCCAACAAAATTGCTTGATGATATTTTTACCTCTGTGCGATTCAGAATGTTCTCAATCAAGCTTAGTGGTTGTCCCCTTGCCAAGGCCACTGCTTAGGAATGGAGTTTTCCTTCATCGTTTTATGAACCTGTTGGCTCAAACCCTCTCTTCTGCTGAAATTCAAATCTGAACTCCTATTTGCCTTGCGGTCTTGATCATCCCCAACCGCGACATACCCATTCTACAACCTTTATGTCCTCCACCTTTTCGCACCCCCCTTTCCAACCCCCTTGATCGTTTTCATTTGAGTGAGAGTCTGTGGAATATGTTGGGTTTTCATCTATGCAGGTGCCGATTGAGAGAAATCGTGTGAAAGGAGTATGAATCATGGCTTCTAGGACTTTCTTGTTGCGACCTGATTTTGTATATCTAGGTCTATGTTAGTTTGGTTGACAACCATCCTGGTAGTTATTAATTGCTAGGGTTGTGTTGTTTTTATTCGGGCTCCTTTGTTGGTTTGTAATGGGCATTCTTTTAGCCCAAGTGATGTACAGTGTTTTTTTTTTCCCTCTTTTAATTTACTTTATTTAACGAAAAAAAAAATATTATTATCAGTAACGAAATGTATAGTAGTAAATAAAATATATTAGCTACAAAATAAATTTCGTAGTAAGCATTATTATCAATTACTAAATGTGGTATAGTAAATAAAAAAATTTAATTACAAAATGAAATATCTTATTTAGATATGTAATACCAAGAAAATCTCATTCCATTATGAAATTTGATAATATAATGGTAGAATTTCTTAGATATGTAATACCTATAATGGGTAAAGTTTAAGATATTTTAAATAAGATATTCAATTATATTATCAAATTTCATTAAAATTATTGATTGACAATAGTATAAAAATATATAATTTTTTTTCCTATTCGTACAGAAGAATTTATATATATATATATATATATATTATTAGATATCTAATACATATAATGGTTATTAAATATAACCCTTTAATATTTTTTTGAGAAATATTTATATAGTAATATATTAAAAATTAAGAGCAATAATTAAATAATGGGATTTTCTTAGTATTATTATTGATGAATATTTTTAGTGGTAGAATTTACATTAAAATATATTTTTCAAAATATTTTTGAATTTTTATAGTTAAAATAAAATTATATATATATATTGTATATCTTATTTATTTATTATAGTTTTTTTAATAATAAGAGTGTGATGATAAGGGTTTTGTGTAATGGGTAAAATGTAGGGTTTAGGCATGGGGTAACTTAGAGATTTCACATGAAAATTAAATTAACCAAGGGTACTAAAATCATTTTATGACTCCAAGGGGTGTCTTTGCAACATTTTACAATCCTCAGGGGGTGTCTCTGTTAAATTGGATGTTAACTATTATCTGGGTGTAATTGACCAATACCTCAGGGGATGTCAATGTAAATTACCCTATTTTTTATTTAAAATTACATTCAAATTGCAATTTAATGATATTTCAGTCCCACTAATAAAATGTCACATTAAAGCATAAATACTATAATTCAAGTGTAATATAATTTCAATATTAATCATCACCCTAGATCTGTTCAACGTTCCATCTCCCTCTTTTTCGGCCTCAAGGTTGAATGTTCATAGGTTTGAAATTAGATTAAATAGTATTAAAAAATATGTATATATATACGAAAATGATCTCTTGCTCTCCAGGGAGCAAGATAAGCATACTCACTTTTCATATTGACCGTTAGATGTGATTGACATAAATAAAAAAGTTATCATTTAAAATTTAAGAATTATATCTGACGACTAATATAAAAAGTGAGTATGCTTATCTTGTTCCCGGGGAGCAAGAAATCATTACTCTATATATATATATATAGGTACAAATATGTATATATATATGTGTATATGTGTGTATATATATATTTTATGTATATGTCTATGTGTGGATGTATAGAAGTATATATATATATATATATATCAGTATGTATGTGTATATGTATACATATGTGTGTATATGGGTATATTTATATATTTTGTGTGTATACATATGAAAGAAAATGATCTATTGCTCCTGATGAGTAACAATTTCATATTCATGTATGATAATGACGGTCGGATGTGTTTGACATAAATATAGAAGTTATCATTTATAATTTAAAAATCATATCTAAACTGGAGAGCAAGAAAACATTACTCTACATATGGATATATGCATGTGCATGTATGCTTGTAAATATATGTATATGTAGAATTATCTATATGTATACATCTATGTTTGTGTTCTGAAAAGGTTAGAAGAGGCGGTGTTAACTGTGTTAGAGAGAAGTTATTTGAATCACAGTTTACGGGATATAATTCAATAAATTGGGCATGTTTGCAATTATGCTAAAATCTCAAATCCACAATGTATTGTACTATCCAAAAACGAATTTGAAGTTTAAGGTTTGCTTGACTTGTATCTCTGAAAACTATTCTCGAGAATTCTGAGAATAAAAAACAGTTTTCTGAGAATAATAAAATTGAATTATCTGAAAACATCCATTTATAACTGAATTTTCAGAAAACTATTCTCAGAAAACTGAACCAAATATATATTTTTACAGTTTTATAATTTTTAATTTTTAAAAAATAGAAAACTGTTTTCAAAAATACAAATCAAGCAGGCCCTTAGTTTCAAATTATAATTTCAATGATACTCTTTGGTGTTTCCTTATGTGTAAATCCAAGTCCAAGCAGGCACATACCTATTCATAGTGGCCCCCACTGAAAAAAAATTTATATACATTTTATGCTTAACTTTTGTTTAATTTATTCAAACTCTCAACCAAAATTACAAAAAATAACTTTACACCCCTCTCACATAAAACACAAATACCCTTACGTCCCCACTCATATTTTGTTTTAGGTCCGTCACTAGATCCAAGAAATTACTTTTGTCTACTTAGTAGAATATATATTGTAAGAACACTTTTGTGTATTATTTATTTATGGCATGTTCTAGACAATAACCATGTTGAGTGTTAGATAGGTTGTGTTGGTTTCAACGACATCTACAAGCTACAACAAAAGGCAATAATGAAGAATACAAGTGAAATACAAGAAAAGTGCAGTATTGAGTAAAAATGTCTCCCGGGGGGAAAAACAACATTTCCCAAAGTCGTCAATTCAAGCAAAAAGTCTCAGGGAGTCAAGAGGGTTATTTTGGCGCAGTTACGGAGAAAAATAATTTTAACAAAAATGTCTATGCTTAAGCCTATGCTTTCAGTTTCAAAAAGTGGCTGGAAAGTGGATTTGTACGTTCCAAGCTATGCTTGGACCTACGCTACAAGCGTAGGTGCGGCAAGATTTTTTGTATGTTTGCTGCAATGTTCGATTTACCCCAATTACTTTGTGGCTACGACTTTATACATTGGGACACGTGCCATATAAATTATATTAATCAGAATATAAGGATTTTACTTAATTTGGTGTGAAATTACGAGAAATGGCAACATTAGGGTTTCCATCATATTTCTCTATAAATAGGAAAACTTTCTGCAAAATTGAAAGGGTTTTTTTGAAGAGAGATTTTCTGCAATATTCTATAGATATTGATATAGGGAAAAAAAATATCATTGAGTGATTCTTCTTGTTCTCTCTTGTTTTGGAGTTGATTCTATCGTGCTTCGACATTGACGATCTTATGCACGATTGAATCATCTAGATTCTGAAAAATCTACACACTGCTGATTACAACTTGGTTGTTTTGATCTCTTGAAGAGCGGAGCCGTCTGAGTGCAGAGATCGGAGCAGGAGGTTTCGTGGTTATTCGATCTATTGAGAAGCAGAATCGTTAGAGTACGGAGATCGGAGCTAGAGTTTCGTGGAACACGAGTGAATCTAGACTTTCAGACGTCGAGTGAAGAACAACAAATTACAGAGGTTGTAAATTATGTTTTCATATAGTCTGTAAAATTTCTATGATTCATAATTCATTGATACCTGAGTGTATTCGTGATTTTTACTTGAAGTCTTTTTAAGATTTTTCACGTAAAAATCTCTGTGTCTTCTCATGATTTAAATTTTTGCACTTATATTCATATTTGCTTGATTGATCTGTTTTAATAATTGAATTGAAAATTAGAGTTTGTGACTGTTTAGAATTAAATTTCCGCTAAATAATTTTAATTGATCATAAAATCGATAAAAAACAAATTCTAAAATGCATAAACTTAATGCCTCTTCATGACAAAAATAAACATGGCTTTATTCTTATTAATCATTCAGGGTAACAAGAATGTTTCCAATCCTTTCACATGATTGTATCACACAGCAAAAGAGGGAAGAAAAATGGGAAGCAATGAAATCAAACAAAAATTTTAGGCATTTTAGTACGATGTTGCAGTGTCGATTTCTCATGGCAGCCGGCAACACACGCTTCTCTGTTGTCATAACATCTCTGTATATCAGTGTAAATGCAACAGTAACACGTAGCATATCTTATCCGACCCGTAACAGGACAAGCTCCAAACTGGAAGCACTGATAAGTAACATCTTCACTCACTGGATCTTCAGGCTTGAAGATGCTCACGTCAGCTCTGGCTTCACTGACTAATCATGTGAAAGAGGAACAAAATGTTAAAAAAAAATATAAAAAAATAATAATAATAAAAAAATCTCCTATCACAGCCAAATCTAGTTGATATAAGTAAAGCAACAAAAAAACAAAATGCACTGGGCATTTATACTTACATTGATGAAAAGGCAAGAGGGTGAGAAGCACAAGGCAAAAGAGAGCCAATGGTGTGAATGATTTAGCAACAGCCATGTTCATGTGCAGAAGAAATGTGATAGAACAAAGGTGATATAGAAACAAGGATTCCCATGGTTTTATAAGAAAGCCTTTTGTGACAGATGAACATTAATGGAAAGGAAATTAAGATGTGGTCCTTCCAATTAATACTGTAATCCTCCTTCCAGTGAATCATTATTGTTTTAGGAAATATTAATTTATTTATTTTCTTTTAATGAGTAATAAACAACATTCTCATATTAAATTCCATTATTGAATTTAAAATAAAATCAATGAGATGAAAAAAAAAGCATTAAGATGGTGGTTGACCATACAAGGGGTGTGTCTCACAATTAATTTTATGGTGATTTAACTTCCTCTCATATTCTATTTTTGTTCAAGAAAGGACATGGCAAGCTCTGCGTCTGTTGCTTAACCTTATTTGGCATAACTTTTATATTAGCATATTGTTTATAATTTCGTATCAGTGTATCCAGTTATACAAAACAGTAATAGACAGAGCAAAGTTCTAAATGTTTAATGTTATATTCTTTTAAAACTCCATACAAAGTATTAACAGGATGTGAAATTGCTCTGAATAAAGTAATAAAATTAATTAAGATAAAATGGCAATAAAAACTTGGATAATTGGTGTGAATTTTTTTTTTCCTGTTTTTGGGAAATTAATTATCAGTTTAATGTCCTCAGTATAGAAGTGGGATAAAATTATAATTTCAAGGATACAGTGTGAAAAATCTCCCTTAATTATGCTCAATTTTGCAAATAAACCTCTTGGACTATAATTTGTGCAATAAACAGCCTAAAGTATCACATTTTTTTTTTGCAATATTGGCTTGTCTTAATTTTTTATAAATGACCACATCGTCCTTTCTTATTGAATTTCACTTAATGCATTTTCTTAGGAATAAAGATTAAAAAAACAAAACTAATTTGATGAAATATTTCCATCACTAATTTAATGGCATATTTTTTTTAAAAAAAGTTTGAATAAATTTACATAATAGATATAAAATTTGTTGAATAAATAATGATTTTAAGACATTAAATTAAATTTAAGCAAAAAAATAAAATAGTTTCTGTAATTACTTAATGATATTTTTATATAACATGAGAAAGAAGACGTTTATTATTTCAATAATTTGTAAGTTTTTCATGGATATATCTTATGAAAATATGTATTTTTTAATTAATAAAAATTAAACTTAGGATAGAAGATTTATTATTTAGATTAAAATTTTAATAACAATTTGAGTATTTTAATGATAAACTATATTTTATTCATTTGATGATATATTTACTCTAATAAAATCAATAATTAGATTTGCAATGAGAGGAAAGAGTATTGATTGAATTTAAGTAATGGACAAATGTGATAAAAAGATTATGATAGTCTTTTCTAATGAATTTGAGACTATTTAGAACAAACTAATAGTTTAAGGGGATTATTTTGATACATATATAGGTATCGACAGTTTTGATTATTTTAATTTGGGAGACGCGAATAGTAATAACCATAATAAAATTATTCCTGAATTTGTGCAAATTTTATCTGTGTGCTTTGGATTCTCCATGTAATGTATAAGCATGAATATACCGTTAAATACTGTTAACTCTTGGAGGAATATGCCCATTCAAACAAGCATATACTATTTTGATGACATCACTCAATTTTATTTTCAAAGTAGCACTTACTTCCTCTGAGGTTTGTCCTAATTGCACGCGTTTTTCCTTAGTATTCAAAATTAGCATATACATCCCTCCAGGTTAACTCCGGTCCAAAGTCATTGCCGGTCAAAGAATATTTTGATGACATCACTCAATTTTATAACCTAATTAAAGTACCATAAATACCCCTCCTAACACTATTCTTTCATTTTACTAAAACTATTACTTTAAAACACCCTAAATGAAAAGACCAAAGTGCCCTTACATGATTTTTTATAAAACCCCTCCATTTCTCTCAAATCTCTACCCAACTCTCTCTCTCTCTCTAAAGCAACTCAGAGTACCAGATCACTCTCTCTCTACTTGGTAGTTCGAAATACTTTTTTATATTTCAAACTTATTTTTTATATATTTGACGCTAATTGGTAGTTTGGGAAAAAATATTTCGGCATTAAGTTTTTATTTTGGCTAAATAAAAAAATATTAATGCCGAAATATTTTTTTTCCGAACTATCAATTAGGGTAAAATATATAAAAAATTAAATCCGAAATATAAAAAAGTATCTCGAACTACCCATTAGAATTTATATATATTATACTATAAACAATTTTTTTTTATTATTTATGCCAAAATAAAAAATTAATGCTGAAATTTTTTTTTGAACTACTATTTATTGTAAAATATAAAAACATTTAAGTCTGAAATATAAAAAAAATTCGATCAACCAATTAGGTTTTTTTGAAAAATATATTTTTAATATTTTTTACTATAAACGAATTTATATTTTGATTTATGCCAAAATGAAAAATTAGTGCCTTGTTTGGATAATAAAATATGAAGATAGTAAACCTTGTTTCCAAATATCACCTATCTCAATGAACCTAGTTTTCAAACACCACATATCTCAACATTAAAGGTAGTTTCAGTATAGGGGTGTAAATGATGTGGATGTGATAAAATAATGAGTGTAAATGAAGATTCTCAAATATGAGGGAGTCTGATTAAAATAAAAGCAAACCTCAGGAATGTAAATAAGGTTAACCCAATATCTTCACCTGAAATTACATATTATAATGGAGGGCTACTTCGTAACTTTACAACTTCATCGGACTAGCTGGAGCTCCGATGCATCCAAGGGAAGTCACTGTAATATTAAAATATTAAAGGGGTGCATGCGTAATTAGGTCCAAGGTAAGTTATATTTTCCCCAATATTATTGATATCTACTCGAACTTAGAATTAATTACTACCTAATAGTAAGAGCATGTTGATCTATGAAGCACGAACACTTCGTCAAGGGTCGTCGTACCTGTGTCGGACATGTAGACATGCAAAAAAAATACGTGTCTGACACGCCAAAAACGTGTCTTGAAATATTTTTGAATTGGATGCGCAGTGGACACCCGAAGGACATGCCCATGTCCGCGTGTCGGACATGTGTTGGGTCGGTTGATTCCATGAAAGATAGAAGACTTATGAAGCTGGTAATTTGGTGGATCACTTATGGAACTTCAAACACCTCTAATTCAATTTTTGGCTTTGAAAATACTTGAACATTTTTATTCCTCCTCATCTTGTGAGAGGAATTGGAGCACCTATTCATTAATTCACTATTTCAAAAAGAACAAGATAACACCACAAAGAGCCGAAGATTTGATATTTGTACATTCTCAATCTTTGTCTTCAATCAAGAAAATTTTCACAATATAATGAGGGCAGAGACTAAGTTGTCGGATGTTGGGGAATATGCATTTGATTCCTCGGATGGTAGTGAAATATTTTTTTTTGAACATGTCGTATATTTGATTTAACCTATTTGTTAATTTTTATTTATAAGTTTGTTTGGTTCTCATTGTTTAAGTGATAAATGAAGTATTTGTGCAATATAATACGTGTATATAAAAAACATTATATATTTTTTATAGACGTGTCGGAGGCGTGTCGTGTCCTACTTTTTTGAAATTTCCCGTGTCACCGTGTCCGTGTCGTGTCGTGTACGTTTCCCGTGTCGGTGTCGGTGCTTCATAAATGTTGATGTTCATATAAATTTCAGTAAAAAAAAATGTTTATTTTTTGTTTGGATTATATATTTTTAATGAGCTATGTATGTAAAGGACTTCGCTTAGTGGGACAAGTGCTTTTTCTAGGAATAATTAATATTTCTTTTGTCCCAAAATAATAATCTTAGTAGATTATTTGATTTGTTAAGAGAGTAAATTTTATTATATTTGTATTAAACAATTTTTTTATCTTAACTTTTGTGTAATTAAGAAAAGACAAAAAAATAGTGAATTTTTGTCTAAAATTAATGAAAGAAGGGTGGTTTGGAAAAGTAAAATGCTATATAGTTTTGGGATTTGAACTGAACAAATATTTTGGTACAGCTAAGTTAAGAAAGTGAGCTATTAACTCACACGTCACTTACCTAATTTAAAAGATAAAGTACTTTTTTACTAACCATTTTTTTTTTCTTGCTTTTTACTTTTACTTACTTCCTGAAATGTGAAAATAAAAATTAGAAATACATTTCTTGAGTTACTTCTACTTTCTACTTAGAGGAAACGAATTAAATTATAAATTAAATGAATATATAAATAAATAAAATGCATAAATAAATAAAATAAAATAAATAATAGATAAAAAATAAAAAATAAATAAAAGAAAATAAATAAATTATAAATAAAATGATTATATAAATAAATAAAATAATTAATAAATAGAATACGATAAATTTTATTATAAATTAAATGAATCTATAAATAAATAAATAAATAATTTTGAAAAAACATTGACTTAATTTTCTCAAAATATTTTTATTATTTTTTGAAAAAAATTAATTTTTATTTATAATGTTTTGTGAAACCTATTTTTACTAAACATACTTTTTGTTTTTTGTTTTTCGTTTTTAAAAATAATTAGTAATTAGTAAACATGATTTTATTTCCTATTTCTCTTACAAGAATCAAAATCATAATTCTACTTTTCAAGGAAACAAAAACATAAAATAAAAGTTGTTGGCAAATAGGCCCAAAGTATTGTGAAAATATTCTTTACTTGTATTTGTATTTACAAAATAAAAATAAAATACAAAGTTAATAAATAATGATTTAAAAGTGTAAGAACACGTGTGAGTATTTTTTATTTTTGGCATATTTTAAACAATAACCATATTGAGTCAAATGTAAGGTCGGGTAGATTTAACAAGCATCAACAAGCTTCTTCAAATTCAAATCAAGCTTAAAGTAGTGAATAATATAAGAGAAATGAAAAATAAGCAAGTTTGAACCATGAAATGCATCATGAAGGGCAAACCGGATATTAGACAGGTCTTATATATTGGTAGGAGTGTCATAGGAACGAACATCGTTCAAAAATACCGAGAATCGCAAAAAATCAGATTTTGGTATTTTGGTTAAAAAAACGGGGGCTTACGGCAAGCAAAACTGGCTTAGAAAGTGTATGTTGGCGATTAAAGGCGCTTAATGTGGCACTTGGCCTGAAGCTTGAGCCCCGCCATGAGCACCAGTTTGGCGCTTGGGCTGGCACTAAAGCCCCGCCATGAGCGCCAAGCCCTGCAGAATTTCGGTTTGAGTTGGACTTTAACTATTTCGACTTGGGTTACACTCCAACATACTCTAGCATGTGTATAAAGGATATTTACACAAAAAATGTAACCCCCCGTGTTATTTTTCCATTTTTCTGGAATTATTTCTGATTTATTTTCGGCTGTGACGTCACTTGTTCATGACGTCATGATTATTCTTGGTGTTTCATGTTTAAATTTTTCGCGTTTAACGTTTGGAGTTGACCGGGCGGCTGGACGATTGTCTCCTTGAGGACTTCGTGGACTGTAGTTAGTGATTACGTGACTTGACTTGACGTGACGGTAGTGTTTCAGACTTAGTGAAACGTTGACGTGAATTCTCATTGTCGACTAAGTGGATTCGTTTAGACGTTTACCTTTTAGTGCTTCGACTGGGTGGCGGCATGTTTTGTTGACCGAAGTTGAAGGTTTCGACTCAGCTATTCGAGTTTGACATTTAGTGCTTTAGGGGTTCGACGTTTTGTTTTCCCATGTAATGGGATTAGTATGTGCTTTATTTGATTGACATGCTCTGTGTTTGTAAGTGTGTCCCCATATGTATTGTTTGACTTGTGTGTTTAGGGGTATTTGCGTGAGCTTGTTTGTTTCCCCGTATTTGTACTTGTGTGAGATGTATTTTTAGACTTATTGGGTTGACTTTTGGCATTTTCTGGTTTTAGGAGCTCCGGTGGGTTATGTACGTAACCGGTGTTTTGGTGATTGGGCTTTTTCCCCGAGCTAGTTATACTAGTTATAGTAATTATTGGGCGTCCTGTTTATATTTACGGGCTCGTGTGATTTTATTTGGGGGTTCCCGGTACATTTTTAAGATTAATTATGCCTATATATATTATAATTTGTAATATATATATATATATATATATATATATATATATATATATATATATATATATATATATATATATATGTGTGTGTGTGTGTGTGTGTGTATTGTGAGTGTGTGGCTGAGAGCAAACCATCATCTTCGTTCTCCTTCCTCTTCAGTCATGTAGTATTTCTTCACCTCCATCACCATCATCGTCATCGTCTTGTAGATGAGAGAGAGAGAGAGAAGCAGATCGCAGTTGGGAAAAAGGATAGAAGGTCGCGCAGCTAGAGGCGCGACCTGGTTGTTGGTTCGCCGGAGCCTTTGGACGATGGCAATGGCGTGGTTGAGGGGAACATGTACTGTGTGGTGGCACGAATTGGGGTTTCGCGCGGGAGGAGGATGCATCTGGTGGAGGGACGCGACCTAGGGGCGGCGATGGTTAGCAGAGGACGACGATGGCGAGAAGCTGCGGCACCAGAGTTGCCGATGAAATCACGACCTGATGTGGGGAAGGTCGCTGCATATGGGGTTCGACCTAGGGTTTCAACAAGGGTAGTGGTTTGACGGCAATGGGCAATGGCTAAGGTCGCTGGTGGTTCCCGACGGCGTGGTGGTGGTGCTGGTTCGCGCCGTGGTAGCGCGAGATGACCAGTGGTGACTAGTGGCGAGTTCGGCTAGATCGAGTTGGGTCAACTCGGTACCGATTCGGGCTTCATTTGGCTTGAAATTTTGAGGATAGCTTTTTCCCGATGTTGTACACGATATATCCGAATTTGGTGCGAAACCGTTGAGCGGTTCCCCGGGAATTTCAGATTTTAGGTATGATTTTTTGGTTTGGTTTTCGTTAGATTTATTCAAATTTGTTTATCGATTGTGAACGAGTTTCAACTATATTGAATAGGACGGTAAGACAGTCGTTTCGGTCCAAGCGGGAAAATTTTCGGACAACTTTAGTCGGCGGGCCCATTTACGGGTGTCGACACTATTCACGGCGGACAGTTTTGGGGCTGTTCTGTAAGTTTTATTTTAGGTGGGATATTTTTAAAATATATCTAACGCTCACACTCGTGGTGTAGGGAGCCATAGATTTTATTATTATTTATTGAGCATGCTTTAAATGTTTAGGAAATTGTATTTTTCCTGTTGTTTGTGTATTGCTAGTATTTGATGGCATGCTTTGTGTTATTTAATATATACGAGATTTAGGAGTTTTATAAACTCGATAACGGAGTGCCTCTAGGTGAGCTACAAAAGAGGCGGAGGATAGTAATTTACTTGAGAAATTAAAATGATTTAAAACTTATTTAAATTGGATTAAAATATGTGGCCTAGCATCCCTTGGAGTTGAAGTAGATTAGTGGAATTTGTGAAAATTGTACGTGAATTTAGAACACGCTATTAGCTCCCTTGTTGCTTATATTTTACTGAAATTAAAATCATGTTAGGGGATACGTGAAATCGAGGGACGTGGAATCTTAGACGCCGTCCTAGTTCCCTTTTATATTTTCGTAAATTATAAATAAGTGAAATTGCGAACTAGATTGTCCCTGAGGTGGATTTATTCGAAATCCGTTGTTGAAATTGAATTATAAGCAAGTGGATACGTAAAATTTATAAGAATTGGGTAATTAAGAACCTAGGTAACTTCGAGATGGAATTGTTGTGGTTTACTGCTTTAATTTAATTTAAAGCATGCTTTAAATGAAAATGGTTATATTGTGATCACTCTCCCATGATTATCAAGAAAGGAATCACTATGATCAAGAGAAATTGTCCCTTTAAATTTTTTAATTTCATTGCTGATCACAATGACTTCATCCCTACTGTTCAAGCTGTTTGGAACCAAGATATTGCAGGATCCACCATGTACCAAATTTCCAGGAAGCTTAAATTGTTGAAGCCTAAGTTAAAGCTGCTAAATTCCAAAAATTTCAGCAACATCACCCTCAAGGTGAATGAGGCAAAAGAAGCTCTTAGCACTTGTCAATATAATCTTGACAGAAATCCTGACAACCCCTCACTCAGAGAGCTTGAAAAGGATATTCTCAAGAATTATATTGATCTTTCTAAAGCTGAGGAAACCTTCTATCAACAAAAGTCAAAAATAAACGGGCTTAAGGAGGGAGATGGCAATACAAAGTTCTTTCTAAAATCCTTCAATTCAAGATGCAATACGAAAAGAATTACATCTCTAACTCTTGGGAATGGTATTACAACCAGCTCCACCAATGAGAAAAAATAGAGGCTGTGAGTTTTTTTCAAAACTTACTAGGCAATGCTTCTTCTTCCTACTCTGGCATTGAAGATTTGAGAACTGTCTACTCAAAAACTATTCCAGATGACCTCTTTCAATCCCTCTGTGAGATCCCCACCTCTGAGGAAATCCAATCTTGTTTCTTTAAGCTCAACAATTTCAAATCTCCTGGTCCAGATGGTTTTAATGCTTATTTCTTCAAGAAAGCATGGTCAGTTATTGGGGTTGATGTTTCAAAAGCTATTCAGGAATTCTTTGCAAATGGACAACTCCTAAAAGAATTGAATTCTACTTTTATTGCCCTTGTCCCAAAAGTGCAAAACCCTTCCTCTATGAGTGACTTCAGACCTATAGAGTCATCTCAAAGCTTCTAGATATGAAACTTAAAGTTGTTTTACCTCTCATTACTGACAAATGTCAAACTGCCTTTGTCCATGGCAGGAAAATTGGTGATGGTTTCTTCATTGTTCAGGAGTTGTTTAAAGGGTACCATACAACCTCCTCTTCTCCTAAATGTGCTTTGAAAATTGATTTGCACAAGGCTTTTGATTCCATTAACTGGAATTTATATTTTGGATACTCTCAGCATTCTGAAAAATTCCCTCCCACTGTCATAGGTTGGATCAAGGCATGTATGTGCTCCCCCTCATTTTCTATCTCTCTTAATGGTGAACTGGTGGGATATTTTAGAGGTGCTCAAGGCCTAAGGCAAGGTGACCCAATTTCTCCATTTTTCTTGTCATGGCCATGGATGTATATTTTGTAACTCTCAAACACTTCATTGCTAGAAATCTTTCATTTTCCTACCATTGGAGATGTAGCAAAAACCAGCTTACCCATGTTTGCTTTGCTGATGATTTGATATTATTCTGTAATGGGGATATTAACTCATTCTCTGTGTTGCTTGAGAGTATCCAATATTTTTCAAACCTTTCAGGCCTCAAACCTAACCAGCATAAGAGCTTGTTATTCACTTCTGGCATCACTGCTGATTGTTTGAACCAAATGAGGACAACTTGTGGTTTTGATCTAGTTACATTCCCTTTTAGGTACCTAGGTTTTCCTCTTTCCTCCTCAAAGCTCTCATCTTCAGATTTCAAAACCCTCCTTGGTAGAATCACTAACAAAATCCAATGTTGGACCTCAAAATTCCTGTCCTATGCAGGAAGGATTCAACTCATCAAAACCATGTTGTTAAATATTCATTACTACTGGAGTTCCCATATGATCCTCCCTCTACAACTGATTAGAAGCTTGAACACTACCCTAAGATGTTTCTTATGGTCAGGAACAGATATGAAGAAAAGTGGAGCTAAGATGAAATGGAGTAATATATGTAGGCCTAAGGAATATGGAGGGCTTGACATCCCATGTCTCTCCTTGCTCAATAGAATTTCTTTGCTCAGACACATATGGCACTTATTTCATGATGAAGGTCAGTCACTTTGGTATGATTGGGTTCACTCAAATATCATCAAAGGTTTAAGTTTTTGGACTCTAAAAGCATCTTCTTTGAACTCATGGAACTAGAGAAACATCTTAAAGTTAAGAGGGCTTGCAAAAGGCTTCATCAAGCACCAAATTGTTAATGGTAAGAATGTTTCCATGTGGCATGATTACTGGCTCCCTTGTGGAAGCATTGATAACCTCCTGAACCATAGCCTAAATAGCACTCACATGACAGGAAACCCCAAAGTTTGCAGAATTATGAGATGAGGATGTTGGAGAATTCCTAGAGCTCTTATTAACATCTCTCCCCCCCTACTGTTTTGACCACCTCCCTCCCATTCATCATCTAATAAAGGACTGGTGTTGTTGGACACTCTCTCCCAATGGAAATTTCAGTTTGGAACACACTTATCATGCCATGCTACCTCCCTCACCTAAATGCCATAGGTATCACTGCCTCTGGTTTCCTAATCACATTCCAAGATGTTCTTTTATTGCGTGGCTTGCCATTAACCAAAGATTGAGAACTCTTGATAAGCCTGGAGTGCCAATCAACCTCACAGGTACATGTGTTCTTTGCAACAGTGCTTCTGAATCACATGAACACCTTTTTTTCAACTGTGTATTCTCCTCTAGAATCTGGCAGTGGGCTCAACAAAGATGTGGCATATACTATGGGAACCTCTCTTTGCTCTCTATTATTGATTGGGTCTCATCTCTTTGGAAGCCACACACCAACCCTCTTCAAGCATGCATTTATAAACTGTGTTTCACCACTTCCATTTACTTTATATGGAAAAAGAGAAATGCAATAATCTTCACTAGTAAGGCCTCTAATGTCACAGGCATAATCAAGGGAATCGAAGCCTTTATCAGATGGAAGATGATGTCCATCAAGCTGGTTGATAGTTGCAAAACAAGAGAAATTATGCAGGAATGGAGCATTCCTAATTCTGTGATCATTGATGATCCTCTTGATACTACCTTTCTTGTGTAATTTCTTCTTTGATCTGCAGCTATCCTTTTTGTTTTAGTGCTAGATCCTTTATGTACTAGTTCTAGTTCTCTTTGTTTCTTCTAGGCTTGGCCTAGTTCGGATTCTGTAATTGTTTTGCCTTTGCTGAGTTATCTCTGCTAGGCTTGTTTTCGTGTCTATATATCTTTTTATTTACCGAAAAAAAAAGACAAGCATAAATCATTTGAAAATGTTGTACATTGATATTGACTCATTATTGAGGCATGATATGCATATTGTATACACCATGAGCATATTTACATTGGGTGTGGTTTCATGTTTCATTCATTTATCTTTGGTGCGAGTGAGTCCTTGGGTTGTCGCAACAACTGGCCAGGTGGTGTCTCTCGCTACAAGCGGACTAGTACTTCGGGAATCAGGGAGGCGTGTGAGGACGTGGTCTGAACACGGTATGTATTTCACGAGTCGATAAATTCCTCGTGGTTGTGCTACTTTGCTGACATTATACCCGGATGTTCCTTGTTAGATGGGGTGCATTGGCATTCACATTGATTATTCATTTTCCATATGGTTATTTGTTGAGCTTTCATGATATTATTGTTTGTTTATAGCGAACAGGTTGGATTTGAATTATATTAAAATGTATATTATTCCCTTGGGCGCTACGGCGCAATGGTTATGATCGTGATGGTATTTGTAAATTCCTGGAAAATGATAAATAAAACACTCAATGTGAATGAAGATTTAAGAACTTAAAGTTGGGAAATAAAAAGTGTAATACTAATAAGAACCAGGGTCAATGGAGTCACGATTGACATATATTCGAGGTGGTTAAATGAAACTAAGTAGAAAGAGGCCGGACTGGTGTAATTTTTCCCCTTGAGTCGGGGTTGTATGCATAGCCTATTCTTAAATGGAAAGTTATGATAAACGTATTCCTTTGGGCAAAAGAGTGGCCTAGAGACGAAGTTTTGACTGTGAGTTCTAAGTCATTTGGAGGGATAGTTGTGACTCATGTTGGGCTTAGACAAGTATGTAGTAACGGCTAAGTAGGCCCTTGAGTATTAGTCAGTGTATGAGGTTATGGAGTGGTCGGTATACCACTCTAGTTGATATATAAGAATGGTTGATTGTGAGGTCTAACCAGGTATAATAGGTTAACACCTTCCCTTTCCTCTGTACTATTGTTATTTTCAGCTACGTATCTTGTTCTGTACCACAGTCGTGGTTAAACGTTGGTTTGTCCTATGCTTTAAGGATCCGTTGAAAGGAAATTTAGGTAACCATAAGGGTTTAAGTTGTCATACTCCCGAGTGGACGTTTGATAGTAATTTTGAGATAGACTGACAATGTTTGAGGATGGTATTGATAATTTGTTTGTGGTATAGTGATATTGAGATTTTATGGTGATACTGACAGGTATGGAATTGATTACCTTTTTGTCATACATAATGCACACTTTTTTTATAGTTTCCTTGTCTTAGTCTTGGGTAAGAGACATGATACTAATTTATGCACACGTAGTGCGATTCATAGTCCTTTGGGTGGGTTTGGAGACATTGGAACTAAACAGATTTGACCAGGTCCTAAACGTTTTCTTAAAAACCGGTTGAATCCTTCGTGGTTCAACATTTTTCTTTAAAAACCCTAGGGACTCAGCATCAGTTTGGGACTAAATGACTCCGGTACCCCTTTTTTTGTGCCTCAGTAAGCAGTATGAATTGGAGATTTACTTGAGATTGTCGAATCTGATCTAGTGACAGAGTTCTTCCACTTATGTTACTTTCGAGGAATAAATGGTAGCAGTGTGAACCTACCATATGACCACTAGTTGATTTTATAAAAATTTTTTACTATAGGGGGTTTTAGAGAAAAGATCCTTTAAGTGAACGGATTATTTTACTGGTTATTGAGGATAAGAGGGCAGGTTTGAGGTTAGAATTGTGAGAGTGAGATTCTATAGGAATGATTTGATAGCAGTGTTGTGTAGGCGTTGTGGTTAAGTTGTGGGCGTGATTATGGTTATTCCTTTTTAGTAGTCCTAAGAAGTGACCTATTTACCTCCTAGGAACCTTGAGCGGCGTGCTCGGTGCACAGTGTGATAGATAGTTAGTTATTGTAGTATCTATAGACGAGAGTGCATATTAGACTATTGTGTACGCCTATGCGGGTACGATCAGTTATTTACGGGATTTTACTTGTGTACATGTTTATATTTATGTTGTTTTGACCTGTGTATATAGGGTGGTGATATTTTTATTGTTCTATGTTATCTTAATATGATCTGGATTATCTGTGGGGGTTTTTTGGGGTCTCGAATTGACGTGGGTGCCAGGTGAGACAACTGACTGACCTAGGATAGATGCATGCAAACGGGATGGTTAGAGGTTCCTGGCGGCTAAGGGTGTGTTTGTTAGGGATATTTTTGGTGAGCCCCCGAGGTTGTGCTCACCCCCACATAGAGTGTAGGTTTGCAGGTGGATGCAGCACGACGTGTTCAACGGCGATGGTACGGGTGAATTGGGACGCTTCTATTTAGATTTGCTCCTTTTATCCGTTTTATTCTGGTGTATTCTTATTTCTCTTGGGAGCCGGTCTATTGGCATATTCCCTTTCGTTGTATATTTCATTTCTAGTATTTGTTTATTCGAGGTGCCATTATACTTTTTCTGCATCGTCATCTGATTTTTTTTATAATTTTATTTGAGCATTTGGGGTTCTATCGATTATAGAGGGGTTGTGTAAAGGTAGCGATGTTCTTTCCACTACGTCGGCCCTAGTAGGTTTATGGAATGTTGGGTTGCATGCCATTGATTTTATTTCTGTTATTATGGGCAGGTTATTTTGTTGTATTAATTTTGGGTTGTCCGGATGTTCCATTTAGAAACAGAATTTTGTCGGATTTTTGTTAGAATTCACTTCTGAGTTTCTATCACCCAGGTGGCATGGAATACTTTGTTTTCATTCTTATTTCATGTATGTCGTTGTTGTTATTAATTTTAATGGTCATTTTCCATGACGTTATACATCGGGATTCGCTGATTCTCCGAATTGGAGTCTCAGGAATAACGGGGCGTGACAAAAAAATGGATAGATTGACTCCTAATTACAAGAGGAACACTAAAGGAAGAGTCCTAGTCCAAAAATGATACAAGTTTACTCAAAATATGATTCCTATATCTCTATAAATAAAATGAGTCTCTACAGATTTTTAAGGTGACTTTTGTGAGATCTTTGCGATTATTCCATAGATCATATTCATTTGAAGAGAGAGCGAAAAAAAGATTTATTGATCATTCTATATGAAGTTTTTCTCTAGTTTATGAGGGTTTTTGAATTGTGATTCAATACGAGTGATCCTTATGCATAATTGAACGTTCGGTTGCTGAAAAATCATCACACCGCCTTGTGCAATATTGTTGCATTGATCCGTTGAGAAACGGAGATGTCATAGTACAGAGATCGGAGCAGGAGGCTTCGTGGTAATTTGATCCATTAAGAAGCGTAGCTGTCAGAGTACGGAGATCGAAGCGAGGCGCTTTGTGGTAGCGCGAGTGATTCAAGACTTTCAGGTGTCGAGTGAAAAACGGCAAATCAGAGTTATTTGTAAGTTATAACTTCATAAAGTCTGTAAACTTCTTTGATTCATAGTGCATCGATACCAAAGTGTATCTGTGATTTTTACTTGGAGCGTTGTCCAAGATTTTTCACGTAAAAATATCGTTTGTCGTCTTTTGCTTTATTTTCTGCACTTAGATTAATCTTTTCATGATTTAGCTTGTTAGAGAATTGAATTAAAATTAACTATTCCATAATTAAATTTTAATTTGTCAATAAATCCATACCTCTGAGCCTATTCCACTGTCTCCTATGTAATTTCAAAAAAACAAAAAGGGGGCAGGTATCTCTTAAGAGCTTAGAAATTCTTTTCAATCTTTAACTCACTTTAACATTGGTGATCTTCCCATTAGATACCTTGGGGTTCCATTGGTCTCTACTAAAATCAGGTATGAGGATTGCACTGATTTGGTCAATAGAATCACAAAAAGGGTTCAAGCTTCTTGTTGCAGATTCATGTCCTTTGCTGGCAGGCTCTAATTACAAGAAGTTCTATTTTTTACTCAAGTTTATTGGGCTTCAACTTTCATTCTCCCCAAGTCTGTTATGAAGTCCATCTCAGGAATTCTGACGAGGTTCCTTCGGAAAGGCCCTGACCTGGCCTATAGAGGTGAAAAGCTTGCATGGTCTGTGGTTTACCTTCCAAAAGTGGAAGGTGGCTTGGGGATCAAAGACTTAGCAACCTGGAACAGTGAAACCTTATACATGCATTCTAAATCATTTTGATTAATTTACAGAAACCCTCATAAAAAGAACAACAAAGGAAAGTAAGAATATAATATCAAGACCTTAGGAGGCTCCATATGGTTCCAAAAAAGCATACATGAAGTTCGAAATTTTCAGTAATCTAGTGCCTGATTTCTTCAACATCTTCCACTACATGTCTAAGTTTTTAGTGCCAGTTTCAACATATATACAGTATAATTGATCTCAGTCCTTTAATTTCGTTTTTCGCTTTTCACTCTTATCAACTTGGATAGTGTAGGTGATCATGAACTACTGCATTCATATCCTCAAATACTTGTCGCGGAGAAGTGTATTAGTCTCTAGTCCTGCAAAAATAGTGCAGTATCTTGGTTGTCTTCCAAAACAGATCCTTGCATGCTTTTGGAACCAAGCTCCCTTCCCTTTGAAGCACAATCTTTAGCAGTTGTCTCCTGTTACTGTCAATAATACCCCTTACCTTTGTTAGAGCCTCTTCTTCAGTAATTTTCCCATGGCTTTCAATTGCACATAATGACAAGCCATTGATCAGTTTGCCCTGTTCAATTTCTCTCTGTCAATATAAAAAATTTGTATTTAAGCATTTGTTGAATGAAAAATAGGAAATAATAAAATAAATTTGCGTGGTTCACCTTGCAACTTGGACCACATACATTGAGTCACCTACATTTCACTTTAATGAAGAGCAAAATTGGAATTGCAACTGCCACCCCTACAATATGCTATAGTCATACACTTGGGGTAAGGTTCATAGTATTATGAGGCTTTACTCTTCCTAAGAGAATCATGTTTTTGGTGTTGGTGAAGGATCATTTGTGTCAAATTATTTAATTTAACATAATATATTTTAGGACAACTTCGTAAACCGTAAGAACACTTGTTAGTATTGTTTATTTTTGGCATGTTTCAGACAATAACCATGTTGAGTGAATTATGAGATCGGATAGGTTTAGAAAGATTGAAGTGGTCTAGCAACAACGTCAAAAGAAGCTTCTTCAAACTCAAATCAAACTTAAAGAAGCAAAGAAATCAAGAGAAATGAAGTGGAAACAAATTTGAACCATGAAATGCATCATGAAGGACAAAACGGACATTGTACAAGTCTTATATATTGGTATGCGTGCCACAGGAACAAACAGCGTTCGAAAATACCAAGAATTGCAAAAAATCAAATTTTGGGTTTTTGGTGTTCAAACCTGCGAATATAATGTTGAAAAGTGGCTAGAAAGTGAATTTTTACGCAAACCAATACTTTGGGGTAGGCACTGGCCTATGTTGGGTACGCTTATGGGAAGGGAATGCTCCGCATATGCATGGTGCAATGTATAGGTCACTTACGTGCAGTTTCCGTTTGAAACAAATACACTTCATTGAACCTATCACGACTTGGGTTACACTCCAAGACATCCTAACACGTGTATAAGGTATATTATATTTAGGGTAATTTGCACTAACACCCCCTGAGGTTTGCATCTATTCCACCTAGGTGCTGATTTTCGAAATTTTGACACAAACACCCCCTGAGGTATGGTTTTGCTTGCCATGACACCCCAAATGACCAAAATACCCTTCAAAAAATTCTAAAATATTAAGGGTAATGTCAAATGACCTTTATGCCCCAACCCCAAATATATAAAATTTCGAAAAACATATATATAAATTCGAAAAAATATATAAAATTCGAAAAAATGTATAAAATTCGAAAACAAATATTTAAATTTTGAAAAAAATATATAAAATTAGACTAAAATATATAAATTTCGAAAAATATATATAAATTACAAAAAATATATATAAAATCAAAAAAGAAATATAAAAATAAAAAATATACATATATTTTGAAAAATATTTAAATTCGAATATATAGATTTCAAAAAATATATATAAAATTCAAAATATATATATTTTCAAAAAAAAAATTCAAAAAATTATATAATTTCGAAAAACATATATAAATTTCAAAATATATATATAAAATTCAAAAAAATATATAAAATTTGAAATATATATATAATTCGAAAATATATATATAAAATTTGAAAAATATATAAATTTGAATATATATATATTTCAAAAATAAATAAAAAATTCAAAATATATATATTTTCAAAAACAAATTTCAAAAAATTATATAATTTCGAAAAACATATATAAATTTCAAAAAATATATATAAAATTTGAAATATATATATAATTCGAAAATATATATATTAAATTTGAAAAATATATAAACTCGCATATATATATATTTCAAAAAAAAAATAAAAAATTCAAAATATATATATTTTCAAAGACAAAATTCAAAAAATTATATAATTTCGAAAAACATATATAAATTTCAAAAAATATGTATATTTTTTTTGATATATATATATTTCAAATTATATATATATTTTCGAATTCTATATATATTTCAAATTTTATATATTTTTTGAAATTTATATATGTTTATCGAAATTATATAATTTTTTGAATTTTGTTTTTGAAAATATATATATTTTCAATTTTATATATATATTTTGAAATATATATATTCAAATTTAAATATTTTTCAAAATATATATATATTTTCGAATTTTATATATATTTTTTATTTTATATATAGTTTTTGAAATTTATATATATTTTTCGAAATTTATATATTTTATTCTAATTTTATATATTTGTTTCAAAATTTAAATATTTGTTTTCGAATTTTATACATTTTTTCGAATTTTATATATTTTTTCGAATTTATATATATGTTTTTTGAAATTTTATATATTTGGGGTTGGGGCATAAATGTCATTTCACATTACCCTTAATATTTTGGAATTTTGTGACGGGTATTTTTGTCATTTGGGGTCTCATGGCAAGCAAAACCAAACCTCAGGGGGTGTTTGTGTCAAAATTTCGAAAATCAGCACCTAGGTGGAATAGATGCAAACCTCAAGGGGTGTTAGTGAAAATTACTCTTATATTTACACCAAAATTGGTTAAATTCACTTCAAATTTGAAGAGACCACACAAGGGAAGAAACTTCAAGAAGGAAACAAGTCTACTCAAAGAATGATTCCTCTCTCTATAAGTAAGAAGACTCAATACAAATTTTGAGTGTGGCTTGTCATTTGTGACTTTTGTGAAAGCTCTGCAATTCTTTCATAGATCAGATTCGTACCCAGATAGAGAGAAAAATAGATTGTTTGATCATTCTATATCAAGGGTTTCTCTAATTTTTGGAGGTTATTCAATTGTGCGTCAACGTTTGAGATTTTTATGCACAATTGAATGATCCGGTTGTTGAAAAATCATCACACCACCAATTGCAACGTGTTTACATCAATTCGTTAAGAAACATAACACTCAGAGTACGGAGATCAAAGCGAGAGTTTCATGGTAGCGCGAGTGAATCGAGACTTTCAGACGTCAAGTGAAAAACGGCAAATTGGAGTTATGTAAGTCCTAACTTTATAGAGTTTTTACGAATTTTTTGATTCATAGTGCATCGATACCAGAGTGTATCCGTGATTTTTACTTTTTCAAGATTTTTCACGTAAAAATATTGGTTTCGTCTCTGCTTTATTTTATGCACTTATTTTATTATTGTGTGGATTATCTTGCTAAATAATTGGATTAAAATTGACTATTTCGTAATTAAAATTTTAATTTTTCATTAAATTCATAAAAAACATATTCACCCCCCTGTAGACTTGTACCACTGTCTCCTAGGTAATTTCATAAACAATCATGAATTTTTTTAAAAAAAACAATTGAAAATAAAATAAAATAATTGTGGTTACCTCACTTTGAGTATCATTGACTAGACGCCCAATTATACCCATATGCTTGTACAGAAAATGATATTCCATACTTTCTACAGCTTCCTCTGATAATTCTGAGCCAAGAAAATAAACTGTTGTGAGAATCACAGGTCCTATGGCAATAGTCTCAAACCCATTAGAGATGTATTCGTCCAACGTTGGTGTTGCCTTGTTTCTCCCCCACTCGAACTCATTCATAAAACACTTAACCAGAGTAAGCCACTGCACAGGACCATTTTGTTCATGTTAGTGTTACACTACCAATAACATTTACGCATATACATCTAGATATAAGTGTTGGGTCGAAAGCAAGCTCAAATGCAAACACACACACACAATGGACACCAAATATATAGTGGTTCCCCAAAATACGGGTACGTCCACTTTGATAGAGGCTTCACTAGCTTCGGTTCGAAACAAACCGGGTATGAGGAGGATTACAATCACTCTACTCTCTCTCACTTACAAACATCACAGAGTAATTCTCTGTGGTTCTCTCAAGTGTATAACTCACTCTTTTCCACTCTCTGTTTTTCTCTCTGTCTTATATTGTCCATTCATACAACATCACCTATATATATATATAGGCAGAGGAAACAAATAAGCCAAGGTTCAACTTGCACAGGCGTGCTTGAGAATCATCACGCGCAGCCATTCTGGACTTTGCAATGCCATGCGTGATGGTACAAGTTGTTTGTCTTCATACGGCAGTGGGTTGGTGGTGGTTTGTCTCTATGCAGGTATGGAAACCTACAATTCTCCCCCTTCCATACCAATCAGAGGAGAACGTCTTCAACTGATCTCTCCCTCAGTGCAAATTTGGGACTGGTGTTAAACCAACTTCTTCTTTGCAAACTTCTAGCTTTTCTCTGGACAGGCTCTTGGTCATCATATCTGATTCATTATCATCTGTGTGAATCTTTTCTAGCTGTAGAAGTTTATCTTCGAACACGTCACGGATCCAGTGATACCTGACGTCGATGTGCTTGGACCTTGAGTGGAAGGTGGAATTTTTGCTAAGATGAATAGCACTCTGACTGTCACAGTATATGACATACTTTTCCTGCTCTTGTCTCAGTTCTTGAAGAAACTTCTTCATCCACAAGAGCTCTTTGCATCATTCTGTTACTGCAATGTATTCAGCTTCTGTGGTAGATAAGGCAACACACTTTTGTAATCGGGATTGCCATGAAACTGCCCCCCCTGCAAAAGTGATTAGGTATCCCGATGTGGATTTTCTGGAGTCACTGTCTCCGGCCATGTCTGCGTCTGTGCAAGCTTCCAATAAAGGTTCACCACTACCAAAGCATAAACAAATATTGGTAGTTCCTCTAAGATACCTGAGGATCCATTTTACTGCTGCCCAATGGTCCTTTCCAGGATTTGATAGATACCGACTGACAACTCCAACTGCATGAGCAATATCAGGCCTCGTGCATACCATGGCGTACATCAAACTGCCAACTGCTGAAGCATAAGGCACTTTCTTCATTTCTGCTTTTTCTGTCTCACTTGAAGGACACTGCTTCATATTCAACTTGAAGTGGCTTGCAAGTGGAGCACTGACTGGTTTTGCTTTGCTCATGTTGAATCTTTCAAGAACTTTGCCGATATACCTTTCTTGAGATAACCAGAGCTTGTGTTTCAGTCTGTCTCGAGAGATCTGCATTCCCAAGATTTTTTTTTTCCGGTCCCAACTCCTTCATAGCAAATGACTTGCTCAGCTCCTTCTTCAATTTGTTGATCTTGCTGCTGTCATGGCCAACGATCAACATATCATCGACATATAGCAAGAGGATGATAAAATCTCCGTCAGGAAATTTCTTCACAAATACACAATGATCAGCAATGGTTCTGTTGTACCCATTCTGGTCCATGAATGAATCGAACTTTTTGTACCACTGTCTTGGTGCTTGTTTGAGCCCATAGAGACTCTTCTTCAATCTGCACACAAGATTTTCTTTTCCTCTGGTTCTGAATCCTTCAGGTTGCTCCATGTAGATTTCTTCATCCAGATCACCATGTAAAAATGCGGTCTTTACATCCAGTTGTTCGATCTCTAGGTTCAAGCTGGCTGCCAAGCCAAGAACAACTCGGATGGAGGACATTTTCACTACAGGTGAAAATATTTCTTCAAAATCAATGCCCTTCTTCTGACCGAATCCCTTCACAACCAGTCTTGCCTTGTACCTTGGTTGTGGATTGTTTTCTTCAGACTTCAGTTTGAATACCGATTTGTTCCTGAGAGCTTTCCTTCCCTGCGGTAACTTGACCAAGTCATATGTGTGGTTCTCATGCAGCGATTTCATCTCTTCCTGCATGGCTTTCATCCACTCCGCATTTTTACTGTCTTCAACAGCTTCCTGATAGCTCTCTGGTTCTCCCCCGTCACTAAGCATCACGTACTCTGCGGAGGAATATTTGCGATTCGGTTGTCGCTCTCTGGAAGATCTCCTTGTTTGAGGATCAACCAGATTTTCTTCTGTAACTGGTTCTGGTTCTGTATCATCATCAGCTGGATCTCCTTGAATAGCTCCCCCATCATTTTCTGCTCTCGGTGAGGGAACCGGGTCTAGATTAGCTGGTAACTCTTCAGGTGGATCTGATTTCTTCTGTTTTTCAAGATCTTCAATGGTCTGATCTTCGAAAAATATCACATCTCTGCTTCTGATGACCTTCTTGTTGATAGGATCCCAGAGTCTGTAACTAAACTCTTCATGGGCATATCCCAGGAAGATGCACTGTTTGGCCTTTCCGTCAAGCTTGGATCTTTCATCTCTGGGGATGTGGACAAATGCTCTGCAGCCAAACACCTTCAAGTGTTTGTAGGAAACATCTTTCCCTCTCCATACTTTCTTTGGAACATCACAGTTTAATGGAACTGAGGGAGATAGGTTGATTAAGTCAACCGCTGTTCTCATTGCTTCACCCCAGAAAGGAGTTGACAACTTGGCATTAGATAACATGCACCTGGTCCTTTCGCAGATGGTTTTGTTCATTCTTTCTGCAAGGCCGTTATGTTGAGGAGTTTTCGGCACTGATTTTTCGAGTCTGATGCCGAAGCGTCTGCAATACTCCTCGAATGGTCCTCTGTACTCGCCACCATTGTCTTCACGTACACATTTCAGCCTTTTTCCAGTTTCTCTTTCAACCTTTACATGAAACTCCTTGAACACTTCCAGCACCTGTAATGGAGTACCTTTCATTCCAGGTAAGAGTTCTTTTCTGGCAAGGACCTTGAGTCCTTTCTCACTCATATGACTGAGTCTTTTGTGCCATAACTCGGTAGGGATTTCTTTCTCCATCGTATTCACCTCGACTCTGCACAATTTTGCTTGCGTTGTATAGAGTGAGCTGGTCTTCTTTCCTCTGGCCACCACAAGATTGCATTTGGTGAGCTTCCACTTGCCATCACCAAAATGACTGTTGTAGCCTTCATCATCGAGCTTGCCGGTGGAGATCAGGTTGAGACGAATATCTGGAACATGTCTCACATCTTTGAGGAGTAGTTTGCATCCATTGCTGCTTTCCAAAAGAATATCGCCTCTGCCGGTAATTTTGGATGATCCTTGGTTTCCCATCTTCATAAGTCCGAAGTCACCACTGGTGTAGGATGTGAACATATCCTTTCTCGAAGTGATGTGACAGGAAGCACCTGAGTCAATAACCCAGGTAGAATCTTCGGATGTGAAGTTGACACACTCATCATCTTGAACGATGACGAGCCCTTCTCCGGCTGTTGCTGCTGCTTCTGAGGTACTTTCTTCACCTCTATTTCTGGTCTGTTGTCCAGACTGTTCGGCTTTAAGCTTCCTGCATTCTCTGATAAAATGGCCTGGCTTGCCACAATGATGACAAGTTTTGTCTCTTTTGAAAGTAGACTTTGATCGCCCACGATGTTGTGGCTGATTGCGATGGTTTCTGCTTTTGCTTCTATGGCGCCATTCTTTTCTTTCTCGTCTTTCAGTGACAAGAGCTTCTGACTCCGGATGATATCCTTCTTCCTTTCTTCTTGCTTCCTCATTCAGCATTCTGTCTTTCGCCATTTCCATATTGATTATTCCGTCTGGAGCTGAGTTGCTTACAGAGACAACTAGCGTATCCCAACTTTTCGGAAGGGAGTGTAATAGAAATACTGCCTGCATCTCATCTTCTATAGTCATTTTCATCGAGTTGAATTGATCCAACAACCCCTGGAATTCGCTCATGTGTTCTGACACACTTTTGCCGTCTTTGTATTTAAGATTCACCATACGACTCAAAAGATTTACCTTGTTCTGAGATGTCTTCCGTGCGTACATCTTCTCCAATTTTTGCCAAAGAGCATAAGCATCATTGTCGTTGGCAAAATTTTGGTAAATGCTTTTGTCGATCCATTGTCTGATTTGGGCGGCACATTTTCGGTTGAGTACCGTCCAGTCTACATCGGTCATGTCCTTCGGTTTGCCATCAGGTGCATCATCGGTCCTTTTGATCGGCTTCCACAGATCTTTAATATACAAAAGATCCTCCATCTTTGACTTCCACAATGAATAGTTGGCTGCGGTCAATCTGATCATCGTTTCGGATCCTGAATCTTCCATCGAAACGGAATTTTAAGCCCTCCTGGCTTGTTTGATATATTTGGAGTGGAATCTCATGAAACAGAGTGCACCGTTGCGTCCGGAACGGTCGAAAACCTTAAGATCGCCTCTGACTGGGCTCAATTCCGAGTTACGATGAGTCCGGAATAGTCAAAACAATGTCGAGGGGCAAAACTGTAATTTTGCAAACTTGGTAATGACGTGGCAGCAACAGAAGGTGACACGTGGCAGTACACGTGGCAAGGTGTCCGTGGTGACACGTGGCTGAATGGTTGGTTGACACGTGGCAGTGTCGGGGGATGACACGTGGCAAGGGGTGATGTCAGCAGTGACGTGGCACCCTTGCTGACGTCAGCAGTGACGTGGTGCGTGGCTGCACGTGGGCTTCACGCGCGGCTGAGCTTGGTGGCGCGTAGGGTGTGTGCTGCGCGTGGTCCTCACGCGCTTTGGAGGAAGAAGACGCGTGCAGCGCGTGACACCGTTGCTGCTGACGCGCCGACGCTTGGGAGGCGCGTGGGGGCGCGTGTAAAGGAATTTTGGACTGTTTTCAACGGGAATGGATTTCTTGGTTGATGGGTCGGCCGAAAATGTGGGGGGTGTGGTGATTTGAGCTCTGGACTGGTTCGAAATAGAGCTTGAAGTTTCGGCTCTGTTGAGCTTTAGTGGCTCTGATACCACTTTGTTGGGTCGAAAGCAAGCTCAAATGCAAACACACACACATAATGGACACCAAATATATAGTGGTTCCCAAAAATATGGGTACGTCCACTTTGACAGAGGCTTCACTAGCTTCGGTTCGAAACAAACCGGGTATGAGGAGGATTACAATCACTCTACTCTCTCTCACTTACAAACATCACAGAGTAATTCTATGTGGTTCTCTCAAGTGTATAACTCACTCTTTTCCACTCTCTGTTTTTCTCTTTGTCTTGTATTGTCCATCCATACAACATCACCTATATATATATATAGGCAGAGGAAACAAATAAGCCAAGGTTCAACTTGCACAGGCGTGCTTGAGAATCATCACGCACAGCCATTCTGGACTTTGCAATGCCATGCGTGATGGTACAAGTTGCTTGTCTTCATACGGCAGTGGGTTGGTGGTGGTTTGTCTCTATGCAGGTATGGAAACCTACAATAAGAATCTTAAAATTTCTTAAATCACCTACATTTTGGATTAGGTGATATTTGACGCATCGTCCTTGCTCCATTGCAGCCTTGGTTGCACTCTCATTTGTTGTGCAGTAGATTGCTGAAAATATCATCTTAACTTGTTCAGAGCATTGGACTGTAGATGTCTCTCCATCCCACCTATATGGTTCATTGCAGATTATATTGCATATATATATATATGGACAATGTCTTCAATAAATTTGAATTTAAAAAAAGAAAAAGAAAAAAGAAGCACGTATACTTTTCAATCAATTCAACGAGGTGGAGTAATTCTTCTCTAGTACCACCACCATCAAATAAGTCATCCACAATAGTAACAAGGACAGCATTTTTGGTCCATATGATGCGAGCATAAGACAATTCGGGGAAAAGAGGGTGGCTGCAATGGAGAAATATGAAGCAGATTGAGTCTGCCTTGCAAACTTCATATCATCCAATTTAATATCCTTGATCCATCTGCATATAATAAGTATTTTGATATATAAGTACTATATACAGAGATTTAATCTGTTCTATATAGAACAAAAATAAGTAACCCAACACCTGTACCTCTCAAGAAGCCTCAGTTCTTCCTGAAATTTGGCTTGGCAAATGCTAAAATCTTGCAGGGATAGCTCCAAAATGTCTCTGTTATCAATGTTGGTGCACCTAGTGCAGGGGGGGAAAATGCAGAAGGGTATTTTCGGAAAAAATTCAGCCATCAAATATACTAATTTACTAGGAGAAAGATTACTATTAACACTTACCTATAAGATGATTTTAGTACTCGGAAATCGTCCTGGCTATAATGCTTAATGTTTAGCAGGTTTTCAAGTCGCTCCAGGCCATTAAAGGGGTACTTCAGAGCATATTCCACCTAAAATGGCAGAAAGATCATATATATAAACAGTAATGAGACCACTGAGATTTTTAAATTATTAGCAGTTGTTTCTCATATATGTACAACCATGTACCACATAATACAGATTAAGAGAGATCAAATGGTGAGATATATAGGCAGATAATTTACATCTATCTTTTAAAGTAATTAGTTGTTTCATTTTGAGGCTTAAAGTTTATAGTAAGTGGAGGGTTCATACACCTAGATATATATGTTACCTTCTCGCGTAAATTATGCTCTGAAATTGCCTCGTCTAGCAGCTGCTGCTTCAAGAAAGATCTTGTCCAAGCATGCAATTTATCTAGAATGGTGTCTTCTAGGGATATTGTGATTTCTGAAGCCCTGTATAATTCAAGAATTGTGTTTGTGTTTGTGTTTGTGAAATGTGTGTTTACTGAGTTGGTCAATGAATGTTCTTCATCAAATTGCGCCAATGCATCTGCAAATCACATTTAATTGGTTATTGTCAACTACTCCTACGATTTTCCAAGTATTAGTATTAAAAGGGAAAATATAAAAAATACGAATCAATTGCTTAAAACATATAAATATGGTGAGGTTGTCAATTGCCAAGCATCACTTTTACTGGCTTGGAATTAGTACATTTCAAATAAATGGCATGGACTGTTTTCTACCAGCATTTTTTAAAATGCTAAAAAAATCTAAGTTTGGTTTTTTCCCCATAATAAAACCATAATAAAGGGCCAATAAATAAGGGTTTTGAAAGATCAACTAAGTACAGATTAGCAATGATAATTTTATAAATATTATGTACCAACCTGATGAAATTTCATATCCATTCATTCGCAGCAGTCGAAATGCCATAGAATAACAGGTGATGTCCAAAACTAACTCTTCATCCCTATTCATCCACTGTCTGTTCACCAACCAAATTGTATATATATTTTCAGTAGCTAAAGAAAAGTTTTGTCAAAGAAGTGCATGTAGTGAAGGTTATTTCTTCAAAGTATAGGATAAATTAATTTGAAATTTTTGTTTACATAGTAATATATTGATGAGATTGTTGAAAATAATGGTAAACTTAATTCATGAAAAATCAAATGTGAAACAAGGAAACCCAGTAATCATTTAGTAGTAGTCATTGAAGACTAACTAGAGACTATTATGAAGATTCAAGAATGATGGCTGAAGAAAGTTGTCAAATATTCACACATATAGGTTGAACATTCAAAGATTCTTTATTGTTCTTTGTATGCCTATAAATAGAGATGTGTTGTGTAGTTGTAGACTAAGAAACTAGAAGCTAGGAAAATAATAGAGTGTTGTGAGAAAATTGAGAGAAAGCTTCGTATTTGAAAAGTGTGAATTTTTTAATAAAAGTTTGTTTCTCTCATGTAAGTGTTGATCATGGGTATAAAAATCACCATTAGTTATTTTTCAACAGGGATTACCTGTATGTTTCTTCGAACACACTTTCTATCTCATTTTTGAAATATTGCTCTATTCCCAAACTCTGAAGACTGTCAACCATACATAGACGGGTATATAAATCTAAAGGATACACTGTTGGAACTGCAAATAAAATAAAATTCATAAATAAATAATCAAATAATCATGAAAATTAAATATAAATAAATTTAAAAAATAAAAAAAAATCTGAATGTGTTACCAGCACATTTATATATTTTCAAGAGGGAGTGCAAGTAGTTGAAGCATTTATCATCATGAAGGTTAATCAAAGCAGCTGCGGTTGTGGATGGTGAATTGAAAAGTGACCCATTAGTTCTTTGATGCATCATCGCCTCCTTCCAATCATATGATTTTCCCAATCCTTCAGCAACATATGCTATTAGATGGCTTCTCTTCCCTTCAAAGTGGCTTTTAGAACCCCTGACCATAATTAACACCAGAGCATATATGAAACTGTTTTCAAATACTACGTTTCATCTCATTTATCATATGGATCATGTTAATGGAGGGGGAAAAAAAATTAACCCATTTAAAATTTTTCACATAGTTTCACAACATTTGATCAATGACATAGGTATATGTTAGAGTATGACTCATTTCTTACGTGGAAAGTAAACTTGGGCACAAGTATCTCTATTTGACTAGGATGTTGTTATATTTGGTGACTTACTTCTTAAGGTAGAATATAATTTAGCCACCAAGCAATCTTTAATTGGATAGGAGATGAATTCCTAATTAGATTAATTGTCTTGGCCACCACTTCATCCTCTCTTATAAATATAGGTCTAACCTATTGTATTCTTGATACCGTACCAAAAAGTGAGAGCCAGAATAGATCCATTTTAATGGATCATGTTAATGGAGGGAAAAAAGAACGAACCCATTTTAAAATTTTCACATAGTTTCACAACATTTGATCAATGACATAGGTATATTACCGATGGATCACTTGGTCCAACGGTATAATATCTTCTTTTAATAAGGAAGGTGAGGGGTTCGAGTTTCCTTGGACACAAAATTAAGTGTGTGAAAAAAAATCAAAAAAATCCTTATCTTTTAAAAAATAATAATAATAATAAAAAAAAAATGACATAGGTGTATTATTGACGCACCTTTCAACTTCCAAATCTCGCTTGTGATGCATTACATCCATAAGTAGGGTTCAAAGGGAGGTTCAAGCCCAAATCTTTGGCGTAGTCGATCATGCCAGGAAATACTATGTCAAACCCAATAGGAGAATATTGATGCTTGTCATTGGCAGCCCAACTATTTGACCCAATATAGTCCAAGCCTACAAGTTTTTTAGATCAAATGAAACAATAAACCCTATCTTTTCGCATTATAAAAAGTGAGTCTGTAAAATAAAAATATAATAATAAATAAAAATTACAAATATACTTAGATCGTGTTTGGCCGAGTTTCTGCTTTTATTTTTGCACAGAAGAAAAAGCAAATCAAAAGCCGTTTTGAAAAGCTGATACTGTTTAGTTTTTTCAAAACGCTCTTCCAAAATTCAAAAACTCTTCTAAAAATTTTGTCAAACACAATTTAAAATTATTTTTTCCTCGATATAAAACAAAAACAAATTTTTTTTTCAATATAAGTCATTTTTTTAAAGAAAACAAATGGTATTATCAAAAACAACTTTTGAAAAGCTTGGTATTATCTAAAGAGGGAGTATTATCAAGTGTGGGAGAGTGTGAGTATTTAGTTGATTCTGTTAAAACCAAAAACAAAAACATGGGATAATGAGGTCTTAAATATTGCTATAGTGAAAAAGAATCCATGCCTTTTTTAACTAGTAAATCACCAACTTTCCATTTTTGAAGGGCAAGTACACATGCCAATGTGGAAGAAAGAGAGTCTTTGACTAGGAGTGGGAGGGTGGAATCTAAGCACCATGACCCATCTGGGTGCTGATTCTTCATAACCCAATCCAAGCATTCTGGGAAACATGGCTTGGGTTGTTGATCCTTGGATGGGACCATAGCCACCCATGCTGTGTCATATGAAGAAACTGATAGCTCCACCTTCTTAAACATTTCTTTGATTCTTGCAATTTTACCTCTTTTACTCTGCAATACCATTCAAATATATATATATATATATATATATATATATATATATATATATATATATATATATATATATATTCTGATGAGTCAGATAACTATTTACTTTGCAGTATTTTGAAAATGGATATTAAGTAGGAGGAGGTTATATCTTACTAAATCAACACTTTGGACTCTTATCGTTGTCGATATTTGATGAGGAGACACAGCTACTTGTATAAACCAAAAAAAAACAAGAGTTTTAGAATGGCTGGAAGTGATTTAAGAGAATAATCCATAAACATAAACAAAAAAATAGAAAGCCATTGAGATAGATTACTAGTATATACAGCACAATCTCTGGATTTGCAATTACCTTAGTACATACATAGATATATATATATATATATATATATATATATCAGATACTCTCACTGGAGCGCAAGATGGAGTATTGCATATCTTCAACAGGTAAGATTACTAGTATATACAGCACAATATCTAGATTTGCAATTACCTTAGTACACACATATATATATATAATCTTACCTGTTGAAGATGTGCAATACTCCATCTTCCGCTCCATCTTCCCCTCCAATAAGAGTATCTGCTTGTTGCTATAAGCGAGTGACATGAGTGTGTTTGTGTGTGTAATAGAGAGAGAGAGAGAGAGGTGGTTGTAGAGATATATTAAGGTCCTAGCTTTTAACCCTATCCAATTCCTGTAGTTCGTATTGCACGATAATTTGTCTGAAATATCTTTAGCATAAGTTTTTTTAAAAAAATTAAAACAAAATTACAAAAACAAAAAAAAAAATATATATATATAATCTTTCCTGTTGAGGATGTGCAATACTCCATCTTCCGCTCCAATAAGAGTATCTGGTTGTTGCTATAAGCGAGTGACATGAGTGTGTTTGTGTGTGTGAGATAGAGAGATGGGGTGTAGAGATATATTAAGGTCCCTAGCTTTTAACCCTATCCAATACCCTGTGGTTCGTATTGCCCATAGTGCAATAAATTGTCTGAAATATCTTTAGCATAATTTTTTTTTTTAAAAGTTCAAACAAAATTACAAAAATAAAATAAAATAACAGAAAATATTTTTATAAAAAATATATTTAAAAAAATCAATAACAAAAGAATTAAAAAATTAAAAATTATTAAAATTATTTTGAAATAAAATTAGCCTATTTTTGTAAAAAAATATATATATTTGTTTATCATTTGATTAAAAAACATTAAGCTAATTTCTTTCCAATTTTTATTTATTTATTTATCATTTAATTAATTAAGTAATTAATTATTTTTTATTTATTCATTTATTCAATTTATTTATTATATTATGTTACATTTTGTTTTATTTATCAATTATTTATTTTATTTTTATTAATTTTTTCTTTATTTATTTATTATCTATTCATTTTATTTTATTTCTTTACTATATTTATTTATTTTATTTATTTAAATAATATTTTATTTATTTTTATTTTTATTTTTATTTTTTGTAATCATTTTATTTATTTACTCTTTTAATTTAGTATTTATTTTATTTTTATTATACATTAATTATTATTAATTCAATATTTATTATTTTTATTATGTTAGAAGGAATATTTTAGAAATTTTATATTATTTTAAAATCATGTGCAACCCACATGCCCTTTATGGGGATAAGCTGTAACATTTTAGAATCATGATAGATTTATACACATATTTTAAAATAATTAGAAATTTTGTGCACAAATTATTAAATCAGTGGGGTATTTCACAGATAACCCTATATCAGGCTATGGTACTTTCCGGTTTTCTATTTCTGGGTGTGTAAAAATTGTGCCGACACTTCTAGTATTGTAAACTTGTTACCGGTTTTGTTGACTAGTATATTTATAGGGTTTATTGGTTGTTGACTACTGTGGTGTGCTTTTGAGTCATTGATCCATAAATAATCACTCTTCATGTCACCATTAATTGACCATTGTGAATATATCTTCTTAGGCCATGTTTGAATTGATTTTTCAAACATTGTTTTTGGTTTTCTGAAGGAAAAAATTATTTTGAATGGTGTTTGACAAAAATTTTAGAAGAGCTTCTGGCACTTGGAAGATCGTTTTAAAAAAGTTAGAGGTACTAGTTTCTCAAAACAGTTTCTGCTTCTCTTTTTCTTCTGCGAAAAGCCAGAAACAAAAGTTATGTCAAACATGTCTTAGTTATATTATATGCAAATGGAGTCCGTGATTGCAGTAGTTCATGTATATCCAGGGTTACATGCAATAATATAAAAAAATTATCCTATGGTAGTACTTTCTTAATAATATAAAAAAATTATCCTATATATATATCATAGGAATATCATTTTTATTGTCTTTCACCTTTTTTTTTTATTGATCATAACCTTCCTAATCCCGGTCTTAATTTACCATCCATCTTAACAATTAAGTTTTATTGTCATATTAATGTGTTGTTAGCATGGTCTTTAAGACAAATTTTTCAAAAAACTCAAATTTCTTTCTAGAGTTCCAAAATAATCCAACGGTCCCACGTACCTTAACATGTGAGTATGTGTTTGCACAAAAATGGGTTGTTGGTAGATATGGACGTGACAGGCTCTGGAAGAGCCAAAAGTACTTTCAAAAGAATGTGCAACTCTTCTTTTGGAAGTGATGGATTTGGATCAAGCGATTGTGAAATAAGAAATTGTAAATTTATATTTCTAGGGTTCTTTTTGCGTTAGTTAAAAGGACTTAGATGTCAAAGTTTAAAAAAAAAAAGAATGCAAGAATGAAAGGAAATTAAAGAACTTTACATAAATTGAAATTGCATACGAATGAAATTGCAATAAGTTGAATGACTGGAATTGAAAGAGAAAAATAACACACTTGTAATATGATTACAATATAATGATGTTTAGATAACAATTACAAAGAAGATAAACATTTGAACTAACATTGTTGGAACGAAAATACAAATTTTGGATAATGTAGAATTACAATTGTAAGAATTGCAATGTGTTTTGTTCTGTTGGTTGCTGCAGGAGAGCTTCAAAATTAGACTAAGTGTTCTATTTATACAAGTGGTGTATTATACTTAGTAACTGCTTCTAACTTCCCTTTTTAACTAATGTCATGTGTCATCAACTTTTCTACATCTTTTAGCCACGTGTTGAAGCTGTAGTTATAACTAACCAAGCCATGTTCACATGTTTTCCTTCTTCAAGCTGGAACTGGTTCACTCTAATTCCTATAATGAATCTAGTATGTACTTGGCCCAGGTTCATTTCAGTTGTAGTCAACCACTACTCCTTGATTTCCGGTCATGTCCCTTTAATTCTAGTCCCCTTTCTTCTACCATTCTCATTTGTTCTACGGCAAGTCCCTTCTACCATTACTTGTAATATCTATCTGTTGAACTTTCATGGCCTAATCACATGCCACGTGGCTCTTCCTGTTTGCACAAATCTTCTCCAAATTGAGTAAAGTGCGGACGTGCCAGAGTCAAGCTGAATCAAAGGGAAATTCCTAGGAAACTGAAGACTATTCCCTTGGAAGATGATGAAAATCAAGCGATTGTAAATGGATTCTTTTTTCCTTAGTCAAAAGAACTTAAATGTTAAAGTTGAAAAAAAAAGGATAAGGAATTGAGAGTGCAAGTTGGCAGAAATATATTTAAGCTGGAAAAAATGCAAATGAAAGAAAGTAAATTGTTGCTGGAATTTAAGTGCTGGAAGATAAATGACTGGAAGAAAGTAAATTGTTGGAAATTGAGTGCTAAAAGATACGTAAATGGCATAATTGGAAGTGCACAAAGTAAATTGCGTGAATTTAAAGTGCATGAAAGTAAAGGAATTGAAAAGAAATGACTTGTATTGAAATTACATGAATTGGAATACAAATAATTGAAAATACATGATAAAGTGAATGACAATTTAAGAAAATTGTATTGTTGAGGGTTTGTGTTTATTGCCTTGGAGAGGGGGGGGGGGGGGGGGGGGGGGGGGGGGGGCTTCAAGTTACATAATGTGTTCTATTTATAACCTTAGTGTGCATGTGTGTGTAGTCTTCAACCTTACCCTAGAGTGTGCCAAGTGTCCATAAAACTACCCACTTCTTTGCTTAATTATCTCATATTCTATCATGTGTCGGTAGAAGTTACATATTACATTGGCGGTTACAACTGCCATCTTCCAGATTGTCACGTGTCCCATGATCTCTTGGTTGTTTTACACTTCTTTATTCATATTTAAATGATTTAATGAATCTAGCCTTAATTTAGGCCATATTAATATCCTTAATCTTAGCTTAGTGTTCTCCTTTAAAAGTGCAACCAACTCCCACTAACACATAGTGGTCCACCACATCTTCCAGATCATGAAGAATTATTTTCTTCTATATAACTTCAATAACTACCATCTTTCAGGTCATCAGGAACCGTTTTCTTCCACATAACTTCAGCAATTACCATCTTCCAGGTCATCAGGAACCGCTTCTTCCACGTAACTTCCGTAACCGCCCTCTTTCATCTTCCAAGTAACTTTAGCAGTCTTCTTTTCCATCTTCCAAGTCATCAGGAACTGCTTTCTTGCACTTAGTTGACTTCAATTATGTCAAGTGCATGCCATGTGACCGAATAATTGGCTACCACATGGTACGAAATTTTGGGTATCAACACTTCCACATTCTGCCAAGTGGCGCGAAAAATTAGGTGCCAACATTATCCCCCCCCCCCCCCAAGTTTTTATGGGCTTGGGTCTCTTTCAAAACTAAGGCCATATAAACTTGTTAAGATTTCACAGGTGATTCCAAATCTACCGAAGAAATTCAAATTTCCTTTATCACAACCGATTGCGACGTTCCTGAAGCTGATTAGTGGGAATTTGAGTTAATCCCAATTGTTTCCTCTCCCTTACCAAATCCTTTGCCATGAGCTGTCAATTCAACCATCTTGGAACTTCCACTACCATAATGACTCTAGGCTGATTGCTTGATAGACTTCTCTCTTCCCCACATCTAATTTTAAATAAATTTGAATTCTAAAATGGAAAAACTCATCCACTTGCTTACTTCTTTGTCTATATATATATACATATATATATGAGTATACATATATATCCACACTTCATTTCATTTTCCCCCAAACAAACTTCACCTATCTCCTAAAGAACCTTAATTTCCCTCATTTGATTTATGCCTCTTTTCTCTCCAATTTCATGGCTCCTAAAGTCAGGAATATCAACCCAGATTCTAAGCTCCTACCCCTTTACATCTCTTCTACTACCTTGATTCGTCAGGTTGAGGTCATTACAGGCACCTTCCCAAAAGAATAGGTGGCTTTAGAAACCTTCACTCAACTTGGGGAGCCTTACATGGGTTTAGGGCCAGCTTTTTTTACTCTTCCTCCTGGTGCCTTGGATAAATTGTATCCCATGGTAGAAGATCACCTCCTATACTCCCGGTGAATTCCACCAAAAATTGGGTGTGATCTTCCTCAGCTTCAATTCAAAACTTGGCCGAGTTCCCACGATAGCTGGTCGGTTTGGGTGGATCGCGTTTCTAAGGCGAAAGACACTCTATGGAATGACTTGGCCATTTATGATGCCATTCATTTCAGTAAAATTCATGTCATTTAAGATAAGTCTCTATTACTCTTTCCTCTATTTTTATAGAGCTCTATAACCAATTCCTTCCATTTAAACTGTGGCATGATGTCTCTCACCATGAAGGACATCTTCCACCCCACTCGGTTTTAAAACTTCTGGAATAGAAATTCCTGGTCTTCTCTCAAACAAAGAAACTTTTGAACTCCCACCTAAGGTCACTGGTACCAAAAATTATATGGCCTCTTATGGTCCCTTCATTGCTTACTACCAAAAGGAAGATGGTCATGTTGAAGATAACAAACATATTGCCTTTTTGCTAGTATAGTTGTAGATGCATTTTTTTGCACCTCACTCGAATGTTTTTATTAAGGCTTTTATGGCCATATTTATACAAGAGGTTGATGGATTTTTTGGCCCATCTGAATCATATGCCTTAATTATTGGGATTTTCAATAATCTTTTTTTATCCCAATCATTCCCTATTTAATTGGGATTCTGACTTGGACCCAAAGAAATTTTAGAACTCTCCTCTTAATGGGTCGGGCTTACACTGAATGGGCTTTAAGATGTTGCAGCCACAATTGGTATGAGTGGGCCTGATATTTTTTGCCCATACACTGGCCCCTTTATATCCAACTCATCTTGATACATGTGGGTTGGATTCGAATATAAAATGTCTGATCTTCTTCTTTCTGTTGAGGTTCTTCGATAGTTATACTTAGAGTAACACATGCGAGTATTTTCCTGCATTCAAATTTTTTAATTTTTCAATCAGAAGAGTTCTTAGACCCACTTTCGGGCATCGGGCCCTTATATTCATGATTTCTTGCATTTAAATATTTGTTTTTTCTTTTTCTTTTTTTTCTTGCGTACGCTAGCAAGTTTTTGCTTGGTTTAATCTCGGAGACTAACATTCTTCGTGCCTCTCATTTTAATATTGGCGATTACCTTTCTTCATACCTTTTGCTTTGATTTTTTGGTGATTGGCTTTTCTGTGCCACTTGCCTTTTTTTTTTTATTTTTTTATTTCAGCAATCAACATTAGTAGTGATTTGCCACTTTGATTTTAGTGAAAGACATTTAGATGTAATTAGCCACTATTTTGATTTTGCCAAATTATATTTTTAAGTATACACATAGAACACGTTATACTTTTGTTTTTATAAATAAATTTTTGAATTCCCACCTAAGGTCATTGGTACCAAAAATTATGTGACCTCTTATGGTCCCTTCATTGCTTACTACCAAAAGGAATATGGTCTTGTTGAAAACAACGAACATATTACCTTTCTACTATATGGCTCAACAAGAACTTGCTATGTGTTGCAGCCAATCAAGTCAACAAAGATACCACATAAATTGCTATAGCCTTGACCAAGGGAAAACACTTAGCCCTTGCCCCTTTCATCCTAGCCAATGTTTATCGTAGCCTAACATACATAGTTTTATTTGATTTTTCAAAAATTGCAGGCCCTTTTTGGTTTATCCAAATTTGGCTCCATGTATATTTTCTAGAACTAAGCCATGTGGTTAATGTGTCTGCCAAAGCTAGTTTAATCACTCCCGACTACCTCGCTGCCACTCGCAAGACTCATACCTTTAAAAGATGCTTCAAATTCTTCTATGACCAGTGTAAGACTAGGACTCCCAACCAATTTCTCCCTCTTCAAAATCATTCTCAGACTCCCCCATGGCTAATTCCCCCACATGAACCAGCCACTAAGAGAAACAAGGAAGAATATCTGGCTACGATGGCCAGTTTCCTCTCTGTCGGGATTTGCATTATGGGTCAAGTTCACCTAAGGCCAAGAACAACAAAACTGGGGCTGAGTTTTATAACCCAGCCCAACTGGCCAGGCAGTTTGATTTGAGGCAAATGATCCATTTTCCTCATTCTCTTTCATACAACCACATTTTCCATAGGCGCACCAAGTTCTTAGAGGACGAGCAAGTTGTTGATGTGAGTAGAATATTTCGCCAATTGAAAAAAAACTTTGTGCTTCAGCCTTTTTCTACCCATCCAAATTCCCACGATCTTTTTGATACCTGGTGGGAAAAATATATCACCTCCACTAGGCATATTTCCAGTGAACTTGTTGTCTCCCAGCAATTGAACTCGTTCAAATAGAGTTCTTTAGGAAATGGCGAATGTTATGCTACATGGAAGGAATGTTCCAATGAACTTTTGGGCTGAGGCAGTGAACACAGCGTGTTACACTTTAAATAGAGTTTATCTTAGGCCTGACACTTTTAAAAACCCTTATGAATTGTGGAATGGCAAGAAACCCAATATAAAGTATTTCCAGGTATTTGGTTCAAAATGGTACATTCTTAGAGATAGAGAATCTTTAGGGAAATTTGATTATAAAAGGTGACGAGGGAATATTCTTGGGTTATTCATTGACTAGTAGGGCATATATGGCTTTCAACCTTAGAACCCAAACAATGATGGAATTTACCATTGTGGTTCATTGATCCGTTGAGAAGCGGTGTTGTCAGAGTACGGAGATCGGAGCGAGAGTTTTGTGGTAGCGAGAGTGATTCAAGACTTTCAGACGTCGAGTGATAAATGACGAATTAGAGTGATTGTAAGTCTTTACTTCACAGAGTCTGTGTACTTCTTGATTCACAGTGCATCGATACCTGAGCGTATTCGTGATTTTTTACTTGAAATTTTTCAAAGGTTTTTTCCCGTAAAAATATTGGTGTCATCTCTACTTTATTAACAATTTTGGAAAACGAAAAACTATTTTTAGAATTGCAAACCAAACAGAACCTTAAGTCTCTAATCCCCAAGCCTCCTTCCACTTTTGGGAGGCAAACCACGGACCATGCAAGCTTTTCATCTCCATAGGCCAGGTCAGGGCCTTTCCAAAGGAATCTTGTCAGAATTCCAGAGATGGAATTCATAACAGACTGCTTGTATTATAGTAATGGCCTGTCATGCACCGTAACACTCTTCATTACTAATAGGTTCTTATTCAAAATAGTTTGCTTAGTTTTATTTGTTATGGACAAGGACTAAATTCTAATTAAAACTGACAAATATCGAGATCTCATGGAAGCCTTTATCTTTAAAGATTTGCATTCACTACACATAGTTAAACTATGATAGAAGTTACGGTTAACGTCCTATCAAGGACAAATTTGTGTGGGTTGTGTGGTTGTTTTCTCTCTTTTTCAGAAAAAGAGCAAGGAGTAAATGATCCTGAATACCAACTCCGAGTTGGTATCAGAGCCAACGGACAACGAACCATTTTGGTTCAAGCAAGTAAGTACTTTTACAGTATTTATAAGAATTTAATTCAAACTAGTTTAATTACGAAAGTAGCTAAAACTATTTTGAATAAAAACCTATTAGTAATGAAGAGTGTTACGGTGCATGACAGGCCATTAAGTCTCGCTCTGCTCAGACAACTTCATGGATAATAGAGATAATATCTTTAATTTTAAAGAAATTATAAAAATGTTAGAAACTGAGGAAGTAGTAATTACATATTCTGAATCTAACATAAGTGAAGCAAAATTATTTGCTCATGATGTATGTGGTTTCAATGTTGATAGACCATCCCATCTTTTCGAAACTAATGAAGCCAAGAAGTTTTGGAACAAACTTGGTATAGGATGTAAAACTAAGAATATACTTAGATTCAGACCCTATAATCATGAATTATCAATCAGCTCTCAAGCAAAGATTGATGAAGCGTTAGGATGGTTATATAACAAAGGTTATATTACCAATGGTTCAATAAGATTGAATCATATTCCTATAGAGGAAGCTTCGGGAACTGAAGTTCCAAAAGAAGCATAGACTTCTATGAAAGAATTCAAAAATGAACTCTTTCAAGCAATAAATAAAGAGAACGATCTTAAAACGTTAAAGGCTAAATATGCTGAGTTATACTCAAATATTTATTCTTTACAAAGATCAAATTTCGATTCAGACGATGATGAAGTTCATTTTTACTAAATTGAATGAATTCTGAGGAGCAGAATCTTCACAAGTCTTTTAAGAAAATCCTTGAGAAAATTAAGGATTTAGAAAGAAGGCAACTCGAGAATACAGAGATTCTCGAAAGTCTATCTAAATGCCTCATTAACATTTCTATTGATAAGATATGAAAGATAATTGAGGAATCAGTATATGATCAGAACAAAGAGATGAGTTCTGAAATTAGAAAAATGTGTGGACAAATAGAATGCTTCATTGATGATAAGAAGTATGATCCATACAAGACCAGACCTATTGAGATGAATATCGAGAAGCAGATATTACATCTTAATAATAGGATAATACCCTTAGTCGAATCTAGTACCCAGTTACTAAGAAGGGTAGAAACTATTCTTGAAGTTATCAAGAAAAGAGTTTCATAAAATGGAGAAGTTTTATGAAAGATCAATTGAGTTTAAACTTAGGGATTTTCCAGAGAAAGTATCCTTAGTTGACCCAAAACAGAACCCTGAGGAGTCATCATTAACTGAAAATTTTAGTTATCTTGACAAGATTATTAGAACAAATCAGAGACTCTTAATTGAAATAATTACGAATCAGGAAAGTAGTCAAAAGCAGATTCAAGAATTAAGAGATGATTTCAATAATAGATCTAATAAAATGGAAGATTTATTTAGTCAGATTCAAGGAAGTCTTTGAAAAAGACAAAGAAAATTTCCAAGAGAAAATTGAAAATCTTACTAAGAGATTAAGAGATTTAAAGATTTCAGGAAAATCAAGTAATCCAGAATTTGGAACAATTCAGAATTACAAGACAGACCTTTCTTGGTTATATACACCAAAATGAATCAGTGGATTGACAAGATGAAATGTAAGATTTCTATGAAAGAAGTCAAGAAACCAGCTTATCAAATTTATGATAAGATCACAGTTCAGGAAGTAGATGATGTTAGCAATTATGCCATGCCTCACCTACCTGAAATTATTCTCTATGAGTCCAAGAAACTTAAAGAGAAGAAAATCCTTAGATTCTATAAGACCACTAGCAGAGATTATGCAGCTGATAGTGTAATTAGAATCCATGCTTTACAAAAGGAAGATGTAACGCAAGAAGAAGGATATTACAACATAGCAGCCATACGGATAGTGGAAAAATGGCTAGGAAACACATGACTAGATATTCCTTTTTCTCTATCAGTTAGAGATTTAAGACAACTAGATCCTAAGCAGCAGATCGTAGGATTATGGTCAACCAATCTGTTTACAGGAAGTGTGTATACAGAGATTTTCTGTGATATTACAGCTTCAGCAGCAGATGAGAATCTAACAGATCTCATTGTTATTGATGCTAAAGCAAATATCAATCAGAAAGAGCGATCTAGAGCTCTATCTATCTCCCTTAAGATGTACTATAGTTGGGTAGAAACACCTTTCCCCTATAGAGCAAGAGATAGAAAGATTAATGCCAATAACAGACTTCGTGGATAAACGGTTATTGTCAAATCAAGCCAGATTGATGGAACACTCATACCCCAGCCAATTCCAGTAGAAAAGCTAAGGTATGATCTTGAGTTTAACTTTGAGAAAGATGAGTCTCAATTAGAAGTTAAGCAATCAGTAGAACCTGAGTACATACTCAAAGGTAGAAACAGTGTTGTTATAAGGTTAAAAGAACCCCAGTCAAGCATCAAACCTTTAAGAAAATGGAAGAACGATGCAGGACCATCTCAACTTAATGAAGATGATTCAGAATGAATTATACAACATTACTTGAGAATGAGAGTCTCCCTTCTAATATCGATCTAAGACAACTTAAGTCTAGACTCGAGAAAGAATGGGATAATGCTGAAATAATTGATCAGCATATCACAAGACAATTAAGCCTTGTGATAAATATTCTTCCATATCCTCTTCATTATCAGTATAATGTTGAGAGTATACAGAATATTGAGGAAGCAAATGCTACCACGATGTTTGGAAAGAATCCCCCAGGAACACGTGATACATATGCTAGAAGAGAGCTACTCAGTGAGTCTAGAAGAAGAGTTAATAGACCACAATCACAAGGGACAGCTAGAAATGAGAAATTATGGAAATCTAGAATGGTAAAAACTAAAGAACCCATTTTAGGTAAAATTGATAGAGAGATCAGACAAGATCCAATTAAGACAAATCCCATAAATGATAAAGGAGTAACCCTTTATTGTAACAACTTTAGGACTGCTGAAACAGAAATTTCCAATTGGGAAGCAGCGATGGATACTGCTATAGGCGTTCATTTTGATGAATGGAGCGTAGAGCAGAAGTTAAACTATCAGGAGAATAATTTAATGGGATTAGCTAGAAAGGTTTGGGAAGGTTTTAAGAAAACATCCCGCTACCAAGACCTGAAAGCAAAGTTCATATCTCAAGGAGGTAAAGGACCTCTCATAGGAGCAACCCTTAGAAAAGAGATATGTGGGATAACTAATACCCAAGATGTAGAGAACAAGCAAAAGGAAAAAGCTTGGAAAATGCTACAGAAGATAGAGATGTGCAAAATGTCTGAATTAGATGAGTACAATAGTGCATTCTCAAGACTTTTCTATATCTATTCAGATATAGAGAACAAGGAGTTACTTAGACTATATTTTGTCAAATTACCAGATCCCTGGAATGACAAAATGTTAGCTGAATTTAACGAAGCTAATGGAGACATCATTGGAATAAGAATGGCTTTTGTTAAAGAAAAACTTGCCCAATATTGCCTAGAGAAGAGAATGAGGCAACAGGTAAAAGAGAGTACACAAGCACTATGTAAAAATGTTGAGATTCCAAAATTAAGTTTTGGATGTAACAAGAATATGTCTTTTTATAAGAGAAGACATAAAAGGAGTTTTAGGATAAAATTTAGGCCTAAATTCCGAAAATGGACAAAGGAGAAGTCATTTAGGAAACCTAGATTCTTCAAAGCGAAGAAACAGGAGTACAAAAGGAAACCTAAGAAGGATTGCACTTGCTATGCATGCAATGAGAAAGGCCATTATGCAAATGAATGTCCTAAAAAGAAGAGAGTATCAGAAAAGGTAAAATCTCTAAAGGAGATTAATTACATTTGCTACGATGAGTTTGAACACTCAGAAGAGGAGAGTATCTATGAATTAATAACCTCCGAATCTGAATCAGAAAAAGACTATTCAGAGGATAGTCAAGAGGATGAGTCTGATTAGATTCAATGATGATCCAGAAGAGTTTGACACCAGAGTTCTTAAATATTATGAAGAATTAAAATGGTGCAGACAAACCCCTTTTCGATTCACTCAATTCAAAGGAAAGACAGATCAAGAGCTTTTGAATAAAGCAAGAGAAATGTCTCATTTTAAGGTAATAGCTCGCCCAGAGATCAAGACTGATGAAGTTGTGCAAGCTATCAATGAAGATGAAGAATTAGTCATTGAAGACCTAAAGCAAAGAATTGAGCAAGCTGAGAAGACATTAAAAAGTCTACAGCAGAAACAGAAGAGTAGGATACAGGTTCTTCCTTATCCTATAGAGAACCAGATTAGCTGGCCAACTCATAACTATGAGAAGGATGATTTAAAATCTGGATATACCACTGACTATAGCAGTAGTAGTTTATCTCAGAATACTGATGATCATAGTTCAGAGAAAGAAGATTCTTCTGATGAAAGTCTTTCTAGTACGGAAAAGATAAATAATCTTGATCCATGCATTAAAACAGGTGAATGTAGTGAAAACATTTGCCAAAATGTACAAATAGCTACTCGTTATTGTACAATTAGTCTTATGTTCAATGGATATCCTCCGTATGATATAGATTGTCTATATGATACAGGATGTACGCTTTTATTAGCGAAAGAGCATATTTTCCCTCCAGAATACTGGATCCAAGGCCCAAAGAAGACATTAACTTATGCAAATTCTGCAGTAAGTCAAACGTCCCTTTATGCCCCAGAAGTCCAATTTAAGCATGGAAATAAGATTTATCATGCTGAGTTTTGGCAGAATAATCTTATGAGCTATGATATTATCATAGGTAATATCTTTTGGCTTTAGTTTAGCCCTTGTACGGTGCTAAGCAACATGATTCTTACTTCTGATTTGAATCATATTCCACTTTCCTGTTCCTATACTACCACTGCTTCCAGTTGTCACCCCTATTTGAGTTCCTCAGGTAAGCATGGTGTTATGTATATTGAACAACCCAAACTCAACAACAAGATTCCTACACTTGTCGAGATTGAAGCTTTGCTCAGTAAACTACTCACACATAATGAAATATAAAAATACCTTGATCTTCGGTTCTTCTTCCTTTTGTGTTTTTCTAATTTTTTCTCGACCCCTAACTCTAAAGATCAGACCCTCTTATATGGACTCTTACATACTTAGCATTTGAATACAATAATTGTCCCCGAGTGCTCTGTGGGCCTCATCGACAGGATTATTACTGCATCTCTTGCTTTATAAGACATGACTCAAACTGTGACCACAACTTTTCCCAAAGGGTAGTGAGTGGAGGGTCCAATTCTACGATTATTGACTCAAAGCAATAAAACACACTATGGCATTATCTCTGCCGACACTAAAATACAAATAATTATTTGCCCATGTGGGGCTAAAGCCTCCTGCTAGTGGATTTCTAGGCTGATCTGTATCCACTGACTGAGCTTATCTTCTTATCCTTATCTTCAGGACAGAGCATCATTATTATGGCTTCGTCAGAAAGACATGTCTGGGTCCTTTGCTTTTCCTCAGGAATCTTGACAGCTGGTTTATCTTCAGTCGTCATGGCATGCGTCATTGGAAGAAGCATCTCGTTGTTCTCCTCAAAGGCTATGGCCAGTCTGGTTCTGTTGTGATCTTGCAAGGCACGGGTCACAATCCTTTCTGAATCTTCCCATGTGATATGGCTGGTGAAGTCGATGATTCTATCACTGATATGCTCCATTCGAACTAGGAGTTCATGGTGGTTAGGAGGACTTGGATCAATTCTGACATATGTGTCTTCTTCATCCTTAAGAAAATCTTGTCTCTCTTCCATAACATGAATGTCTGGATATATGACTGCAGGTTGACTCTTGTACTGGTTCAGTGTTTTCCAATACATCTGGTCGAACAATGGTGGAGCAGAGTAGATTCTAACTCCAAACTTCTCATTAGGGTTGTAACAACTTCTGTTATGTCTTGTATTGTACAGAAAACTTATAAACTTCTGAACTGGTTCAGGACACTTTGAAACCATTTTTACTGTCTCTTCATTAATGAAGAAAGTTCTAATAAAACCAAACTTAAAAAGTTTCTGAAAGCTTTCTGGATCAATGGATCTAGTTATTACAACTTGTTTACCTCCTGGTAAACTATTTCTAATTAATCCTTCTTCGGGTTCTATTCCTAAAGAAATTAATTTTTCATTCTGAACTAGATCGTACATCTTCTCCCATTCATTCTTCCAATAGTAAAATGTAGGGATAAACTTATGTTGAAACAGGTCAAACTTAAGAGGTTCTCCTGCATCAATATGTTCGGTATTGACCTCTATGTTTTGAACAATGGGTTTCAAACTTAGGTCTTTTTTTGTCTCTTTCCTTAAAAGGTTAAGAGAGCTCTCTGAGAGCTTGTTTAACCTAGCAAACTCTTTCTCAGTCTTTCTTACTGGTAATGGGCTTTTTGTACCAGCATGGATATGACTAAACAAATCACTTAGGATCTGGGCTTGATCTTCTATAGTGGGAAACTTAATAGTTCTCTTCCAACTTATAGGCTTGGGCTGGAATGATGGTTCATCCTTAATTCTAGGCTCAAGTGTATGGGGCCTGAGGTTTAAAGGATTATTATGTTGGACTTTTCTTTTCTGGTTATAGAGTTGGTCCAAAATATCAAAAGAATGGGGTTTCCCAGTTAGACGGGATCTAAACTTCTCTTGTTGGCTATTTAGCTCTGCCTTTTTGTCCATAGCAGTGGGCTTAGGACTTTGGGTAAAATGGACGTGAGGTCCATTAAGGTTTGGGCCTACTTGAGGCATTTCGGTTTTGAGACCGTTGTTGGGCTTTTGTCCCAATGAGACTAACCCTTTACCTTTCTTGTCCATATAAGGACTTTTGGGCTTACTAGCCTCTTTGGACGAATATGTCCTATCCTCCTCTGTAGTATTTAGGGCTACTACCTCTTTATAAGTGTTGGGAGGGAAATTAGATACCTTTGCCTCTAAAGCTTCTATTTCCTGATTCAGTTGAGTCTGAGCTATTTCGATCTCCAACTGAGTCAATTTCCTCTTCATCTCAAGGATGGAAAGTTCAGCACTGGTTTTGCTTGAAGTTGCCATGTATAACTCCTGAAATAAAATTATGTTAATCTTGTCCAAAAAGGATTAAATCTTTTATGCACATGTCATGCAGTGGTGCATTTTTCTATATCTAAATTTGCCATTTCTCTTGTTATAGAATCAACTATGAAGTTCTTAGCTCCAGCAATATGCTCTATAGACATATGAGAGCCTATAGATAGTATCTTCCACTTGTCCCTGCAAACTTTAGCAGAATAGTCATTAGTAGAAGTAGTATTAGATTTTAAAAATCCTATAACTGCCTTATTATCTGTTTGAAGAATAAAAGGTTCAGTTATTACGAACATCTTGAACTTTTTTAAGCTTTTTCTTATAGCTCTAAGTTCCTTATCAAAAGTTGACCATTTAAGTTCAGACTCTGACCATACACCATTAGCGTACCTGGCAATCTTGAAATTATGATCATAACTTCCTTCTTCGTTCCTGGATTGAAACTGAAGTGATGCTCCCCAAGCTTTGTCACTTGCATCAGTAGTAACAAAAAGCTTGTCTCCTTTCTTTGGGAGAGTCAACTTGGGTATGTTTTTACACATATCCTTGATTTTCTGAACTGTTTCAGAATCTTCTGTAGTCCAACTCCATTCACCTTTGTTGTACTTCTTCCGGAGCTTTCTTTGTAGAGGTTCTTTAAGAATAGTTATATTTGGAAGCTAACTATTAGTTGCATAACAAAGACATCCTAAGAATCTTGTAAGATCCTTCCTATCTTTAATGTAATTAGGGAAATTATCAATGTTCTCTAAAACATGTGGCTGAAGGGTAATTTCAGAATTTGAAATTGTTATCCCTAGAAATTCTATACTGGTCTTATTTAGTTCTACTTTCTTCTTAGAAATAATTATTCCATTATCTCTAAGCTCTTGGGCAATTTGCCTTAGGTGTTCTAAGTGTTCATCCTGTGTTTGGCTAAAGATGAGAATATCATCTATATACACATAACAAAAATGGTTATATTTTCCTAGAACAAGATCCATCTTTTCCTGGAAAATACTTGGGGTTGTCTTGAGTCCCATTGGCATAACCTTTCATTCATAGCTTCCTAAAGGGCTACTGAATGTTGTATATGGTATGCTTGATTCTTCCATTTTTACTTGGTAGAATCCACTTTTACAGTCTATTTTAGAATAATACTTGTTATTTCTTAATTTAAGAAATAACTCATCCTTATTTGGAATTCTATATGCATTTCCTTGGATACAGTTATTTAACTAAATGTAGTTAATAACCATCCTTGCTTTACCTCTTTTAATCTCGGAGTGATTCCGGACCATAAAGGCTGGAAATGACCATGGGGATTTGCTAGACCTAATGAGATCTAATTGAAGCAATTCCTTGATATGAAGTTCAAAATCTTCAATATCTTCTGGTGTTGCTGAAATAGGCTTAATTCTAATAGGAATCTTCAACCCTTTTGTTCTTAAATCCTGAGGATCTAATAACTTTATTTCACACTTAGGTTGATCATCCTTCCATAAAGCAAAATGATTCTCACTATAGTTATCCTTGAGCAAAGCTTCAATCTCAACAAGTGTAGGAATCTTGTTGTTGAGTTTGGGTTGTTCAATATACATAACACCATGCTTACCTGAGGAACTCAAATAGGGGTGACAACTGGAAGCAGTGGTAGTATAGGAACAGGAAAGTGGAATATGATTCAAATCAGAAGTAAGAATCATGTTGCTTAGCACCGTACAAGGGCTAAACTAAAGCCAAAAGATATTACCTATGATAATATCATAGCTCATAAGATTATTCTGCCAAAACTCAGCATGATAAATCTTATTTCCATGCTTAAATTGGACTTCTGGGGCATAAAGGGACGTTTGACTTACTGCAGAATTTGCATAAGTTAATGTCTTCTTTGGGCCTTGGATCCAGTATTCTGGAGGGAAAATATGCTCTTTCGCTAATAAAAGCGTACATCCTGTATCATATAGACAATCTATATCATACGGAGGATATCCATTGAACATAAGACTAATTGTACAATAACGAGTAGCTATTTGTACATTTTGGCAAATGTTTTCACTACATTCACCTGTTTCTATGCATGGATCAAGATTATTTATCTTTTCCGTACTAGAAAGACTTTCATCAGAAGAATCTTCTTTCTCTGAACTATGATCATCAGTATTCTGAGATAAACTACTACTGCTATAGTCAGTGGTATATCCAGATTTTAAATCATCCTTCTCATAGTTATGAGTTGGCCAGCTAATCTGGTTCTCTATAGGATAAGGAAGAACCTGTATCCTACTCTTCTGTTTCTGCTGTAGACTTTTTAATGTCTTCTCAGCTTGCTCAATTCTTTGCTTTAGGTCTTCAATGACTAATTCTTCATCTTCATTGATAGCTTGCACAACTTCATCAGTCTTGATCTCTGGGCGAGCTATTACCTTAAAATGAGACATTTCTCTTGCTTTATTCAAAAGCTCTTGATCTGTCTTTCCTTTGAATTGAGTGAATCGAAAAGGGGTTTGTCTGCACCATTTTAATTCTTCATAATATTTAAGAACTCTGGTGTCAAACTCTTCTGGATCATCATTGAATCTAATCAGACTCATCCTCTTGACTATCCTCTGAATAGTCTTTTTCTGATTCAGATTCGGAGGTTATTAATTCATAGATACTCTCCTCTTCTGAGTGTTCAAACTCATCGTAGCAAATGTAATTAATCTCCTTTAGAGATTTTACCTTTTCTGATACTCTCTTCTTTTTAGGACATTCATTTGCATAATGGCCTTTCTCATTGCATGCATAGCAAGTGCAATCCTTCTTAGGTTTCCTTTTGTACTCCTGTTTCTTCGCTTTGAAGAATCTAGGTTTCCTAAATGACTTCTCCTTTGTCCATTTTCGGAATTTAGGCCTAAATTTTATCCTAAAACTCCTTTTATGTCTTCTCTTATAAAAAGACATATTCTTGTTACATCCAAAACTTAATTTTGGAATCTCAACATTTTTACATAGTGCTTGTGTACTCTCTTTTACCTGTTGCCTCATTCTCTTCTCTAGGCAATATTGGGCAAGTTTTTCTTTAACAAAAGCCATTCTTATTCCAATGATGTCTCCATTAGCTTCGTTAAATTCAGCTAACATTTTGTCATTCCAGGGATCTGGTAATTTGACAAAATATAGTCTAAGTAACTCCTTGTTCTCTATATCTGAATAGATATAGAAAAGTCTTGAGAATGCACTATTGTACTCATCTAATTCAGACATTTTGCACATCTCTATCTTCTGTAGCATTTTCCAAGCTTTTTCCTTTTGCTTGTTCTCTACATCTTGGGTATTAGTTATCCCACATATCTCTTTTCTAAGGGTTGCTCCTATGAGAGGTCCTTTACCTCCTTGAGATATGAACTTTGCTTTCAGGTCTTGGTAGCGGGATGTTTTCTTAAAACCTTCCCAAACCTTTCTAGCTAATCCCATTAAATTATTCTCCTGATAGTTTAACTTCTGCTCTACGCTCCATTCATCAAAATGAACGCCTATAGCAGTATCCATCGCTGCTTCCCAATTGGAAATTTCTGTTTCAGCAGTCCTAAAGTTGTTACAATAAAGGGTTACTCCTTTATCATTTATGGGATTTGTCTTAATTGGATCTTGTCTGATCTCTCTATCAATTTTACCTAAAATGGGTTCTTTAGTTTTTACCATTCTAGATTTCCATAATTTCTCATTTCTAGCTGTCCCTTGTGATTGTGGTCTATTAACTCTTCTTCTAGACTCACTGAGTAGCTCTCTTCTAGCATATGTATCACGTGTTCCTGGGGGATTCTTTCCAAACATCGTGGTAGCATTTGCTTCCTCAATATTCTGTATACTCTCAACATTATACTGATAATGAAGAGGATATGGAAGAATATTTATCACAAGGCTTAATTGTCTTGTGATATGCTGATCAATTATTTCAGCATTATCCCATTCTTTCTCGAGTCTAGACTTAAGTTGTCTTAGATCGATATTAGAAGGGAGACTCTCATTCTCAAGTAATGTTGTATAATTCATTCTGAATCATCTTCATTAAGTTGAGATGGTCCTGCATCGTTCTTCCATTTTCTTAAAGGTTTGATGCTTGACTGGGGTTCTTTTAACCTTATAACAACACTGTTTCTACCTTTGAGTATGTACTCAGGTTCTACTGATTGCTTAACTTCTAATTGAGACTCATCTTTCTCAAAGTTAAACTCAAGATCATACCTTAGCTTTTCTACTGGAATTGGCTGGGGTATGAGTGTTCCATCAATCTGGCTTGATTTGACAATAACCGTTTATCCACGAAGTCTGTTATTGGCATTAATCTTTCTATCTCTTGCTCTATAGGGGAAAGGTGTTTCTACCCAACTATAGTACATCTTAAGGGAGATAGATAGAGCTCTAGATCGCTCTTTCTGATTGATATTTGCTTTAGCATCAATAACAATGAGATCTGTTAGATTCTCATCTGCTGCTGAAGCTGTAATATCACAGAAAATCTCTGTATACACACTTCCTGTAAACAGATTGGTTGACCATAATCCTACGATCTGCTGCTTAGGATCTAGTTGTCTTAAATCTCTAACTGATAGAGAAAAAGGAATATCTAGTCATGTGTTTCCTAGCCATTTTTCCACTATCCGTATGGCTGCTATGTTGTAATATCCTTCTTCTTGCGTTACATCTTCCTTTTGTAAAGCATGGATTCTAATTACACTATCAGCTGCATAATCTCTGCTAGTGGTCTTATAGAATCTAAGGATTTTCTTCTCTTTAAGTTTCTTGGACTCATAGAGAATAATTTCAGGTAGGTGAGGCATGGCATAATTGCTAACATCATCTACTTCCTGAACTGTGATCTTATCATAAATTTGATAAGCTGGTTTCTTGACTTCTTTCATAGAAATCTTACATTTCATCTTGTCAATCCACTGATTCATTTTGGTGTATATAACCAAGAAAGGTCTGTCTTGTAATTCCGAATTGTTCCAAATTCTGGATTACTTGATTTTCCTGAAATCTTTAAATCTCTTAATCTCTTAGTAAGATTTTCAATTTTCTCTTGGAAATTTTCTTTGTCTTTTTCAAAGACTTCCTTGAATCTTACTAAATAAATCTTCCATTTTATTAGATCTATTATTGAAATCATCTCTTAATTCTTGAATCTGCTTTTGACTACTTTCCTGATTCGTAATTATTTCAATTAAGAGTCTCTGATTTGTTCTAATAATCTTGTCAAGATAACTAAAATTTTCAGTTAATGATGACTCCTCAGGGTTCTGTTTTGGGTCAACTAAGGATACTTTCTCTGTAAAATCCCTAAGTTTAAACTCAATTGATCTTTCATAAAACTTCTCCATTTTATGAAACTCTTTTCTTGATAACTTCAAGAATAGTTTCTACCCTTCCTAGTAACTGGATACTAGATTCGACTAAGGGTATTATCATATTATTAAGATGTAATATCTGCTTCTCGATATTCATCTCAATAGGTCTGGTCTTGTATGGATCATACTTCTTATCATCAATGAAGCATTCTATTTGTCCACACATTTTTCTAATTTCAGAACTCATCTCTTTGTTCTGATCATAGACTGATTCCTCAATTATCTTTCCTATCTTATCAATAGAAATGTTAATGAGGCATTTAGATAGACTTTCGAGAATCTCTGTATTCTCGAGTTGCCTTCTTTCTAAATCCTTAATTTTCTAAAGGATTTTCTTAAAAGAGTTGTGAAGATTCTGCTCCTCGGAATTCATTCAATTTAGTAAAAATGAATTTCATCATCGTCTGAATCTAAATTTGATCTTTGTAAAGAATAAATATTTGAGTATAACTCAGCATATTTAGCCTTTAACGTTTTAAGATCGTTCTCTTTATTTATTGCTTGAAAGAGTTCATTTTTGAATTCTTTCATAGAAGTCTATGCTTCTTTTGGAACTTCAGTTCCCGAAGCTTCCTCTATAGGAATATGATTCAATCTTATTGAACCATTGGTAATATAACCTTTGTTATATAACCATCCTAACGCTTCATCAATCTTTGCTTGAGAGCTGATTGATAATTCATGATTATAGGGTCTGAATCTAAGTATATTCTTAGTTTTACATCCTATACCAAGTTTGTTCCAAAACTTCTTGGCTTCATTAGTTTCGAAAAGATGGGATGGTCTATCAACATTGAAACCACATACATCATGAGCAAATAATTTTGCTTTACTTATGTTAGATTCAGAATATGTAATTACTACTTCCTCAGTTTCTAACATTTTTATAATTTCTTTAAAATTAAAGATATTATCTCTATTATCCATGAAGTGGTCTGAGCAGAGCGAGACTTAATGGCATGTCATGAACCGTAACACTCTTCATTACTAATAGGTTTTTATTCAAAATAGTTTTAGCTACTTTCGTAATTAAACTAGTTTGAATTAAATTCTTACAAATACTGTAAAAGTACTTACTTGCTTGAACCAAAATGGTTCGTTGTCCATTGGCTCTGATACCAACTCGGAGTTGGTATTCAGGATCATTTACTCCTTGCTCTTTTTCTGAAAAAGAGGGAAAACAACCACACAACCCACACAAATTTGTCCTTGATAGGACGTTAACCGTAACTTCTATCATAGTTTAATTATGTGTAGTGAATGCAAATCTTTAAAGATAAAGGCTTCCATGAGATCTCGATATTTGTCAGTTTTAATTAGAATTTAGTCCTTGTCCATAACAAATAAAACTAAGCAAACTATTTTGAATAAGAACCTATTAGTAATGAAGAGTGTTACGGTGCATGACAGGCCATTACTATAATACAAGCAGTCTGTTATGAAGTCCATCTCTGGAATTCTGACAAGGTTCCTTTGGAAAGGCCCTGACTTGGCCTGTGGAGATGAAAAGCTTGCATGGTGCGTGGTTTGCCTCCCAAAAGTGGAAGGAGGCTTGGGGATTAGAGACTTAAGGTTCTATTTGGTTTGCAATTCTAAAAATAGTTTTTCGTTTTCTGAAAATTGAAAATAAGAAAGTTATACAAAAAGTCTGTTTGGTTCAGTTATCAGAAAAGTTCGTTTTAATAATGTTTGTTTTCAGATAACTCATTTTTATTATTTTCATAAAACTGTTTTATGTTTTCAGAATTTTCAATAATAATTTTCAGAGATGTAAATCAAGCCCGCCCTTAGCAACCTGGAACAGTGAAACCTTATACATGCATTCTAAATCATTTTGATTAATTTATAGAAACCCTTATAAAAAGAACAACAAAGGAAAGTAAGAATATAATATCAAGACCTTAGGAGGCTCCATATGGTTCCAAAAAAGCATACATGAAGTTCGAAATTTTCAGTCATCTAGTGCCTGATTTCTTCAACATCTTCCACTATATGTCGAAGTTTTTAGTGCCAGTTTCAACATAAGTATAATTGATCTCAGTCCTTTAATTTCGTTTTTCGCTTTTCACTCTTACCAACTTGGATAGTGTAGGTGATCATGAACCACTGCATTCATATCCTCAAATACTTTTCGCGGAGAAGTGTATTCCTCTCTAGTCCTGTAAAAATAGTGCAGTATCTTGGCTGTCTTCCAAAACAGATCCTTGCATGCTTTTGGAACCAAGCTCCCTTCCCTTTGAAGCACAATCTTTAGCAGTTGTCTCCTGTTACTGTCAATAATACCCCTTACCTTTGTTAGAGCCTCTTCTTCAGTAATTTTCCCATGGCTTTCAATTGCACATAATGACAAGCCATTGATCAGTTTGCCCTGTTCAATTTCTCTCTGCCAATATAAAAAATTTGTATTTAAGCATTTGTTGAACGAAAAATAGGAAATAATAAAATAGATTTGCGTGGTTCTCCTTGCAACTTGGACCACATACATTGAGTCACCTACATTACACTTTAATGAAGAGCAAAATTGGAATTACAACGGCCACCCCTACAATATGCTATAGTCATACACTTGGGGTAAGGTTCATAGTATTATGAGGCTTTACTCTTCCTAAGAGAATCATGTTTTTGGTGTCGGTGAAGGATCATTTGTGTCAAATTATTTAATTTAACATAATATATTTTAGGACAACTTCGTAAACCGTAAGAACACTTGTTAGTATTGTTTATTTTTGGCATGTTTCAGACAATAACCATGTTGAGTGAATTATGAGATCGGGTAGGTTTAGGAAGATTGAAGTGGTCTAGCAACGACGTCAAAAGAAGCTTCTTCAAACTCAAATCAAACTTAAAGAAGCAAATAAATCAAGAGAAATGAAGTGGAAACAAATTTGAATTATGAAATGCATCATGAAGGACAAAACGGACATTGTACAAATCTTATGTATTGGTATGCGTGCCACAGAACAAACAGCGTTCGAAAATACCAAGAATTGCAAAAAATCAAATTTTGGGTTTTTGGTGCGCAAACCTGCGAATACAATGTTGAAAAGTGGCTAGAAAGTGAATTTTTCCACAAACCAACACTTTGGGGTACGCACTGGCCTATGCTGGGTACACTTATGCGTATGGAATGCTCCGCATATGCATAGTGCAATGTGTAGGTCACTTACCTGCAGTTTCATTTTGAAACAAATACACTTCATTGAACCTATCATGACTTGGGTAACACTCTAAGACATCCTAACACGTGTACAGGGTATATTATATTTAGACCAAAATTGGTTAGATTCACTTCAAATCAGAAGATACCACACAAGGGAAGAAACTTCAAGAAGGAAACAAGTCTACTCAAAGAATGATTTCTCTCTCTAAAAATAAGAGGACTCAATACAGATTTTGAGTGTGGCTTGTCATTTATGACTTTTGTGAGAGCTTTGCAATTATTTCATAGACTAGATTCGTTCCCAGAGAGAGAAAAAAAAAAAAGATTGTTTGATCATTCTATAACAAGGTTTCTCTAGTTTTTGGAAGTTATTCAATTGTGCGTCAACGTTTGAGATTTTTATGCACAACTGAATGATCTGGTTGTTGAAAAATCATCACACCACTAATTGCAACGTGTTTACATCAATTCGTTAAGAAACGGAACCGTCAAAGTACGGAGATCGAATCGAGAGTTTCATGGTAGCGCGAGTGAATCAAGACTTTCAGACGTCAAGTGAAAAACGGCAAATTGGAGTTATGTAAGTCCTAACTTCATAGAGTTTTTAGGAATTCTTTGATTCATAGTGCATCGATATCAGAGTGTATCCGTGGTTTTTACTTTTCCAAGATTTTTCACGTAAAAATATTGGTTACGTCTCTGCTTTATTTTCTGCACTTATATTTATTATTGCGTTGATTATCTTGCTAAAGAATTGGATTAAAATTGACTATTCCGTAATTAAATTTTTAATATGTCATTAAATCCATAAAAAAGTCTATTCACCCTTGTAGACTTGTACCACTGTCACCTAGGTAATTTCATAAACAATCACGATTTTTTTTTAAAAAAAAACAATTGAAAATAAAATAAAATAATTGTGGTTACCTCACTTTGAGTATCATTGATGAGACGCCCAATTATACCCATATGCTTGTATAGAAAATGATATTCCATACTTTCTACAGCTTCCTCTGACAATTCTGATCCAAGAATATCAAAGGTCCTATGGCAATAGTCTGAAACCCATTTGAGATGTACTCGTCCAACGTTGGTGTTGCCTTGTTTCTCCCCCACTCGAACTCATTCATAAAACACTTGACCAGAGTAAGCCACTGCACAGGACCATTTTGTTCATGTTAGTGTTACACTACCAATAACATTTACGCATATACATCTAGATATAAGAATCTTAAAATTTCTTAAATCTCCTACATTTTGGATTAGGTGATGTTTGACACATCGTCCTTGCTCCATTGCAGCCTTGGTTGCACTCTCATTTGTTGTGCAGTAGATTGCTGAAAATACCATCTTAACTTGTTCAGAGCATTGGACTGTAGATGTCTCTCCATCCCACCTATATGGTTCATTGCAGATTATATTTGCACATATATGGACAATGTCTTCAATAAATTTGAATTTAAAAAAAAAAAAAGAAAAAGAAAAAAGAAGCACGTATACTTTTCAATCAATTCAACGAGGTGGAGTAATTCTTGTCCAGTACCACCACCATCAAATAAGTCATCCACAATAGTAACAACGACAGCATTTTTGGAACATATGATTCGAGCATAAGACAATTCGGGCGAAAAGAGGGTGGCTGCAATGGAGAAATATGAAGCAGATTGAGTCTGCCTTGCAAACTTCATATCATCCAATTTAATATCCTTGATCCATCTGCATATAATAAGTATTTTGATATATAAGTACTATATACAGAGATTTAATCTGTTCTATATAGAACAAAAATAAGTAACCCAACACCTGTACCTCTCAAGAAGCCTCAGTTCTTCCTGAAATTTGGCTTGGCAAATGCTAAAATCTTGCAGGGATAGCTCCAAAATGTCTCTGTTATCAATGTTGGTGCACCTAGTGCCGGGGGGGGGGGGGGGGGGGGGGGGGGGAGGGTTGGTAATGCAGAAGGTTACCTATAAGATGATTTTAGTACTCGGAAATCGTCCTGGCTATAATGCTTACCTATATTAGAGTTTGCCATTAAAGGGGTACTTTAGAGCATATTCCACCTAAAATGGCAGAAAGATCATATATATAAACAGTAATGAGACCACTGAGATTTTTAAATTATTAGCAGTTGTTTCTCATATATGTACAACCATGTACCACATAATACAGATTAAGAGAGATCAAATGGTGAGATATATAGGCAGATAATTTACATCTATCTTTTAAAGTAATTAGTTGTTTCATTTTGAGGCTTAAAGTTTATAGTAAGTGGAGGGTTCATACACCTAGATATATATGTTACCTTCTCGCGTAAATTATGCTCTGAAATTGCCTCGTCTAGCAGCTGCTGCTTCAAGAAAGATCTTGTCCAAGCATGCAATTTATCTAGAATGGTGTCTTCTAGGGATATTGTGATTTCTGAAGCCCTGTATAATTCAAGAATTGTGTTTGTGTTTGTGTTTGTGAAATGTGTGTTTACTGAGTTGGTCAATGAATGTTCTTCATCAAATTGCGCCAATGCATCTGCAAATCACATTTAATTGGTTATTGTCAACTACTCCTACGATTTTCCAAGTATTAGTATTAAAAGGGAAAATATAAAAAATACGAATCAATTGCTTAAAACATATAAATATGGTGAGGTTGTCAATTGCCAAGCATCACTTTTACTGGCTTGGAATTAGTACATTTCAAATAAATGGCATGGACTGTTTTCTACCAGCATTTTTTAAAATGCTAAAAAAATCTAAGTTTGGTTTTTTCCCCATAATAAAACCATAATAAAGGGCCAATAAATAAGGGTTTTGAAAGATCAACTAAGTACAGATTAGCAATGATAATTTTATAAATATTATGTACCAACCTGATGAAATTTCATATCCATTCATTCGCAGCAGTCGAAATGCCATAGAATAACAGGTGATGTCCAAAACTAACTCTTCATCCCTATTCATCCACTGTCTGTTCACCAACCAAATTGTATATTTTCAGTAGCTAAAGAAATGTTTTATCAAAGAAGTGCATATAGTGAAGGTTATTTCTTCAAAGTATAGGATAAATTAATTTGAATTTGCTGTTTACATAGTAATATATTGAAGGGATTGTTGAAAATAATGGTAAACTTGATTCATGAAGAATCAAATGTGAAAAAAGAAAACTCAGTAGTCATCTAGAAGCAGCCATTAAAAACTAACTAGAGGCTGCTATGAAGATTCAAGAATGATGGCTGAAGAAAGTTGTCAAATATTCACACATATAGGTTGAACATTCAAAACTTCCTTATTGTTCTTTGTATGTCAATAAATAGAGATGTGTTGTGTAGTTGTAGTCTAAGAAGCTAGAAGCTAGGAAAAGAATAGCGGGGTGTGAGAAAATTGAGAGAAAGCTTTGTATTTGAAAATTGTGAATTTTTTAGTAAAAATTTATTTCTCTCATCTAAGTATTAATCCTGGGTATAAGAATCACCATTAGTGATTTTTCAACAGGGATTACCTGTATGTTTCCTCGAGCACACTTTCTATCTCATTTTTGAAATATTGCTCTATTCCCAAACTCTGAAGACTGTCAACCATACGTAGACGGGTATATAAATCTAAAGGATACATTGTTGGAACTGCAAATAAAACAAAATTCATAAATAAATAATCAAATAATCATGAAAATTAAATATAAATAAATTTTAAAAAAAAATCTGAATGTTTTACCAGCACATTTATATATTTTCAAGAGGGAGTGCAAGTAGTGGAAGCATTTATCATCATGAAGGTTAATCAAAGCACCTGCGGTAATTTGTTGTAGTGGGTTGTGGATGGTGAATTGAAAAGTGACCCATTAGTTCTTTGATGCATCATCGCCTCCTTCCAATCATATGATTTTCCCAATCCTTCAGCAACATATGCTATTAGATGGCTTCTCTTCCCTTCAAAGTGGCTTTTAGAACCTCTGACCATAATTAACACCAGAGCATATATGAAACTGTTTTCAAATACTACGTTTCATCTCATATATCATATGGATCATGTTAATGGAGGGGAAAAAAAATTAACCCATTTTAAAATTTTCACATAGTTTCACAACATTTGATCAATGACATAGGTATATGTTAGAGTATGACTCCTTTCTTACGTGGAAATTAAACTTGGGCACCAAGTATCTCTATTTGACTATGATATTGTTATATTCGGTGACTCATTTCTTAATGCGGAATATAATTTAGCCACCAAGCAATCTTTAATTGGGTAGGAGATCAATTCCTAATTAGATTAATTGTCTTGGCCACCACTTCATCCTCTCTTATAAATATAGGTCTAACATATTGTATTCTTGGTACACTACCAAATAGTGAGAGCCAGAATATGCCATTTTAATGGATCATGTTCATGGAGGGGAAAAAAAATGAACCCATTTTAAAAATTTCACATAGTTTCACAACATTTGATGAATGACATAGGTATATTACCGAAGGATCACTTGGTCCAAGGGTATAATATCTTCTTCCAATAGAAAATGTGAGGGGTTCAAGTTTCCTTGCACACAAAAATAAGTGTGTGGAAAAAAATCAAAAAAATTCTTACCTTTTAAAAAAATATTAATAATAATAAATAAAAAAATGACATAGGTGTATTATTGACGCACCTTTCAACTTCCAAATCTCGCTTGTGATGCATTACATCCATTGAAGTAGGGTTCAAAGGGAGGTTCAACCCCAAATCTTTGGCGTAGTCGATCATGCCAGGAAATACTATGTCAAACCCAATAGGAGAATATTGATGCTTGTCATTGGCAGCCCAACTATTTGACCCAATATAGTCCAAGCCTACAAGTTTTTTTAGATCAAATGAAACAATAAACCCTATTTTTTCGCATTATAAAAAATAAGTCTGTAAAAAAAAAATATAATAATAAATAAAAATTACAAATATACTTAGATCGTGTTTGGCCGAGCTTTTGCTTTTATTGCTTTTATTTTTACACAGAAGAAAAAGAAAATCAAAAATCGTTTTGAAAAGCTGTTATTATTTAGTTTTTTCCAGAAACTCTTCTAAATTTTTTGTCAAATACCGTTTAAAATTATTATTTCCTCAAGATAAACAAAAAAAAAAAAATTAATACAAGTCATTTTTTTTTAAAGAAAACAAATGGTATTATCAAAAACAACTTTTGAAAAGTTAATCCAAACATGGTTGGTATTATATAAAGAGCAGTATTATCAAGTGTGGGAGAGTGTGAGTATTTAGTTGATTCTGTTAAAGCCAAAAACAAAAACAACATGGGATTATGAGGTCTTAAATATTGCTATAGTGAAAAAGAATCCATGCCTTTTTTAACTAGTAAATCACCAACTTTCCATTTTTGAAGGGCAAGTACACATGCCAATGTGGAAGAAAGAGAGTCTTTGACTAGGAGTGGGTGGGTGGAATCTAAGCACCATGACCCATCTGGGTGCTGATTCTTCATAACCCAATCCAAGCATTCTGGGAAACATGGCTTGGGTTGTTGATCCTTGGATGGGACCATAGCCACCCATGCTGTGTCATATGAAGAAACTGATAGCTCCACCTTCTTAAACATTTCTTTGATTCTTGCAATTTTACCTCTTTTACTCTGCAATACCATTCAAATATATATATATATATATATTCTGATGAGTCAGATAACTATTTACTTTGCAGTTTATGAAAATGGATATTAAGTAGGAGGAGGTTATATCTTACTAAATCAACACTTTGGACTCTTATCGATATTTGATGAGGAGACACAGCTACTTGTATAAACCAAAAGAAAACAAGAGTTTTAGAATGGCTGGAAGTGATTTAAGAGAATAATCCATAAACAAAAACAAAAACAAAAAAATAGAAAGTCATTGAGATAGATTACTAGTATATACAGCACAATATCTAGATTTGCAATTACCTTAGTACATACATATATATATATATATATATATATATATCAGATACTCTTACTGGAGCGCAAGATGGAGTATTGCATATCTTCAACAGGTTAGATTACTAGTATATACAGCACAATATCTAGATTTGCAATTACCTTAGTACATATATATCTATATAATCTTACCTGTTGAAGATGTGAAATACTCCATCTTCCGCTCCAATAAGAGTATCTGGTTGTTGCTATAAGCGAGTGACATGAGTGTGTTTGTGTGTGTAAGAGAGAGAGAGAGAGAGTTGTTGCTATAAGCGAGTGACATGAGTGTGTTTGTGTGTGTAAGAGAGAGGTGGTTGTAGAGATATATTAAGGTTGACAATGCCTGGGTCCTCACATCTTATTTGGACCAATAAAATTAAGACACGTGATATATATTAATAAAAAAATTGAAATGGGTATTACCCATTATTTATGGGATTCAATCCGGATTTGAATTCTTTTTTTTTCTCTTATTCACTTTAAAAAAATAAAAATTTGATGGGCAGTTTAACGTCATACATGCATGTACACTTTCCTTAAACACAAATAAGAAAAAAGTCACAATCCACAAATATTATGTTATATATTGGCATATATATATAATATGACTACTTTGTTATATTAACTTGTCCCACATCGGAAGATTGGGAAACCCACATTTATATCATCACCTATAAATATAGGGTTTCTTCTATTGAATTGTATACACAAAAATAGAGAGAGAGAGTTAGGAATAATATACATTTATATTATTCTGGTGATACAGGCGTGAGTATACACAGTGTGTGCGTGTGTGATCTGTGAATCACCCTCTTGTAATCCTCTGAGTGATTTTTAGTGAAACGGTGTTCTCCGTGGACGGCTTCGTACATAGGGTGTGTGTAGATACAAAATTTGCACAACACAAAAAGATGATCCTCCTCTCATTATTCTTTATTGACTTATATACATTTTCCCTATGGGCTTTTGGCCCATTAGGGCAACATTTTCTATTTTGGATTTTTTCCACACTTTACACGTCAGCTACTTTTTCCACATCTATAACGCTACTTTGAGCTACAAGTTTATTCTAGAATCTTCGAGTTACTTCATGTTCTTCGGGTCGGGTTACAGAACAGGATCTCGGGACGTGTCAGTCTGGTACAGGGTCCGGGCCATCATCCATGATAATTACCTCGGGCTATCTGGAGTCGGTCTGGTTGAGATCCACTTTTGTATGGGCCGGGAAAACCGTCATGTACACAGGCCCTCTTTCAGCTCATGGGCCTTTTTATCAGGCCCATTAGGTGAAAGAATATTAAGGCCCATCAAAAGCCCTTGGAGTGGCTATGGGACGCGTGCCGGATGATGCGGAGGTGCATTGAATGCCGCAGCCGTCGCAATTATTGCAATTTTGAACCAGCGGCTGAGATGGCACCGATGCGCCTGAAATGGGACGGGTCATGTCGGTCCGGTACCCTGACCCGGGTAGACGAAACGTCAATTCTATATAACCTGCAAATCCTTCTCACACGCCATACTTGCAATATTTTCAAAATTTTCAAAATTTTCAAATCGTTCTTCTCTTCAGCATCCTCCCTTTGTCGTATTCTCCAACCCTGCGTGCAATCCCAAATCCAATCTTAAGTCTACGCAATTTACTGTTTGTTTCACCGATCTTGGCAAACTCCCGTGACCGTGGTGGATTATTCTTTTATGTGGAGAGATTCGAATCCTGCTGCAGAGTTTTGACTAGAAGCACCCTTCTCTGCCTGTTGGTAAAGTTTGTCGGATTCTGCAATTTACTCGCTGGAGAACAACTCAAAGGAGAAGTTGCCTGAACCTTCTTTACCTTTGTAAGTCATTCTTCTACCTTTCGTCAAATATGTCTGGGAGTGATGATACTAGGTCGGTTAGTGACCTGCAACTGGCAGATACCGACCGGACCGTTACTGATCCCGAGATCTCAGCTAGCACCCCGTCCGTTGAGATTACCCAAGTAGTTAGGTCTAGCCCACCGGAGGTCACCCAGTACGCAGGGGATCGAGTCGTAGAGGGTGGCGTCGGGATTAATCAGGATCAGGATGCTGAGGAGGAGGAGAATTTTTGTACTGATCCCCTCCCAGCCAAATACAGGATAGATGCTCAACTTAAGAACCTCGGGATTCCCGAAGGGGTTAAGGTTAGGCATTACCCTCGGGATGCAGACTTTAGAGTCGGTCAGGGGCTAAAGGCCGGAGTGATATTACTTTCGTCATCCTCCTATCACGCCCCTTCCTCCGGTAGAGCATCCTCCTATCACGCCTCCGCCTCCGCCATCTCAAGATCTGCAAACGGGTGCATCGGAGGCGGTCGAGGTCGGGGGTGATCATGCCCTGGTTCCGAGCTCAACAGGTCTGGATCAGAATAATTCTCGAGGCGACCTTTCAGTCAGGCCGAGCTCTAGCCGGAGTGTAGCACTGGGTGCTCCTGTCTCAGTGTCGGATACCTGGGACTTAGGCTCCGACGATGAGGACCAGAGTCAATCCCGACCTACCAAACTCCGCACTGCTATCTCTACAAATGTCAGAAAACAAGATAATAGGGAGATAGAGAAAGCTGCTGAGAGTGGAAAAGATATTCCCCATGGCCCCCAGTTCAGGCTGGATACCAGGAAGGGCCATCCATACCTTTCTGTGGGAGACCAGACGATCGGGAATTCAGAAGCTCTGCGGGAGATGGCCCTGGGGGTTTGGACCCCGGCGGATAGATTGGCCATGGGTCGGTACGACAAGATGAGCCTAGCCTTGAACGGCCCCGAGCTTGCAATGAGGGTAATAACTTTTGAGATATTTTGCACTTAGCTTATATTTTGCCCCTTATTCCGTGCTAACATTTTCTTTCTTTCAGATGCTTCACGCTACTCAGGCGTACAATTGTAAGCTTGAGGATGATGCTCGGGTCATCAACGCTTTGAATCGTGATGTTCAAGTTCATAAGGCTGGGTGTGTCAAGGCCTTGGAGCAGGTGAAGAAGGCCAATGACAAGATCCAGTCCCTGACATACAGGGTGGTTGCAGCTGAATAGGGGCTCTCATCCGCCAAGACGACGATCTCAGAACTCGAGGCGAAGGCTCGGGAGGCTGAGCAAACGGCTAATCGGGAAGTATTGGCTCGGGAGGCCCTAACTCTCCAAGTGCAGACCCTGACCGAAGAAATCAAGAAGTTAAAGGCTTCGGGGCTGCAGTTGCTTGAGGAGAAGGTCGAGGTCGAGAATGCCTTAGGCGTGGAGAGGTCTCGGGTAGAGATGTGCCACAAGGGTGGTAAACAGATGATCGCCCGTTTCATGCTGACATGCAAGTACCGCTATGAGCATGGATGGAGGGAATGCATAGAAGAACTTCAAAAGCCTGAAGAGGAAAGGCAGATCCCGACTATTGAAGATCTTGACCTCAGCATTGGAGTTGGACCTCCGTATGATGATCCTGAGGCTAAACCCGATGATTTGGCCTTCGGTGGGTTCCTTTAAGACGACCTGCCCGCGCCGCCTTCTCGCTCTGGCATGGATGAGCCTGAGCCTGAAAACACAGGACATTCCCTCGGGACCCAAGCCTTAGGTGGTGATGGGGATCCTCCTGTGGTGGAGTAGGGCTATCCCTCCGTTTTTCTCTTATTTTGTTTGTAACAACTTATCACAGCTCTATTGTATCAGCCTTGGCCACTGGGGCCTTTTTCAATACGAATGAGTTTATTTATTCAAACTTTGTTGGGGATATGCATGATCCAGCACTCCATTTGACAAAAATTGGGATATTGAATTGTAACTTGTTAAGACTAACAATAACACTAGACAATAACAGTCGAGCACTTTGGGATTTCTGGTGGATATATGAAGGTTTCCCGGGCACTTTGGGCCCATTGAGAAGACCCAACACTTTAGGTTTTAAAACTGATATTTTGGAAAACCTGACCACTGGTGGGTCTGTGAAGATATCTCGGGCACTTTGGGCCCATGGAGAGGATTCAACACTTGGGTTTCTAAAACTGATAATTGGAAAACCTGACCACTGGTGGGTCTGTGAAGATCTCTCGGGCACTTTGGGCCCATGGAGAGGATTCAACACTTAGGTTTTAAAACTGATAATTGGAAAACCTGACCACTGGTGGGTCTGTGAAGATCTCTCGGGCACTTTGGGCCCATGGAGAGGATTCAACACTTAGGTTTTAAAACTGATAATTGGAAAACCTGACCACTGGTGGGTCTGTGAAGATCTCTCGGGCTCTTTGGGCCCATGGAGAGGATTCAACACTTGGGTTTTAAAACTGATAATTGGAGATGATTCTGACTTTTGGGAAAAATTGGACTTTCATTGCAATCCTTTTGGCTCTAGTGGCCTTTGCTTACAACGGTCGAAAACAAAATATCTCTATGGGTAATACCTCTTTAGTCGGGATGCATTCTGTGTGTTTGGTTCCCTTCTGTTATCTGAGTTCCTGAGCAGTCTGTAGGCCCCCCGACCTATTACTTCGGTGACAGTGTAGGGCCCTTCCCATGGTTCTTGGAGTTTTCCCACGTCTCCTATCTTCCTCCTGAGGACCATGTCCCCGACTTGGAATCCCCTTCTTTTTACTCTCTTGTTGAAATGACTCCTGACCCGTTGTTGATAAGCTGCCAGCCTTATCCCGGCAATATCTCGCCTTTCTTCCACCAGGTCAAGCTCGTGAGACAAGCGTTGATTGTTTGATATTTCGTCCCAGGCCAGCGATCTCAATGTCGGGACGGCATATTCGGTTGGGATTACGGCTTCTGACCCATATGCCATGGCAAAGGGTGTTTCACCGGTCGGTTGCCGGGGCGTCGTTCTATATGACCATAATACCTCTGGTAATTTGTCCAACCACGCTCCTTTTGCCTTCTCGAGTTTCTTTACAAGGGTGCTAAAGATCGAACGGTTGGTCCTTTCTGCTTGCCCATTGGCTTGAGGGTACCCCATCGAGGAGGTGTTCTGGTTAACCCCATGCTCGATCAGAAATGACCTGACCGGTTCACAGTCTAAATTTGTGTCGTTGTCCATCATGATTGTCCTTGGTACCTCGAACCGGCAGATGATGTGACTCCATATGAACTTCACCACGTGGCTGCCCTTTATAGAGGGATAGGCTTCGGCCTCAACCCATTTGGTGAAATAGTCGGTTGCAAGGAACACGTGGGTCTTCGAGCCAATGGCTTTTGGGAGAGGTCCGACTATATCCATTCCCCATCGGGCAAAAGGATGCGGAACGATTGTCGGGTTTAAGAACTCTGGTGGTTGGAGTATATCGTCACCGTGCATCTGACATGCTCTGCATTTACGCACATATTCCTCTGTATCCCGGGACAGATAGGGCCAAAAGTAACCTTGGGATAGGATTTTATGGGCGAGAGATCGGGCACCCGAGTGATTTCCACAAGCCCCAGCGTGTATCTCTTGCATCACAATCTCTGCCTCTGAGGGGGTGACGCATCTCAAATACGGACCTGAAAAAGATCTTCTGTAGAGCTGTCCCTGGATGATCGAGTACCGGGCTGACTTCATTCTAATTTTTCTGGCCTCCGCCTTATCAATTGGGAGTGTCCCGGCCTTGAGGTAATCGATTATGGGATCCATCCAGCTAGGCTCTTGGGGTACTAGGCATACCAGATCGTCGGGACTCTGAATACTTGGGGTAACGATGAAGTCGGTCAGTACAACCCTGGTCATATCTTCACCAGCAGCAGACGCCTGATTAGCCAAATGGTCGGCCGAGGTATTCTCTTCCCGAGGGATTTGGCTAAATGTTAACTTTTGAAAACCTTCGGACTCCTCGAGCACCAGTTCTCTGTAACACTCCATTTTGGGATCTCTGGTTTCGTACTCACCGGTTATTTGTCTGATTATTAGCTAGGAGTCACTGTATACGGATAGGGATTGTATTTGCAGGCTTTTGGCCATTCTCAGGCCCGATATGATTGCCTCATACTCCGCCTCGTTATTAGTGGCCGGGAATTGCAACTGCATCGAGGCTTGCAGCTTAGTGCCATCGGGGGTATGGATTTCCAGCCCGACGCCCGCTCCGTTGGCGCTTACCGAGCCGTCCACAAATAGTTTCCACGTTTCTAACTCAACGGGTTGATCTGCTTCGTCGGTCTCCCCTTCTAATAAAAAATCAGCCACGGCCTGACCTTTTATCGAGATCTTGGGAATGTAAGTTATATCATAAATCCCTAGCTCAATGGCCCACTTGGAGATCCTTCCGGAAAGGTCGGGCTTCGCCATAAGTACCCGAATAGGAGTAGAAGTGGGGACGATGATCTGGTGGGCCTCAAAGTAGTGTCTAAGACTTCGTTTGGCATTGACCAAGGATAAAACCAACTTTTCTTGCTTGGTATACCGTGTCTCGGGATCAGCCAGGGCTTTACTGGTATAGAAGATGGGCATTTGGAGGTTCCTGTTCTCTTTGATGAGCACGGCGCTGGTTGATACCGATGATACCGCCAGATACAAGAGTAGTACATCATCGGGTTCGGGTGTCGCAAGAATGGGAGGCTTGAGCATGTATTCTTTTAATCGAGATAGGGCTATAGTCTGCTCGGGCCCCCACACTTCTCCCTTTCTGGCTCTGATAGCCTGGAAGATGGGTCGGCATCGGTCGGTCAGCCTTGCGATGAACCTGCTTAAGGCTACAACCCTTCCTGTCAGGATTTGGACTTCTTTGTGTGTGGTTGGTTCTCTCGTCTCGAGCAGAGCCTTCACCTGTGTCGGGCTGGCCTGTATTCCTGATCTGTCGACTATGTGTCCCAAGAATTGCCCTGATGATACCCCGAAGGAGCACTTGGCTGGATTCAGCTTCATCCCGTGTTTCCTCAAGGCATCAAATACTTTCCGGAGATGTTCTAAATGGTCAGTTTTAGCTCTGCTCTTCACAACTGTATCATCAATGTAAGCCTCTACCACTGTGCCCATCATTCCTTTAAATATCTTGTTCACCAGTCTTTGAAACGTAGCTCCTGCATTCTTTAGTCCGAAAGGCATAACCTTAAAGCAATATGTACCTGTCTCGGTAATGAATGAGGTCTTTTCTTCATCTATCGGGTCCATTGGGATTTGGTTGTATCCCGAGTAAGCGTCCAGGAAGGTCAGCCTATCGTAGCCTGCGGTTGCATCGACCATTTGGTCTATTTTGGGCAGGGGGAAGCTGTCTTTCGGACAAGCTTTGTTTAGGTCGGTGAAGTCGACGCAGACTCGCCATTTCCCGTTCTTTTTCTGCACCACCACCACATTGGCTAACCACTCGGGATACTGAACCTCCCTGATGAAGCCAGCTTCAAGCAATTTTGACACTTCGTCTGCTATGATCTGGTTCCTTTGGCTTCCCATTCGCCTCTGTTTCTGTCGGATGGGTCGGATATTTGGGTCGACATGTAATGTATGTCGGGCTATCGAGGGGTCGATGCCGGGCATATCAGTATGCTCCCATGCGAAGACATCATGATTATCCTGTAAGAAAGTTGTCAGTTCATTTAATTCACAAGTGGTGAGCTTTGTACCTGCGTAGGTAACCTTGTCGGGTTGGCTCGGCAACACAGAAACCGGTTGCAGAGGCTCTACGATGATTGAGGAACCCGACTCCTCGTCCTGTAATTGTTATTTGGGCTGCGGGTCGATGTCTTGATCCTCTTCCCTGGACCTCTTCCGATCGGGATTACCTTTTATTTCTTTGATAGTGATGGTATAACATTGCTTGGCGGCTACTTGATCTCCTCTGATGTCAATTATGTCGAGACCATTCGGCCCGATGCACCTCATCATCTGATGGAGGGTCGAGGGAACTCCTTGCATCCTGTGAATCCACCCTCTACCCATAAGCAGATTGTAAGAGGGCTTCACGTTTACTACTACGAAGGTCTTTGTCAGAGTCCTCTGTGCTGCTGACACGGGCAGGCTGATCTCCCCGAGGGATTCGACTTGCTTCCCGTCGAACCCGGCAATTGGATTTTTGGCTGTCACGATCTCCCTCGGGTCGATCTCCAATTTATCGAAAGCCCACTTGGTCATGATATTCGCACTGCTCCCAGGATCAATCATGACCCTCCGGACAAGGCATCCCGAGACCATTAGAGAGATAACTAATGGGTCGTCGTGTGGGACCTGGATGTCCCGGAGGTCATCCTGGGAGAAAAGTATATGAGACTGCCCCGTTCGGTGATGAACTTCGTTTACCCCGGCTATCCTGCTGACGTGATGGGCCCTCCTCATTTGTGATCGTCTTGACCCTTCGGCACTACGCGATTCAGGACCTCCATGGATCATGTTGATGATTCTGACCGGATGAGCTAGAGCCTGATTCCGTGGGTTGTTCTGTGCGGGTTGATGGACTCTCGGGACATCCCGCTGAATATAGTCCTTTAGCTCCCCTCTGGCTATCATCATCTCGACCTGGCGTCTCAGGTTCCTGCATTCATTTGTTGTATGGCCAAAATCACTGTGTAAGGCGCAGTGTTTTGATCTATCTCTCTGGTCCAGGGGTTGTCTGATTGGGGGAGGAGTCTGGAAGATCCCCCTGGCTTTGTTTTCCTAGAAGAGCTTTGCGAGGGTCACTTTCAACGGGGTGATCTTCTCTTCGAATCTGGTGCGTCTCTCGGGATGTGGAGGAAATTCAGGTGAAGATAGGATCGTGGGATTTGAGCGCTTGCGACTATTAGGATGTCGGGATGTATCCGAAACCTTATCCCTCGACCTGACTTCCACATTGATCAACGCCGCTCTTTTCTGTCGGGTTGTTTCCTCTTCTTCAATCCTCAAATGGCCCTGAGCCCTAGAATTGAGTTCTCCAATTCCCGAGGGAGGCCGCTTCACAAGTGATTGATGGAACTTGGTCCCCGGGATTAATTCCATTCTGAAGGCCTCCACGGCTGAGTGTTGGTCGCAGTTGTCGATGGAGGACGACTCGACGTTGAATCTGGACAGGAAGCTCTTGAGAGACTCGCCTTTTTCTTGTGTCATGGTGAAGAGGCTCGAGATGGTTTTCTTTTGCCTCTTGTTCCCGAAATACTGGGCAACAAAGAGGTCGGACAATTGCTGCCAACTGCCAATGGATCTCGGTGGCTGCTTCCTGAACCAGAGGAGTGGTGCGTCGATGAGACTGGTTGGGAAGACTTTGCAGAGCAGGGCTTCGTTGTCGGCATACATGGTCATTTTTTGATGGATCTGGTAAATATGCTCTTCGGGATCCTTTGTTCCATCATAGGGAGTGAATCTGGGCATGACGAACTTCTTAGGGAACGGTTCCCTGGTGATTTCGATGGTGAACGGTGACTGAACGGAGTCGGCAGAGGCCTGGAGGGCCTGGTCGTCGGTGGATCGGGCCCTTAGATCCCTCATGACTTTCTTCTGAAACTCCGCCATCATCTCCTGGAGCTTCTGTGACGTCAAAGGCTCATCGGTGACGGGAACGTCACCGGTGGTTGGGGCCTTGCCTGGCCGGTGAGAGGTCTCGTCGTGTTCCTCCCGTGGCTCGGCTTGCTCCTGGTTCTGTGATTGATCCGGAACTGCCGGTGGGATGGCTGCTCGATTCATCCTTGCTAATAACTCATCGCTTCTTCTTTCCGCCGCCAGGCTCCTTGCCTCGGCGGCTTGGCTACGTTTTTCGGCTTCCTCGAGCTGCCGTAGGAGATGCTCAATCGTCGGCGGAGCACTCGGTTGTCGGTCGCCGGGGATCAGTGCCTCTGAATGGGATCTGGTCACTGGCATGGCTATATCTGGAATGAGAGGATGTTGCTGAGGGTTTGGTGGTTATATCTGGGTTTAGCTTAGCTTTTTGAGGTGGGAAGATGGTCGGCGGAAATGACCTAATTTCCCACAGACGGCGCCATTGTGTAGATACAAAATTTGCACAACATAAAAAGATGATCCTCCTCTCATTATTCTTCATTGACTTATATACATTTTCCCTATGGGCTTTTGGCCCATTAGGGCAACATTTTCTATTTTGGATTTTTTCCACACTTTACACGTCAGCTACTTTTTCCACATCTATAACGCTACTTTGAGCTACAAGTTTATTCTAGAATCTTCGAGTTGCTTCATGTTCTTCGGGTCGGGTTACAGAACAGGATCTCGGGACGTGTCGGTCTGGTACAGGGTCCGGGCCATCATCCAAAATAATTATCTCGGGCTATCTGGAGTCGGTCTGGTCGAGATCCACTTTTGTATGGGCCGGGAAAACTGTCATGTACAGTGTGTGAACCATAACAAGTGGTATCAGAGTCACGAAGCCCGACGATCTAGTCCAGATCTGATTTTTTTGAGTGCCCTAAATCAGAAACCGACCACACCAGGAGCTTTGGCTCGACGAGACGAAGCCAGTAGTGTCAAGCACATCGCCGAAAAGTTCCGCACACGCCGCTTGAAGTTCTCGCCAGTTTTTTGGCTCTGTCGAGCAGCAGTTTCGGTTCGGCGTGATTTCCGGAGCATCGTTTATCGAAACGAGGCTTATAATATATCTACGGAAAGAGAATTCAAAGTCTGACGTTTTAGCATAAGAATCAGCCCCAATCAGAGCAGGGACGCACCTGCACGCACCCCGAGAAGGTACTGACTTCGTGATTAAATTTATGTCTTTTGTGCGAACTTGTTTTGGCCCGTTTGGAGTCGTTTTTTACCCGTTTTGGACTCGGTCAGAGGCGTTCTTAAGGTTTTGAACCGCCCCCGACGCAACCGTATACTCGGTTTTGCGTAATTAGACTCTGGATATCTTTAATAGGCTCAGTGGGAGCTATGGGAGAAAAAAAGGCAGTAATGATCGACAAGTTTGATGGTACAAACTTTAATTATTGGAAGATGCAAATTGAGGATGTGTTATTCCAGAAAAATTTGTATTTACTGCTAGAAGGGACAAAGCCAGATTCGATGAAAGAAGAGGAGTGGAATATCCTAGATCGAAAGGCTCTTGGCACGATCAGATTGACGTTGGCAAAATATGTTGCCTTCAATATCAGCAAAGAGAAGACTGCAAAGTCTCTCATGGAAGCTCTTTCGAAGATGTACGAACAGCCGTTTGGAGCAAATACATTACATCTTATCAGCAGATTGACGAATCTGAAGATGTCCGAGAATGGGAATGTTGGTGAACATCTCAGTAAGCTTAATGACATTTATGGCAGTTGGAATCAATTGAAGTAGTGTTTCAAGACAAGGTGAAATCAGCTTTTCTCCTTAATCATTTGCCAGAGAGCTGGAATGCCACAGTGGCTGCAATCAGTAATTCTTCAGGGATAGACCCGCTGAAGTATGATACCGTTGTGAGTATGGTACTCACAGAAGAGATCAGAAGACAGCCGTTAGACTCTTCAAGCAGTGGCACAACATTGAATGTCGACACTAGAGGCAGAGGTTCGAACAGACAGAAAGGCGGAAACCAAAGGCGTGGCCGTTCCAAGTCGAGACAAGGAAGATCACAGTTTCGAGGTCCCAGAAATTCCAAAGCAATCGAATATTGGAATTGCGGCATGACTGGTCATTTAAGGAACCAGTGTAGATCCCCGCAGAAGGGAATGGATGACAAGACAAAGGAAAATATTGTCTTAGAATAAACAGATGATGCACTGATATGCTCTTTGGAGAACAAAACAGAGTCTTGGGTTTTGGACTCTGGAGCATCATTCCATGCCACCTCAAGTCGAGAGCTCTTTGAGAGCTATACACCTAGAAACCTCGACAAGGTTTATCTAGGTGAGGATCAACCCTGCAGTGTTGTTGGCAAGGGTGAAGTACATATCAGACTCAACGGATCGATATAGAAGCTGAGGGATGTTAGAAACATTCCAGACTTAAGGAAGAACTTGATCTCAGTAGGCCAGTTGGCAAGTGAAGGTTATGTGACCACTTTCAGTGAAGATAAGTGGAAAGTTTCCAAGGGGGCTATGACTATAGCACGAGGAAAGAAAACAGGTACGATGTACACTACCACTAAGGCTAGCACATTTATAGTAATTGCAGAAAGCAAGGAGGATCATAATTTGTGGCACCAGAGGCTAGGTCACATGAGTGAAAAGGGACTTAAGGTTATGCTTGCAAAGGGAAAGCTACCAGGTCTAAATTCGATTGATATCGACTTCTGTGAGGATTGTGTATTCGGTAAGCAGAAGAGGGTTAGTTTTCAGAAAAGCGGTAGAGAACTCAGAAAGGAGAAGCTTGAGCTAGTTCACACTGATGTCTGGGGGCCAGCAAATGTCTCATCTATTGGTGGAAAGTCCTATTTCGTCACCTTCATCGATGACCATTCCAGAAAGGTATGGGTTTATTTCTTGAAACATAAATCTGAAGTGTACGGTGTGTTCAAGAGTTGGAAGGCTATGATAGAGAATGAGACGGGTTTGAAGATCAAGAGATTACGATCCGATAATGGTGGAGAGTATCAGGACACCGGGTTTAAGAGATTTTGCTATGAGAACGGTATCAGATTAGATAGAACTGTTCCACGTACACTACAACAGAATGGCGTGGCAGAACGGATGAACCGGACATTGACTGAGAGAGCCAGAAACATGCGCATTCAGGCAGGGTTACCGAAACAGTTCTAGGCAGAAGCAGTCAGTACAACAGCGTACTTAATCAATCGTGGTCCATCAGTACCATTGGAGCACAAAATACCAGAAGAGGTCTGGAGCGGTAGAGAGGTAACACTTTTACATTTAAAAGTTTTTGGTTGTGTTGCATATGTACATGTTAGTGATACTATGAGGGGTAAGCTTGATCCCAAGTCACAAAAGTGTACTTTCATTGGCTATAGCGGTGAAGAGTATGGTTACCGCATGTGGGATGATCAAAACCGAAAACTGATCCGAAGCAGAGATGTAGTGTTCAATGAAAATGTTATGTACAAGGACAGACACACAACAACCTCAGAGCCTACAACACAGAGTGATCCTGTGTGTGTTGAGTTAGATGATGTTCAAGACAGTGGGAATACTCAGTTAGACGAACATATTGCATATGGAAATACTCAACAAGTTGATACATCGCAGTCTCCGACTCCTATTCCTGTACCTAGGAGGTCTTCACAGCAGCATGTGCCGAATCGGAGATACATGAATTATTTGTTGCTCACAGATGGAGGTGAACCAGAATATTTTGATGAAGCATGCAGTGCAGCAGATGCGAGCCAGTGGGAGCTTGCGATGGAAGATGAGATGAAGTCCCTTATTTCCAACAAGACATGGAAGTTAACCGAGCTGTCGGTAAGAAAGAAAGCTCTCCATAATAAATGGGTCTACAGAGTCAAGGAAGAACATGATGGTTCTAAGAAGATTCAAGGAAGCGAGAATTTGGCCGACATGTTGACCAAAGTGGTGACAACAGAGAAACTGAAGTTGTGCGTAACTTCAGTTGGTCTTCAAGCTTGACGACAGAAATGAGGGCACCGAACACTGATCATTGATGGAGTTGATTGATGAAGGCAAAGTCGTTAAATGGGAGATTGTTATATATTGGTATATATATATAATATGACTACTTTGTTATATTAACTTGTCCCACATCGGAAGATTGAGAAACCCACCTCTATATCCTCACCTATAAATATAGGGCTTCTCCTATTGAATTGTGTACACAAAAATAGAGAGAGAGAGTTAGGAATAATATACGTTTATATTATTCCGGTGATACAGGCGTGAGTATACACAGTGTGTGTGCGTGTGTGATCTGCGAATCACCCCCTTGTAATCCTCTCAGTGATTTTTAGTGAAACAGTGCTCTCCGTGGACGTAGGCTTATTTGGCTGAACCACGTATATATTCTTGTGTCGATTGTTTGGTGTGTTTGTGTGCGTTTTCTGATTTGCAGGTGTGCACGGCTTCGTGCATAGGGTGTGCGAACCCTAACATATTATTCGATATTGTGATGGGTACTTCTCCATATTTCGTAAAATCCGAAGATATATAAATAAATTGGATACAAAATATTATGAACACTCATAATATTTTGTATCCAATTTATTTATATATTGAACACTCATAATAAGAAAAAATAAAAATAAAGTGATTGAAGTATAAAAATTTTGAGAAGAAAGTTAGAAATCTCGTGTGTTAAGTGCCCCTCATCGCACCAAATTGATGATACTACAGAAACACAAAAAATTTTATCATCATTTGGATTCAATTGCAATATACATAGCACATATATATATATATGTATCAATCTATATATAAATATAAGTGCACACGCATATATCAATCTATATATACAAATAAGTGTACACGTATATGTAAACGTTAAACTGCCCATGAGATTATTTTTTAAGTGAATAAGAGAAAAAATAATAATTCAAATTCGAGTTGAATTCCATAAATAACGGGTAATACTCATTTATGTTTTTTAATTAATATATGCCACGTGTTTTAATTATATTTATCCAAATAAAGGGTGAAGACCAACTTGGTCCTCACTGGTGAATACCCAAGCATTGTCCTATTAAGGTCTTAGCTTTTAAGCCTATCCAATTCCTGTGGTTCGTATTGCCCATATTGTACAATAATTTTTCTGAAATATCTTTAGCATAAGTTTTTTTAAAAAAATTAAAACTAAATTACAAAAATGAAATAAAAAAATAGTAAATATATTTATAAAAAATATATTTAAAAAAATTATCAACAAAAGAATTAAAAAATTAAAAATTATTAAAATTATTTTGAAAAAAGAATAAGCCTATTTTTGTAAAAAAAAATAATAATTTATTTATCATTTGATTAAAAACATTAAGCTAGTTTCTTTCCAATTTTTTATTTTTAATTTATTTCTTTATCATTTAATTAATTAAGTAATTAATTAATTATTATTTATTTATTTATTCAATTTATTTATTATTTTTTGTTTCATTTTATTTTATTTATCAATTATTTATTTATTATTTTTTGTTTCATTTTATTTTATTTATCAATTATTTATTTATTTATTATCTATTCATTTTATTTTATTTCTTTACTATATTTATTTATTTTATTTATTTAAATAATATTTTATTTATTTATTTATTCTTTTAATTTAGTATTATTTATTTAGTATTTATTTTATTTTTATTATATATTAATTATTATTAATTAAATATTTATTATTTTTATTATGTTAGAAGGGGTATTTTAAAATTTTCATATTATTTTAAAATCATGTGCAACTCACATGTCCTTTATGGGAGTAAGTTATAACATTTTATAATCAGGATGTATTTATACATATATTTTAAAATAATTAAAAAATTTGTCCACAAATTATTAAATCATTGGGGGTATTTCACAGATAACCCAATATCAGGCTATGGTACTTTTTCGGTTTTATATTCTTGGGTGTGTAACATGTACGTATTGTGTCGGTTGTTCTAGTATTAATTTGTAAACTTGTTACCGGTTTTGTTGACTAGTATATATGTATAGGGTTTATTGGTTGTTGACTACTGCGGCGTGCTTTGAGTCATTGATCCTTAAATAATCACTCTTCATGTCACCATTAATTGATCATTGTGATTATATCTTCTTAGTTATATTTTATACAAATGGAGTCCGTCGTTGCAGTAGTACCGGTGTATCCAGGGTTACGTACAATAATATAAAAAAGGGTAAAGTGCATTAAATTCTCTGAATTATTTTATTTCTCTCAACTAATTCCCAGAACTAACTCCCTGAACTAATTGATGGCCCTTGAACTATCAAAAATTTATAATTCACTCCATTTCGTTATAACACCGTTAGTTTAATTAGAATAATTTGCACTCAGATTCCCTTAGGTTTATGTCAATTGCACTTGCCTCCTGAGATTTTATTTTCCTTACAATGACACCCCCTGAAGGGAAGAAATGACCAGAATGCCCTTGTGTTGTCTCCCTTATTTCATGAGACAAATATCTAGGTGGTAAAATTACCTCCATGCCCCCAAGATGAAAACCATATAATATATATATATATATATATATATAACAACTATTCTAAAATGTGAGGGGTTGAAAATATTTCCAAACATTTCTTTCAAAATAAAAATTAATGAATTAATATGTATTAGTTAAAGTGCAACTCTAAGGAGTATGTTAATACGATATAGAGTAAAAGAAAAGGGGTTGAAAATATTTCAATACTTTTAAAAAATAATAATAATTAATTAATATGCATTACTTGAAGTGTAACTAATGAATATTTCAAAAGATATAGAGTAAAGATATACGACAAGGGGTTATAAATATTTTCATATTATGTTTTTTTTTAAAAATAATTAATTAATATACATTAATTGAAATGTAACTCTAATGGATATTTTATAAGATATAGAGTAAAAATATAAGACAAATATATTTTGGCAAAAAAAAATAATATAACTTAAAATACAGAAATCTGTATATTTATTTATCTATCTATATACTACTAATAAAAACACAAAGACTATTTAATATTTCGATTCATTATCACCTTTTACAATATAAAAAAATTATAATAAGTAAACTTTGACATTATTTAAAGTGTAAGGGCTTAAATTAACTTTACAAAAAAATTAATAAATAATAAATCATTTGTCAAATTTTTATAAAAATATTAAAAAATACAATAAATAAAGTTTATTATTATTTTACAGTGTAAGGGCTTAAATTAATTTTACACAAAAAATATTGATGCTTGTCATTGGCAGCCCAACTATTTGACCCAATATAGTCCAAGCCTACAAGTTTTTTAGATCAAATGAAACAATAAACCATATTTTTTCGCATTATAAAAAATAAGTCACTAAAATAAAAATATATTAATAAATAAAAATTACAAATATACTTGGATGGTGTTTGGCCGAGTTTCTGCTTTTATTTTTGCACAGAAGAAAAAGAAAATCAAAAACCGTTTTGAAAAGCTAGTACTGTTTAATTTTTTCAAAACGCTCTTCCAAAATCAAAAAACTCTTTTAAAAATTTTGTCAAACACGATTTAAAATTATTTTTTCCTCGAGATAAACAAAAACAAATTTTTTTTTCAATATAAGTCATTTTTTTAAACAAAACAAATGGTATTATCAAAAATAATTTTTAAAAAATCAATCCAAACATGTTCCATATTATCTAAAGACCGAGTATTATGAGTGTGAGTATTTAGTCGATTCTGTTAAAGCCAAAAACAAAAACAACATGGGATAATGAGGTCTTAAATATTGCTATAGTGAAAAAGAATCCATGCCTTTTTTAACGAGTAAATCACCAACTTTCCATTTTTTAAGGGCAAGTACACATGCCAATGTGGAAGAAAGAGAATCTTTGACTAGGAGTGGGTGGGTGGAATCTAAGCACCATGGGTCCATGACCCATCTGGGCACTGATTCTTCATAACCCAATCCAAGCATTCTGGGAAACATGGCTTAGGTTGTTGATCCTTGGATGGGACCATAGCCACCCATGCTTGTGTCATATGAAGAAACTGATAGCTCCACCTTCTTAAACATTTCTTTGATTCTTGCAATTTTACCTCTTTAACTCTGCAATATCATTCAAATATATATATATATATATATATATATATATATACATATATTCTGATGAGTCAGATAACTATTTACTTTTGCAGTATTTTGAAAATGGATATTAAGTAGGAGGAGGTTATATCTTACTAAATCAACACTTTGGACTCTTATCGTTGTCGATATTTGATGAGGAGACACAGCTACTTGTATAAACCAAAAGAAAACAAGAGTTTTAGAATGGCTGGAAGTGATTTAAGAGAATAATCCATAAACAAAAACAAAAAAATAGAAAGCCATTAAGATCAGGCCGCCCTGACTATAGGCGATCTAGGCGGTCGCCTAAGGCATCCGGTCCAAGGGGGGCTCAATTTATTTTTTTTAGTATTTTTAATTTAAAAAAATTTGAATCCGACCCATAACAGGACAAGCTCCAAACTGGAAGCACTGATAAGTAACATCTTCACTCACTGGATCTTCAGGCTTGAAGATGCTCACATCAGCTCTGGCTTCACTGACTAATCATGTGAAAGAGGAACAAAATGTTACAAAATAATAATAATAATAAAAAAATCTCCTATCACAGCCAAATCTAGTTGATATAAGTAAAGCAACAAAAAAAAAAAAAATGCACTGGGCATTTATACTTACATTGATGAAAAGACAAGAGGGTGAGAAGCACAAGGCAAAAGAGAGCCAATGGTGTGAATGATTTAGCAACAGCCATGTTCATGTGGAGAAGAAATGTGATAGAACAAAGGTGATATAGAAACAAGGATTCCCATGGTTTTATAAGAAAGCCTTTTGTGACAGATGAACATTAATGGAAAGGAAATTATGATGTGGTCCTTCCAATTAATACTGTAATCCTCCTTCCAGTGAATCATTATTGTTTTAGGAAATATTAATTTATTTATTTTCTTTTAATGAGTAATAAACAACATTCTCATATTAAGGGAAGATATTAAATTCCATTATTGAATTTAAAATAAAATCGATGAGATGAAAAAAAAGCATTAAGATGGTGGTTGACCATACAAGGGGTGTGTCTCACAATTAATTTTATGGTGATTTAACTTCCTCTCATATTCTATTTTTGTTCAAGAAAGGACATGGCAAGCTCTGCGTCTGTTGATTAACCTTATTTGGCATAACTTTTATATTAGCATATTGTTTATCATTTCGTATCAGTGTATCCAGTTATACAAAACAGTAATAGACAGAGCAAAGTTCTAAATGTTTAATGTTATATTCTTTTAAAACTCCATACAAAGTATTAACAGTATGTGAAATTACTCTGAATAAAGTAATAAAATTAATTAAGATAAAATGGCAATAAAAACTTGGATAATTGGTGTGATTTTTATTTTTTTCCTGTTTTTGGGAAATTAATTATCAGTTTAATGTCCTCAGTATAGAAGTGGGATAAGATTATAATTTCAAGGATACAGTGTGAAAAATATTCCTTAATTATGCTCAATTTTGCAAATAATCCTCTTGGACTATAATTTGTGCAATAAACAGCCTAAAGTATCACTTTTTTTTTTTTTGCAATATTGGCTTGTCTTAATTTTTTATAAATGACCACATAGTCCTTTCTTATTGAATTTCACTTAATGCATTTTCTTAGGAATAAAGATTAAAAAAAAAAACTAATTTGATGAAATATTTCCATCACTAATTTAATGGCATATTTTTAAAAAAAAAAAAAAGTTTGAATAAATTTACATAATAGATATAAAATTAGTTGAATAAATAATGATTTTAAGACATTAAATTAAATTTAAGCATAAAAAATAAAATAGTTTCTGTAATTACTTAATGATATTTATATATAACATGAGAAAGAAGACGCTTATTATTTCAATAATTTGTAAGTTTTTCATGGATATATCTTGTGAAAAGATGTATTTTTTAATTAATAAAAATTAAACTTAGGATAGAGGTTTTATTATTTAGATTAAAATTTTAATAACAATTTGAGTATTTTAATGATAAACTATATTTTATTCATTTGATGATATATTTACTCTAATAAAATCAATAATTAGATTTGCAATGAGAGGAAAGAGTATTGATTGAATTTAAGTAATGGACAAATGTGATAAAAAGATTATGATAGTCTTTTCTAATGAATTTGAGACTATTTAGAACAAACTAATAGTTTAAGGGGATTATTTTGATACATATATAGGTATCGACAGTTTTGATTATTTTAATTTGGGAGACGCGAATAGTAATAACCATAATAAAATTATTCCTGAATTTGTGCAAATTTTATCTTTGTGCTTTGGATTCTCCATGTAATGTATAAGCGTGAATATACCGTTAAATACTGTCAACTCTTGGAGGAATATGCCCATTCAAACAAGCATATACTATTTTGATGACATCACTCAATTTTATTTTCAAAGAAGCACTTACTTTGCCCTAATTGCATGCGCTTTCCCTTAATATTCAAAATGAGTATATACCTCCCTCCAGGTTAACTCCGGCATACACTTTTCCCACTCCGTCCAAAGTCAATGCCTGTCAAAGAATATTTTGATGACATCACTCAATTTTATAACCTAATTAAAGTACCATAAATACCCCTCCTAACACTATTCTTTCATTTTACTAAAACTATTACTTTAAAACACCCTAAATGAAAGGACCAAAGTGCCCTTACATGATTCTTTATAAAAACCCCTCCATTTCTCTCAAATCTCTACCCAACTCTCTCTCTCTCTCTCAAGCAACTCACAGTACCAGATCACTCTCTCTCTCTACTTGGTAGTTCGAAATACTTTTTTATATTTCGGACTTAATTTTTTGTATATTTTACCCTAATTGATAGTTCGGAAAAAAATATTTCGGCATTAAGTTTTTATTTTGGCTAAATAAAAAAATATTAATGCCGAAATATTTTTTTCCGAACTACCAATTAAGGTAAAATATATAAAAAATTAAGTCCGAAATATAAAAAGTATCTCGAACTACCCATTAGAATATATATATATATATATATATATAGTATACTATAAACAAATTTTTTATATGCTGAAATATTTTCAAACCTATTAATATATTTTTAATATTTTTTACTATAAACGACTTTATTTTTTGATTTATGCCAAAATGAAAAATTAGTGCCTTGTTTGGATAATAAAATATGAGGATAGTAAACATTGTTTCCAAATACCACCTATCTCAACGAACCTTGTTTTCAAACACCACATATCTCAATATTGAAGGTAGTTTCGCTATAGGGGTGTAAATGATGTGGATGTGATAAAATAATGGGTGTAAATGAAGATTCTCAAATCTAAGGGGGTCTGATTGAAATAAAAGCAAACCTCATGGATGTAAATGAAGTTAACCTAATATCTTCACCTGAAATTGCATATTATAATGGAGGGCTACTTCGTAATTTTACAACTTCGTCGGACCTAGCTGGAGCTCCGATGCATCCAAGGGAGGTCACTGTAATATTAAAATACTAAAGGGGTGCATGCGTAATTAGGTCTTACCTCAGGGGATGTAAGTGATATTTTCCCCAATATTATTGACATCTACTTGAACTTAGAACTAATTACTACACAATAGTAAGAGCATGTTGATCTATGAAGCACGAACACTTTGTCTAAGGTCGTCGTACTCGTGTCGGACATGCAGACACGCCAAAAATACGTGTCCGACATGCCAAAAACGTGTCCTGAAATATTTTTAAATTGGATGCGCAGTGGACACCCGAAAGACACACCCGTATCCGCGTGTCGGACATGTGGTGGGTCGGTTGATTCCATGAAAGATAGATGACTTACGAAGCTGGTAATTTGGTGGATCATTTATGGAACTTCAAACACGTCTAATCCAATCTTTAACTTTGAAAATACTTGAATATTTTTGTTCCTCCTCATCTTGTGAGAGGAATTGGAGTACCTATTCATTAATTCACTATTTTAAAAAGAACAAGATAACACCACAAATAGCCGAAGATTTGATATTTGTACATTCCCAATCTTTGTCTTCAATCAAGAAAATTTTCACAATATAACGAGGGGAGAAACTAAGTTGTCGGATGTTGGGGAATATGTATTTGATTCCTCGGATGGTAGTGAAATTAAGAATTTTGAACATGTCGTATATTTGTTTTAACCTATTTGTTCATTTTTATTTATAAGTTTGTTTGGTTCTCATTGTTTAACTGATAAATGAAGTATTTGTGCAATATAATACGTGTATATAAAATAATTTATATTGTTTTTATAAATGTATAGGAGGCATGTCGTGTCCTACTTTTTTGAAATTTCTCGTGTCACTGTGTTCGTGTCGTGTTGTGTCGTGTACGTTTCCTATGTACGTGTCGGTGCTTCATAGATGTTGATGTTCATATAAATTTCAATAAAAAAAATTGTTTATTTTTTGTTTGGATTATATATTTTTAATGAGCTATGTATGTAAAGGACTTCGCTTATTGGGACAAGTGCTTTTTCTAGGAAGAATTAATATTTCCTTTGTCCCAAAATAATAATCTTAGTAGATTATTTGATTTTTTAAGAGAGTAAATTTTTTAAACAATTTTTTATCTTAAATTTTGTGTAATTAAGAAAAGACAAAAAATTAGTGAATCTTTGTCTAAAATTAATGAAAGAAGAGTGGTTTGGAAAAGTAAAAAGTTATATAATTTTAGGATTTGAAACTGAACAAATATTTTTGGACAGCAAGTTGAGAAAGTGAGCTATTAACTCACACGTCACTTACCAAATTTAAAAGATAAAGTGTTTTTTTACTAACCATTTTTGTTTCTTGCTTTTTTACTTTTACTTACTTCATAAAATGTGAAAATAAAAATTAGAAATATTTTTATTGAGTTACTTCTACTTTCTACTTAGAGGAAACAAATTAAATTATAAATTAAATGAATATATAAATAAATAAAATGCATAAATAAATAAAATATAATAAATAATAGATAAAAAATAATAAATGAAGAAATAAAATAAATAAATTATAAATAAAATGATTATATAAATAAATAAAATAATTAATAAATAGAATACGATAAATTTTATTATAAATTAAATGAATCTATAAATAAATAATTTTGAAAAAACATTGACTTAATTTTCTCAAAATATTTTTATTATTTTTTGAAAAAAAATAATTTTTATTTTATAATGTTTTGTGAAAACTATTTTTACTAAACATACTTTTTTGTTTTTTGTTTTCATTTTTAAAAATAATCAGTAATTAGTAAACATGATTTTACTTCCTATTTCTCTTATAAGAATCAAAATCATAATTCTACTTTTCAAGGAAATAAAAACAGAAAATGAAAGTTGTTGGTAAATAGGCCCAAAGTATTGTGAAAATATTCTTTACTTGTATTTGTATTTACAAAAGAAAAATAAAATACAAAGTTAATAAATAACGATTTAAAACTGTAAGAACACGTGTGAGTATTGTTTATTTTTGGCATATTCTAAACAATAACCATGTTGAGTGAAATATAAGGTCGGGTAGATTTAACAAGCATCAACAAGCTTCTTCAAATTCAAATTAAGCTTAAAGTAGTGAAGAATACAAGAGAAATGAAGAATAAGCAAGTTTGAACCATGAAACGCGTCATGAAGGGCAAACCGGATATTAGACAGGGCTTATATATTGGTAGGAGTGTCACGGGAATGAACGGCGTTCAAAAATACCGAGAATTGTAAAAAATCATATTTTGGTTAAAACACGGGCGCTTACAGCAAGCAAAACAGGCCTGAAAAGTGTATGTTGGCGATTAAGGGCGCTTGGTGTGGCGCTTGGCTTGATGCTTAAGCCTTGCCATAAGCACTAGTTTGGCGCTTGGGCTGGCGCTTAAGCCCTACCATGAGCACCAGCCCTGCAGAATTTCTGCATAATTTCGATTTGAGTTGGACTTTAACTATTTTTACTTGGGTTACACTCCAACATACTCTAGCACGTGTATAAAAGATATTTACACAAAAATTGGCTAGAGTGACTCCTAATTACAATAGGAACACAAAAGGAAAAGTCTTAGTCCAAAAATGATACAAGTTTACTCAAAATATGATTCCTCTCTCTCTATAAATAAAATGAGTCTCTACATATTTTTGGGGTGACTTTTGTGAGATCTCTGTGATTATTCCATAGATCATATTCGTTTGCAGAAAGAGCGAAAAAAAGATTGATTAATCATTATATATCAAGGTTTCTCTAGTTTATGAGGGTTTTTCAATTGTGATTCAATACGAGTGATCTTTATGCACAATTGAACGTTCGGTTGCTGAAAAATCATCACACCGCCTAATACAATATTGTTGCATCGATCCGTTGAGAAACGGAGACGTCAGAGTACAAAGATCGGAGCAAGAGGCTTCGTGGTAATTTGATCCGTTGAGAAGCGTAACCGTCAGAATACGGAAATCGAAGCGAGGAGCTTCGTAGCTTCATGGTAGCGCGAGTGATTCAAGACTTTCAGGTGTCGAGTGAAAAACGGCAAATAAGAGTTATTTATAAGTTTTTAACTTCATAAAGTCTGTAAACTTCTTTGATTCATAGTGTATTGATATCAAAGTGTATCTGTGATTTTTACTTGGAGCGTTGTCCAAGATTTTTCACGTAAAAATATCGTGTGCCGTCTCTTGCTTTATCTTCTGCACTTAGATTAATCTTTTCATGATTTAGCTGTTAGGGTTCGCATACCCTATGTACGAAGCCGTGCACACCTGCAAATCAGAAAATGCACACAAACACACCAAACAATCGACACAAGAATATATACGTGGTTCAGCCAAATAAGCCTACGTTCACGGAGAGCACCGTTTCACTAAAAAATCACTGAGAGGATTACAAGGGGGTGATTCGCAGATCACACACGCACACACACTGTGTATACTCACGCCTGTATCACCGGAATAATATAAACGTATATTATTCCCAACTCTCTCTCTCTATTTCTGTGTACACAATTCAATAGGAGAAGCCTTATATTTATAGGTGAGGATATAGAGGTGGGTTTCCCAATCTTCCGATGTGGGACAAGTTAATATAACAAAGTAGTCATATTATATATATATATGCCAATATATAACAATCTCCCACTTGACGACTTTGCCTTCATCAATCAACTCCATCAATGATCAGTGCTCGGTGCCCTCATTTCTGTCTTCAAGCTTGAAGACCAACTGAAGTTGCGCACAACTTCAGTTTCTCTGTTGTCACCACTTTGGTCAACATGTCGGCCGGATTCTTGCTTCCTTGAATCTTCTTAAGTGTTAATACTTCATCCTCTAATAGAGATCTGATAAAGTGATAACGAAGATCTATATGTTTGGTTCTCGAATGAAATGCTGAATTTTTCGCCAGATGTATAGCACTCTGACTATCACTATGCAAAACACTATTCCCTTGCTCGAATCCCAACTCTGCCAACAAATCCTGTAACCAAATCATCTCTTTGCTAGCCTCTGTCACGGCTACATACTCAGCCTCTGTAGTAGATAACGCTACAATCCTCTGTATCTGCGAAATCCAACTGACTGCTGTAGTACCTACTATAAAGACATAACCAGTAGTGCTTCTTCTGTGATCTATCTCACCAGCAAAATCTGAATCTACATAGCCATGTAAATTCACTTCACCTTTTCCAAAATAAAGGCATCTGTTTGTGGTACCTCGTAGATATCGCAATATCCACTTCACTGCTTCCCAGTGAGTCTTTCCTGGATTGGGCATGAACCTGCTGACTGCTCCCACTGCATATGCAATATCTGGTTTTGTACAAACCATTGCATACATTAAGCTTCCAATAGCTGAAGCGTATGGAATACTGGCCATGTTATTCCTCTCTGCTTCTGACTTGGGAGACTGCTTTTTGGATAATCGAAATGACTAGCCAAAGGTGTGCTAACTGACTTAGCATCACTCATGTTGAACCGCTTCAAAACCCGTTCAACGTAGTCAGACTGGGACAACTGCAAAATTCCCTTATGTTTGTCTCTGATGATTCTCATACCAAGAATCTGCTTCGCTGTGCCTAAGTCCTTCATCTCGAACTCTTTTGCCAACTGCTTCTTTAACTTACTGATTTCCGTAAAATCAGATCCAGCTACTAACATGTCATCAACATAAAGTAGGAGGATAATGTAACTTGTGTCAAACCTCTTGAAGTAGCAACAATGGTCAGCGTTGCACTTGATATAACCATGTCTCTGCATAAATCCATCGAATTTCTTGTACCACTGTCTTGGAGCTTGTTTCAAACCATACAAGCTCTTTTCCAACTTACACACAAGTTTATCTTTCCCTTTCTCTAAGAAACCTTCCGGTTGCTGCATATAAATCTCCTTCATTAGGTCACCATGGAGGAAAGCAGTTTTGACATCTAATTGCTCTAGGTGCAAACCCTCTGATGCAACAATGCTAAGAACTGAACGAATGGTAGTCAGTTTCACAACCGGAGAAAATACGTCGGTGTAGTCGATTCCTGCTTTCTGCTGAAAGCCTTTTACTACAAGTCTCGCCTTGTACCTCTTAGAACCATCATGTTCTTCTTTGACTCTGTAGACCCATTTATTATGGAGAGCTTTCTTTCCTACCGGCAGCTCGGTTAGCTTCCATGTCTTGTTGGAAATAAGGGACTTCATCTCATCTTCCATCGCAAGCTCCCACTGGCTCGCATCTGCTGCACTGCATGCTTCATCAAAATATTCTGGTTCACCTCCATCTGTGAGCAACAAATAATTCATGTATCTCCGATTCGGCACATGCTGCCGTGAAGACCTCCTAGGTACAGGAATAGGAGTCGGAGACTGCGGTGTATTAACCTGTTGAGTATTTCCATCTACAATATGTTCGTCTGACTGAGTACTCTCACTGTCTTGACCATCATCTAACTCAACACACACAGGATCACTCTGTGCTATAGGCTCTGAGGTTGTTGTGTGTCTGTCCTTGTACATAACCTTTTCATTGAACACTACATCTCTGCTTCGGATCAGTTTTCGGTTCTGATCATCCCAGATGCGGTAACCATACTCAACACCACCATAGCCAATGAAAATACACTTTTGTGACTTGGGATCAAGCTTACCCCTTATAGTGTCACTAACATGTACATATGCAACACAACCAAAAACTTTTAAATGTAAAAGTGTTACCTCTCTACCGCTCCAGACCTCTTCTGGTATTCTGTGCTCCAATGGTACTGATGGACCACGATTAATTAAGTACGTTGCTGTACTGACTGCTTCTGCCCAGAACTGTTTCGGCAACCCTGCCTGAATGCGCATGCTTCTTGCTCTCTCAGTCAATGTCCGGTTCATCCGTTCTGCTACGCCATTCTGTTGTGGTGTACGTGGAACAGTTCTCTCTAATCTGATACCGTTCTCATAGCAAAATCTCTTAAACTCGGTGTCCTGATACTTTCCACCATTATCGAACCGTAATCTCTTGATCTTCAAACCCGTCTCATTCTCTTTCATAGCCTTCCAACTCTTGAACACACCGTACACTTCAGATTTATGTTTCAAGAAATAAACCCATACCTTTCTGGAATGGTCATCGATGAAGGTGACGAAATAGGACTTTCCGCCAATAGATGAGACATTTGCTGGCCCCCAGACATCAGTGTGAACTAGCTCAAGCTTCTCCTTTCTGAGTTCTCTGCCATTTTTCTGAAAACTAACCCTATTCTGCTTACCGAATACGCAATCCTCACAGAAGTCGATATCAATCGAATTTAGACCTGGTAGCTTTCCCTTTGGGAGCATAACTTTGAGTCCCTTTTCACTCATGTGACCTAGCCTCTGGTGCCACAAATTATGATCCTCCTTGCTTTCTGCAATTGTTATAAATGTGCTAGCCTTGGTGGTAGTGTACAACGTACCTGTTTTCTTTCCTCGTGCTATAGTCATAGCTCCCTTGCAAACTTTCCACTTATCTTCACTGAAAGTGGTCACATAACCTTCACTCGCCAACTGGCCTATTGAGATCAGGTTCTTCCTCAAGTCTGGAATGTGTCTGACATCCCTCAGCTTTCATATCGATCCGTTGAGTCTGATATGTACTTCACCCTTGCCAACAACACTGCAAGGTTGATCGTCACCTAGATAAACCTTGCCGAGGTTTCCAGGTGCATAGCTCTCAAAGAGCTCTCGACTTGAGGTGGCATGGAAAGATGCTCCAGAGTCCAAAACCCAAGACTCTGATTTGCTCTCCAAAGAGCATATCAGTGCATCATTTGCTTCTTCTAAGACAATATTTGCCTCTGTCTTGTCATCCGCTACCTTCTGCGGGGATCTACACTGGTTCCTTAAATGACTAGTCTTGCCGCAATTCCAATATTCGATTGCTTTGGAATTTCTGGGACCTCGAGACTGTGATCTTCCCTGTCTCGACTTGGAACGGCCACGCCTTTGGTTTCCGCCTTTCTGTCTGTTCGAACCTCTGCCTATGGCGTCGACATTCAATGCTGTGCCACTGCTTGAAGAGTCTGACGACTGTCTTCTGATCTCTTCTGTGAGTACCATACTCACAACGGTATCATACTTCAACGGGTCTATCCCTGAAGAATTACTGATTGCAGCCACTGTGGCGTTCCAGCTCTCTGGCAATTGATTAAGGAGAAAAGCTGATTTCATCTTGTCTTGAAACACTACTTCAATTGATTCCAACTGCCCATAAATGTCATTAAGTTTATAGAGATGTTCACCAACATTCCCATTCTCGGACATCTTCAGATTCGTCAATCTGCTGATAAGATGTAATGTATTTGCTCCAGTCGGCTGTTCGTACATCTTCGAAAGTGCTTCCATGAAAGACTTTGCAGTTTTTCTTTCCTGATATTAAAGGCAACAGATTTTCCCAACGTCAATCTGATCGTGTCAAGAGCCTTTCGATCTAGGATATTCCACTCCTCTTCTTTCATTGAATCTGGCTTCGTCTCTTCTAGCGGCTGATACAAATTTTTCTGGAATAACACATCCTCAATTTGCATCTTCCAATAGGTAAAGTTTGTACCATCAAACTTGTCGATCATTACTGTCTTTTCTTCTCCCATAACTCCCACTGAGCCTATTAGAGATATTCGGAATGCAAAACCGAGTATACGGTTGCGTCGGGGCCTGTCCAAAACCTTAAGAACGCCTCTGACCGCGTCCAAAACGGGTCAAAAACGACTCCAAACGGGCCAAAACAAATTCGCACAAAAGACCTCTTCTGGTATTCTGTGCTCCAATGGTACTGATGGACCACGATTAATTAAGTACGTTGTTGTACTGACTGCTTCTGCCCAGAACTGTTTCGGCAACCCTGCCTGAATGCGCATGCTTCTTGCTCTCTCAGTCAATGTCCGGTTCATCCGTTCTTCTACGCCATTCTGTTGTGGTGTACGTGGAACAGTTCTCTCTAATCTGATACCGTTCTCATAGCAAAATCTCTTAAACTCGGTGTCCTGATACTTTCCACCATTATCGGACCGTAATCTCTTGATCTTCAAACCCGTCTCATTCTCTTTCATAGCCTTCCAACTCTTGAACACACCGTACACTTCAGATTTATGTTTCAAGAAATAAACCCATACCTTTCTGGAATGGTCATCGATGAAGGTGACGAAATAGGACTTTCCGCCAATAGATGAGACATTTGCTGGCCCCCAGACATCAGTGTGAACTGGGGAAAGTAGAAAAATCACGCCGAACCGAAACTGCTGCTCGACGGAGCCAAAAAACTGACCGGCCGGCGACGTGCTTGACACTGCTGGCTTTGTCTCGTCGAGACAAAGCTCCTGGTGTGATCGGTTTCTGATTTAGGGCACTCAAAAAAATCAGATCTGGACCAGATCGTCGGGCTTCGTGATTTGCTCCAACCTGGGGCTCTGATACCACTTGTTTGGGTTCGCACACCATATGTACGAAGCCATGCACACCTGCAAATCAGAAAACGCACACAAACACACCAAACAATCGACACAAGAATATATACGTGGTTCAGCCAAATAAGCCTACGTCCACGGAGAGCACCGTTTCACTAAAAAATCACTGAGAGGATTACAAGGGGGTGATTCGCAGATCACACACGCACACACACTGTGTATACTCACGCCTGTATCACCGGAATAATATAAATGTATATTATTCCTAACTCTCTCTCTCTATTTCTGTGTACACAATTCAATAGGAGAAGCCCTATATTTATAGGTGAGGATATAGAGGTGGGTTTCCCAATCTTCCGATGTGGGACAAGTTAATATAACAAAGTAGTCATATTATATATATATGCCAATATATAACATTAGCTTGTTAGAGAATTGAATTAAAATTAACTATTCTGTAATTAAATTTTAATTTGTCAATAAATCCATAAAAAACCTATTCACCCCCTCTGAGCTTATTCCACCGTCTCCTAGGTAATTTCAAAAACAAAAAGAAAAATTGAAAGAAAAAAAAGGGCCAGCTATCTATCAAGAGCTTAGAACTTCTTTTCAATCTTTAACTCACTTTAACATTGGTGATCTTGCCATTAGATACCTTGGGGTTCCATTGGTCTCTACTAAAATCAGGTATGAGGATTGCACTGATTTGGTCAATAGAATCACAAAAAGGGTTCAAGCTTGTAGTTGCAAATTCATGTCCTTTGTTGGCAGGCTCTAATTAATCCAAGAAATTCTATTCTTCACTCAAGTTTATTGGGCTTCAGCTTTCATTCTCCCCAAGTCTGTTATGAAGTCCATCTCTGGAATTCTGACGAGGTTCCTTTGGAAAGGCCCTGACCTGGCCTATAGAGGTGAAAAGCTTGCATGGTATGTGGTTTGCCTTCCAAAAGTGGAAGGTGGCTTGGGGATAAAGACTTAGCAACCTGGAACACTGAAACCTTATACATGCATTCCAAATCATTTTGATTAATTTACAGAAACCCTTATAAAAATAACAACAAAGGAAAGTAAGAATATAATATCAAGACCTTAGGAGACTCCATATGGTTCCAAAAAAGCATACATGAAGTTCGAAATTTTCAGTCATCTAGTGCCAGATTTCTTCAACATCTTCCACTATATGTCGAAGTTTTAAGTGCCAGTTTCAACATATATACAGTATAATTGATCTCAGTCATTTAGGGCCCGTATGGGAACCATTGTTTTTGTTTTTGTTTTGAGAACCAAAAAACAAGAACCATTCTTATTCTTGTTCTTATTTTCTCACCCAAAAGAACAAGAACAAAAAACATATTTGGGGCAAAAAAACACACATATTCTCACACAATTTTTCCTCTCTACCACAATTCTTTTTTTTTTGAAAAATCCCAAAAAGAACAAAAAAACAAGTTTTTGTTGTTCCCTTGTTTTTTCTACTATTGACGAAAACAGTTTTCAAATTGAGAACAAAACAAACAGTAAAAAAGGTTGTCAAACATGTTTTGTTCTCCTGAACAGTGCCAAAAAACAAAAAACAAAACAAAAACAGAGTATCCAAACGCACCCTTAATATCGTTTTTTGCTTTTCACTCTTATCAACTTGGATACTGTAGGTGATCATGAACCACTGCATTCATATCCTCAAATACTTGTCGCGGAGAAGTGTATTCGTCTCTAGTCCTGTAAAAATAGTGCAGTATCTTGGTTGTCTTCCAAAACAGATCCTTGCATGCTTTTGGAACCAAGCTCCCTTCCCTTTGAAGCACAATCTTTAGTAGTTGTCTCCTGTTACTTTCAATAATACCCCTTACCTTTGTTCGAGCCTCTTCTTCAGTAATTTTCCCATGGCTTTCAATTGCACATAATGACAAGCCATTGATCAGTTTGCCCTGTTCAATTTCTCTCTGCCAATATAAAAAATTTGTATTTAAGCATTTGTTGAATGAAAAATAGGAAATAATAAAATAGATTTGCGTGGATCACCTTGCAACTTGGACCACATACATTGAGTCACCTACATTTCACTTTAATGAAGAGCAAAATTGGAATTACATCGGCCACCCCTACAATATGCTATACTCATACACTTGGGGTAAGGTTCATAGTATTATGAGGCTTTACTCTTCCTAAGAGAATCATGTTTTTGGTGTCCGTGAAGGATCATTTGTGTCAAATTATTTAATTTAACACAATATATTTTAGGACAACTTCGTAAACCGTAAGAACACTTGTTAGTATTGTTTTTTTTTTGGCATATTCTAGACAATAACCATGTTGAATGAATTATGAGATCGGGTAGGTTTAGGAAGATTGAAGTAGTCTAGCAACGACGTCAAAAGAAGTTTCTTCAAACTCAAATCAAACTTAAAGAAGCAAAAAAAACAAGAGAAATGAAGTGGAAACAAATTTGAACTATGAAATGCATCATGAAGGACAAAACGAACATTGTACAAGTCTTATGTATTGGTATGCGTGCCACAGGAACAAACAACGTTTGAAAATACCAAGAATTGCAAAAAATCAAATTTTGGGTTTTTGGTGCGCAAACCTGCGAATACAGTGTTGAAAAGTGGCTAGAAAGTGAATTTTTACGCAAACCAACACTTTGGGGTACGCACTGGCCTATGCTGGGTACCCTTATGCATAGGGAATGCTCCGCATATGCATAGTGCAATGTGTAGGTCACTTACCTGCTGTTTCATTTTGAAACAAATACACTTCATTGAACCTATCATGACTTGTGTTACACTCTAAGACATCCTAACACGTGTACAAGGTATATTATATTTACACCAAAATTGATTAGATTCACTTCAAATCAGAAGAGACCACACAAGGGAAGAACCTTCAAAAAGGAAACAAGTCTACTCAAAGAAGGATTTATCTCTCTATAAATAAGAGGACTCAATACAGATTTTGAGTGTGGCTTGTCATTTGTGACATTTGTGAGAGCTCTGCAATTCTTTCATAGACTAGATTCGTTCCCAGAGAGAGAAAAAAAGAGATTGTTTGATCATTCTATATCAAGGTTTCTCTAGTTTTTGGAGGTTATTCAATTGTGCGTCAACGTTTGAGATTTTTATGCACAATTGAATGATCTGGTTGTTGAAAAATCATCACACCAATAATTGCAACGCGTTTACATCAATTCGTTAAGAAACGGAACCGTCAGAGTACGGAGATCGAATCGAGAATTTCATGGTAGCGCGAGTGAATCAAGACTTTCAGACGTCAAGTGAAAAACAGCGAATTGGAGTTATGTAAGTCCTAACTTCATAGAGTTTTTACGAATTCTTTGATTCATAGTGTATCAATACCAGATTGTATCCGTGGTTTTTACTTTTTCAAGATTTTTCACGTAAAAATATTAGTTACGTCTCTGCTTTATTTTCTACACTTATATTTATTATTGTGTGGATTATCTTGCTAAAGAATTGGATTAAAATAGACTATTCCGTAATTAAATTTTTAATTTGTCATTAAATCCATAAAAAACCTATTCACCCCCTGTAGACTTGTACCACTGTCTCCTAAGTAATTTCATAAACAATCACGATTTTTTTATAAAAAAACAATTGAAAATAAAATAAAATAATTGTGGTTACCTCACTTTGAGTATCATTGATGAGACTAGAATGTCTTGTCCAAGCAGCTGCTGCTTCAAGAAAGGTCTTGTCCAAGCATGCAATTTATCTAGAATGGTGTCTTCTAGGGATATTGTGATTTCTGAAGCCCTGTATAATTCAAGAATTGTGTTTGTGTTTGTGAAATGTGTGTTTACTGAGTTGGTCAATGAATGTTCTTCATCAAATTGCGCCAATGCATCTGCAAATCACATTTAATTGGTTATTGTCAACTACTCCTACGATTTTCCTAGTATTAGTATTAAAAGGGAAAATATAAAAAATACAAATCAATTACTTAAAACATATAAATATTGTGAGGTTGTCAATTGCCAAGCATCACTTTTACTGGCTTGGAATTAGTACATTTCAAATAAATGGCATGGACTGTTTTCTACCAGCATTTTTTAAAATGCTAAAAAAATCTAAGTTTGGTTTTTTCCCATAATAAAACCATAATAAAGGGCCAATAAATAAGGGTTTTAAAAGATCAACTAAGTACAGATTAGCAATGATAATTTTATAAATATTATGTACCAACCTGATGAAATTTCATATCCATTCATTCGCAGCAGTCGAAATGCCATAGAATAACAGGTGATGTCCAAAACTAACTCTTCATCCCTATTCATCCACTGTCTGTTCACGAACCAAATTGTATATTTTCAGTAGCTAAAGAAATGTTTTATCAAAGAAGTGCATATAGTGAAGGTTATTTCTTCAAAGTATAGGATAAATTAATTTGAATTTGCTGTTTACATATATTGATGGGATTGTTGAAAATAATGGTAAACTTGATTCATGAAGAATCAAATATGAAACAAGAAAACTCAGTAGTCATCTAGAAGCAGCCATTGAAGACTAACTAGAGACTGCTATGAAGATTCAGGAATGATGGCAGAAGAAAGTTGTCAAATATTCACACATATAGGTTGAACATTCAAAGCTTCTTTATTGTTCTTTGTATGCCTATAAATAGAGATGTGTTGTGTAGTTGTAGTCTAAGAAGCTAGAAGCTAGGAAAAGAATAGAGGGGTGTGAGAAAATTGAGAGAAAGCTTTGTATTTGAAAATTGTGAATTTTTTAATAAAAATTTGTTTCTCTCATATAAGTGTTAATCATGGGTATAAGAATCACCATTAGTGATTTTTCAACGGGGATTACCTGTATGTTTCCTCGAGCACACTTTCTATCTCATTTTTGAAATATTGCTCTATTCCCAAACTCTGAAGACTGTCAACCATACGTAGACGGGTATATAAATCTAAAGGATACACTGTTGGAACTGCAAATAAAACAAAATTCATAAATAAATAATCAAATAATCATGAAAATTAAATATAAATAAATTTTAAAAAAAAATCTGAATGTTTTACCAGCACATTTATATATTTTCAAGAGGGAGTGCAAGTAGTGGAAGCATTTATCATCATGAAGGTTAATCAAAGCAGCTGCGGTTGTGGATGGTGAATTGAAAAGTGACCCATTAGTTCTTTGATGCATCATCGCCTCCTTCCAATCATATGATTTTCCCAATCCTTCAGCAACATATGCTATTAGATGGCTTCTCTTCCCTTCAAAGTGGCTTTTAGAACCTCTGACCATAATTAACACCAGAGCATATATGAAACTGTTTTCAAAGGGGGTGTTAACCCATTTTAAAATTTTCACATAGTTTCACAACATTTGATCAATGACATAGGTATATGTAAGTGGAAAGTAAACTTGGGCACCAAGTATCTCTATTTGACTATGATATTATTATATTTGGTAACTCATTTCTTAATGCGGAATATAATTTAGCCACCAAGCAATCTTTAATTGGGTAGGAGATCAATTCCTAATTAGATTGATTGTCTTGGCCACCACTTCATCCTCTCTTATAAATATAGGTCTAACATATTGTATTCTTGGTACCGTACCAAAAAGTGAGAGACAGAATAGGCCATGTTAAAGGAGGGGAAAAAAAATGAACCCATTTTAAAATTTTCACATAGTTTCACAACATTTGATCAATGACATAGGTATATAACTGAAGGATCACTTGGTCCAACGGTATAATATCTTCTTCCAATAGGAAATGTGAGGGGTTCAAGTTTCCTTGCACACAAAAATAAGTGTGGAAAAAAATCAAAAAAATTATTACCTTTAAAAAAAATAATAATAATAAAAAATGACATAGGTGTATTATTGACGCACCTTTCAACTTCCAAATCTCGCTTGTGATGCATTACATCCATTGAAGTAGGGTTCAAAGGGAGGTTCAACCCCAAATCTTTGGCGTAGTCGATCATGCCTGGAAATACTATGTCAAACCCAATTGGAGAATATTGATGCTTGTCATTGGCAGCCCAACTATTTGACCCAATATAGTCCAAGCCTACAAGTTTTTTAGATCAAATGAAACAATAAACCCTATTTTTTCGCATTATAAAAAATAAGTCTGTAAAATAAAAATATAATAATAAATAAAAATTACAAATATACTTAGACCGTGTTTGGCCGAGCTTTTGCTTTTATTTTTACACAGAAGAAAAAGAAAATCAAAAGTCGTTTTGAAAAGCTGGTACTATTTAGTTTTTTTCCGAAGCTCTTCTAAAAATTTTGTCAAATACCGTTTAAATTTTTTTTTTTTTCCTCGAGATAAACAAAAATAAATAATACAAGTCATTTTTTTGAAAGAAAACAAATGGTATTATCAAAAATAACTTTTCAATCCAAACATGGATGGTATTATCTAAAGAGCAGTATTATCAAGTGTGGGAGAGTGTGAGTATTTAGTTGATTCTGTTAAAGCCAAAAACAAAAACAACATGGGATTATGAGGTCTTAAATATTGCTATAGTGAAAAAGAATCCATGCCTTTTTTAACTAGTAAATCACCAACTTTCCATTTTTGAAGGGCAAGTACACATGCCAATGTGGAAGAAAGAGAGTCTTTGACTAGGAGTGGGTGGGTGGAATCTAAGCACCATGACCCATCTGGGCACTGATTCTTCATAACCCAATCCAAGCATTCTGGGAAACATGGCTTAGGTTGTTGATCCTTGGATGGGACCATAGCCACCCATGCTGTGTCATATGAAGAAACTGATAGCTCCACCTTCTTAAACATTTCTTTGATTCTTGCAATTTTACCTCTTTTACTCTGCAATACGATTCAAATATATATATATATATATATATATATATATATATATATATATATATATATATATATATATATATATATATTCTGATGAGTCAGATAACTATTTACTTTGCAGTATTTTGAAAATGGATATTAAGTAGGAGGAGGTTATATCTTACTAAATCAACACTTTGGACTCTTATCGTTGTCGATATTTGATGAGGAGACACAGCTACTTGTATAAACCAAAAGAAAACAAGAGTTTTAGAATGGCTGGAAGTGATTTAAGAGAATAATCCATAAACAAAAACAAAAAAACAGAAAGCCATTGAGATAGATTACTAGTATATACAGCACAATCTCTGGATTTGCAATTACCTTAGTACATACATATATATATCAGATACTCTTACTGGAGCGCAAGATGGAGTATTGCATATCTTCAACAGGTAAGATTACTAGTATATACAGCACGATATCTAGATTTGCAATTACCTTAGTACATATATATATATATAATCTTACCTGTTGAAGATGTGAAATACTCCATCTTCCGCTCCAATAAGAGTATCTGGTTGTTGCTATAAGCGAGTGACATGAGGGTGTTTGTGTGTGTAAGAGAGAGAGAGAGAGAGAGAGAGGTGGTTGTAGAGATATATATATATTAAGGTTGACAATGCTTTCTTCCTCACTTTTATTTGGACCAATAAAATTAAGACAGGTAATATATATGAATAAAAAAATAGAAATGGGTATTACCCATTATTTATGGGATTCAACCCGGATTTGAATTATTCTTTTTTCTCTTATTCACTTTAAAAAATAAAAATCGGATGGGCAGTTTAACGTCATACATATATGCATGTGCACTTTCCTTAAACACAAATAAGAAAAAAAGTCACAATCCACTAATATTATTCGATATTGTGATGGATACTTCTCCATATTTCGTAAAATCCAAAGATATATAAATGAATTGGATACAAAATATTATGAACACAAATAAGAAAAAATAAAAATAAAGTGATTGAAGTATAAAAATTTCGAGAAGAAAGTTAGAAATCTCGTGTGTTAAGTGTCGCTCACCGCACCAAATTGATGATACTACAGAAACACAAAAGATTTTATCATCATTTGGATTCAATTGCAATATACATATATACATATATATATATATATATATATATATATATGTATGTATCAATCTATATATAAATATAAGTGTACACGCATATATCAATCTATATATACAAATAAGTGTACACGTATATGTAGATGTTAAACTGCCCATGAGATTTTTTTTTAAGTGAATAAGAGAAAAAAGAATAATTCAAATCTGGGTTGATTTTCATAAATAACGGGTAATACTCATTTATGTTTTTTAATTAATATATGCCACGTGTTTTAATTATATTGATCCAAATAAAGGGTGAGGACCAACTTAATCCTCACTCATGAGGACCCAAGCATTGGCCTATTAAGGTCCTAGCTTTTAAGCCTATCCAATTCTTGTGGTTCGTATTGCCCATATTGTACAATAATTTTTCTGAAATATCTTTAGCATAAGTTTTTTTAAAAAAATTAAAACTAAATTACAAAAACGAAATAAAAAAACAGTAAATATTTTTATAAAAAATATATTTAAAAAAATTATCAACAAAAGAATTAAAAAATTAAAAACTATTAAAATTATTTTGATAAAAGAATAAGCATATTTTTGTAAAAAAAAAAAAAATTTATTTATCATTTGATTAAAAACATTAAGCTAGTTTCTTTCCAATTTATTATTATTTATTTATTCCTTTATCATTTAATTAATTATTATTAATTATTTATTTATTTATTTATTCAATTTATTTATTATTTTTTGTTTCATTTCATTTTATTTATCAATTATTTATTTATTTATTATTTATTTATTATATGTTCATTTTATTTTATTTCTTTACCTTATTTATTTATTTTATTTATTTAGTATTTATTTAATTTTTATTATATATTAATTATTATTAATTAAATATTTGTTATTTTTATTATGTTAGAAGGGGTATTTTAGAAATTTTATATTATTTTAAAATCATGTGCAACTCATCTTTTATGGGAGTAAGTTATAACATTTTATAATCAGGATGTATTTATACATATATTTTAAAATAATTAAAAAATTTGTCCACAAATTATTAAATCATTGGGGGTATTTCACAGATAACCCTATATCAGGCTATGGTACTTTTTCGGTTTTATATTCTTGGGTGTGTAACGTGTACGTATTGTGTCGGTTGTTCTAGTATTAATTTGTAAACTTGTTACCGGTTTTGTTGACTAGTATATATGTATAGGGTTTATTGGTTGTTGACTACTGTGGCGTGCTTTGAGTCATTGATCCTTAAATAATCACTCTTCATGTCACCATAAATTGACCATTGTGATTATATCTTCTTAGTTATATTTTGGGTAATTTGCACTAACACCCCTGAGGTTTATATCAATTTCACCTTTGTGCTGGTCAACGAAAGTTTTGCACTAACACCCCCTGAGATTTGGTTTCTCTTGCAATGACACCCCCTAGGCCAATAAAATGACCAGAATACCCTTGAGAGAAATATATGAAATGTGAAATGACCTTTATGCCCCAACCCCAAATATATAAAATTTCGAAAAACATATATATAAATTCGAAAAAATATATAAAATTCGAAAACAAATATTTAAATTTTGAAAAAAATATATCAAATTAGAAAAAATATATATAAATTTCGAAAAACATATATAAATTTCAAAAAATATATATATAATTCAAATATATATATAATTTGATATATATATATATAATTCAAAATATATATATATTCAAAAATAAAATTCAAAAAATTATATAATTTTGAAAAAAATATATAAATTTCAAAATATATATATATAATTCAAAAATATATATAAAATTTGAAATATATATAATTTCAAAATATATATATAAAATTCGAATATATATATAAATTTTGAAATATAAATAAATTCGAAAATATATATATATTTAAAATATATATATATATAATTCAAAATATTATATAATTTTAGAAATATATATATATATATTGTTAAAATGTCATATCTTTTCTAATGAAGTGAATCAAACTACTTACCACCAACATCAATTAGTGGTATTTTTTATATATATTTTTCCAAAATATATGTATTTTTTCCGAAATTTATCTGATGTTTTTGAAATTTATATAATTTTTCCGAATTTTATAAAAACAATTCAAAATTTATATATATTTGTTTCAAAATTTATATATATATTTGAATTATATATATATATATTTCGAAAATTATATATTTTTTTTGAATTTTGTTTTATAATTTTATATATATTTCGAATTTATATATATATAATGGGTAATCTCAAAAAATTTGTGGACAATTCATCTATGACAAGCCGAGTTGTTGGGTAAAAATTCAAAATATATATATAAAATTCAAAAAACAATTCAAAAACAATATATAAAATTCAAAATATATATATAAAATTCAAAAAAATATATAAATTTTGAAACAAATATATATAAATTTCGAATTGTTTTTATAAAATTCGGATATATTATATAAATTTCAAAGACATCATATAAATTTCATAAAAAATATATACATTTTGGAAAAATATATATAAAAGAAGACCACTAATTGATGTTGGTAGTAAGTAGTTTGATTCACTTCATTAGAAAAGATATGACATTTTACCGATATATATATATATATATATATATATATATATATATATATATATATATTTCTAAAATTATATAATTTTTTGAATTTTGTTTTTGAAAATATATTTATTTTGAATTTTATATATATTTTTGAAATATATATATATATTCAAATTTATATAAATATTCGAATTATATATATATATTTTCAAATTGTATATATATATTTTGAAATTTATATATGTTTTTCAAAATTATATAATTTTTTGAATTTTGTTTTCGAAAATATATATTTTGAATTTTATATATATTTTTTGAAATATATATATATATATTCGAATTTAAATATTATTCAAACTTTATATATATTTTCGAATTATATATATATTTCAAACTTTATATATTTTTTTGAAATTTATATATATTTTTTGAAATTTATATTTTTTTTCTAATTTTATATATTTTTTGCAAAATTTAAATATTTGTTTTCGAATTTTATATCTTTTTTCGAATTTATATATATGTTTTTCAAAATTTTATATATTTGAGGTTGGGGCATAAAGGTCATTTCACATTTCATATATTTCTCTCAAGGGTATTCTGGTCATTTTATTGGCCCAGGGGGTGTCATTGCAAGAGAAACCAAACCTCAGGGGGTGTTAGTGCAAAAATTTCAAAAACCAGTATAAAAGTAGAATTAACCTAAACCTCGGGGGGTGTTAGTACAAATTACCTTTATATTTTATATAAATGGAGTCCGTCGTTGCAGTAGTACCAGTGTATCCACGGTTACGTACAACAATATAAAAAAGGGTAGAGTGCATTAAATTCCTAGGAATTATTTTCTCTCTCTCAACTAACCCCTGAACTAACTGATGGCCCTTGAACTATTAAAAATTTACAATTCACATTATAACACCGTTAGTTTAATTAGGATAATTTACACTCAGATCCCCTGAGATTTTCGTCAATTGCACTCGCCCCCTGAGATTTTCCTTTCCTTACAATGACACCCCCTGAAGGAGAGAAATGACCGGAATGCCCTTGTGTTGTCTCCCTTATTTCATGAGACAAATATCTAGGTGGTAAAATTACCTCCATGCCCCAAGATGAAATCCATATAATATATATATACATAACAACTATTCTAAAATGTGAGGGGTTGAGAATATTTCCAAACATTTTTTTCAAAATAAAAACTAATGAATTAATATGTATTAGTTGAAGTGAAACTCTAAGGAGTATGTTAGAACGATATAGAATAAAAGAAAAGGGGTTGGAAATATTTCAATACTTTTAAAAAATAATAATAATTAATTAATATGCATTACTTGAAGTGTAACTTTAATGAATATTTCAAAAGATATAGAGTAAAGATATACGACAAGGGGTCATAAATATTTTCATATCATTTTTTTAAAAAAATAATAATTAATTAATATACATTAATTGAAATGTAACTCTAATGGATATTTCATAAGATATAGAATAAAGATATAAGACAGATATATTTTGGCAAGGAAAAATAATATAACTTAAAATACATAAATCTGTATATTTATTTATCTATCTATATACTACTAATAAAAACACAAGGACTGTTTAATATTTCGATTTATTATCACCTTTTAGAATATAAAAAATTATAATAAGTAAACTTTGACATTATTTAAAATGTAAGGGCTTAAATTAACTTTACAAAAAAATTAATAAATAATAAACCATTTGTCATATTTTTATAAAAATATAAAAAAATATAATAAGTAAAGTTTGTTATTATTTTATAGTATAAGGGCTTAAATTAATTTTTCATAAAAAATATTGATGCTTGTCATTGGCAGCCCAACTATTTGACCCAATATAGTCCAAGCCTACAAGTTTTTTAGATCAAATGAAACATAAACCATATTTTTTCGCATTATAAAAAATAAGTCTGTAAAATAAAAATATAATAATAAATAAAAATTACAAATATACTTAGATCGTGTTTGGCCGAGTTTCTGCTTTTATTTTTGCACAGAAGAAAAAGAAAATCAAAAACCGTTTTGAAAAGCTGGTACTGTTTAATTTTTTCAAAACGCTCTTCCAAAATCAAGAAACTTTTCTAAAAATTTTGTCAAATATCGTTTAAAATTAATTTTTCCTCAAGATAAACAAAAACAATTTTTATTTTTCAATATAAATCAATTTTTTAAAGAAAACAAATGATATTATCAAAAATAATTTTTGAAAAGTCAATCCAAACATGGTTCGTATTGTCTAAAGACCGAGTATTATGAGTGTGAGTATTTAGTCGATTCTGTTAAAGCCAAAAACAAAAACAACATGGGATAATGAGGTCTTAAATATTGCTATAGTGAAAAAGAATCAATGCCTTTTTTAACCAGTAAATCACCAACTTTCCATTTTTTAAGGGCAAGTACACATGCCAATGTGGAAGAAAGAGAATCTTTGACTAGGAGTGGGTGGGTGGAATCTAAGCACGTTGGCGCTGAGTCTTCATAACCCAATCCAAGCATTCTGGAAACATGGCTTAGGTTGTTGATCCTTGGATGGGACCATAGCCACCCATGCTTGTGTCATATGAAGAAACTGATAGCACAACCTTCTTAAACATTTCTTTGATTCTTGCAATTTTACGTCTTTTACTCTGCAATATCATTCAATATATATATATATATATATATATATATATATATATATATATACATATACATATATTCTGATGAGTCAGATAACTATTTACTTTTGCAGTATTTTGAAAATGGATATTAAGTAGGAGGAGGTTATATCTTACTAAATCAACACTTTGGACTCTTATCGTTGTCGATATTTGATGAGGAGACACAGCTACTTGTATAAACCAAAAGAAAACAAGAGTTTTAGAATGGCTGGAAGTGATTTAAGAGAATAATCCATAAACAAAAACAAAAAAATAGAGATTACTAGTATATACAGCACAATATCTGGATTTGCAATTACATATATATATATAATCTTACCTGTTGAAGATATGCAATTGACGCCGGACAGAATAGAGATTATTCTGCAGGCTAGCGCAACGGGTAATTTGCAAGAAAGAAAAGGGAGAAATTATTCGACCCAAAATTCAGAGAACACTCTGAAATTTAATAAAATTATTAATATTCAAAACTAATTTAAAACAACCCACAAGCCGGGTTTAAATAGCTGAAAATCAAGGATTTTACCAAAAATAGCAAAACCCTAAAAGTATTACCAAAACGAAACAAGGAAAGAAATCAAAAGATTACCAAAAATCTGGCCCAAATCGGGTTCAGAATCAATTCCTAATTGAAAAATAGAAAATTACCCTAAATAGCAAAAATTAACTAAAAATAAAGATTTGAAAAGGAAAACAGCAGATCATAATTTCCTGTCATCCTTGCGCTGATCCTCCTGCATCAGTCACCCCGGGTTGGAAAGAACTCGTCCTCGAGTTCACAGCAGCATCAGCAGAATCCGCAAAACAAGGACTCAGGTGTTTCACATTAAAGATATCAGATGTTTTCAAGTGACTAGGGAGACACAACCTGTATGCGTTGTCATTAATCTTCTGCAATATCTCACAAGGTCCAATATTCTGCTCCTTAAGCTTATTATACTCGCCAACAGGGAAACGATCACGAGTTAATACAACCCAAACAAAATCACCAACATCAAAAAGTACCTGACGATGATGACTGTCCGCTCGAGTTTTGTACTTGGCATTGCTCTCGTGAATGGCTAGTTTCACTTGCTCATGGATGCCTCGAAGATGTTGGCCATTAGACGACGGAGACATCGGTTGATTAAATGCAGAAGGAGACATCATAGAGACTGACGAGGGAGAACCCTTCTTTCGGACAACGTCTTCAGAGACTACGTTCTCGCAACTGCCACTGTCAATAATCATCTTGCAGACTTTGTCGGCCATGGTGCAGGTTGTATGGAAAACATTGGTTCTCAACCAATCATCTTTGGAATCGCTTCTGGGAGTCAGGAGGCTCTTAGGAATGACCAGAGTTTCATGGTCGTCCCCATACAACACATCATCATCTCCTTCTGTGTCATACACTGGCTCTCCAACGAAAGTATCGGTTTTCAACCAATCATCTTCGGAATCAGAATCTTCCAAAAATATTGGCCATAACGGTGGCACTACAAGAAATCTGGCTTTTAGCGACAGTCCAAACTGTCGCTAAAAGTTCAAAAACCGTCTCTAATACTCATCAAAGACCGTCACTAAAAATTGCGTCGCAAAAGGTTTTTAGCGACGGTTATTTTATATCGTCGCTAAAAGTGAGGTTATTAGCTACGGTTAGACCGTCGCTAATACTAGGACTATTGACGACAGTCTAGATCGTCGCTAATAATAAGGAGTATTCGCGACGGTCTAGACCGTCACTAATATTATTACTATTCGCGACGGTCTAGACCGTCGCGAATACTCCTTATTATTAGCGACGATCTAGGTCGTCGCTAATAGTACTTATTATTAGCGACGGTTAGACCGTCACCAATAGTACTAGTATTAGCGACGGTCTAACCGTACCTAAAAATATTGATTTTTAGCGACAGTTTCAAACTGTCGCCCAAAATCATGTTTTAGGAACGGTTTTACTGTCCCTAAAACCCATTTTTCTTCTTTTTATTTTGTCCTTTTTTTTTCTGGCATTAGACTATTTTGTTAGTGATGTACTTCTTTATTATTTTTTATTTTCAATAATTGGACATTTTGATTTCTTAATTACTAATTTACATTATTTTTCACATTCACATACAGAAATAAAAGAATTGTTCAAAAATTGAAGGTAAATACAAAAAAACATTCAAAAACTTTGAATATATGTTAACTTTATTCAACAATAGAATGCTTATACCAACATCTAAATTATAAAAAAAAAAATTACAAAAGGAAAAATAGAACCAAAAAAAATCTTCAACATTTTAGAGATTGCAAAGAATCAACTCTATCACAACAGAATTTTTACGATTGGATATCGATCCTTGGAATCCTTGGAATAGAGAGGAACATGCGAAGGCTTCATCATTCTCCCTGAAATACAAATTAAAACTTATTAGGACATCAATATCAAAACAATAATGAATTATCACAAAAACAAGCTTAGTGAAAACTTGCGTACAACTAAAGGAATTTTGTAAAATAGAATGCTAAAAAGATTAGATACATCTGAATATGGTAAATAGAAAGAGAATAATTTTATTACCGAGCAAGAAGAAATACAGTTCAACCACAAGATTTACACAGCACAAAATGTGGGGGGAAAAAGCAATAACTATTTCCTAACGAAGAAGTTGGGTGGGACATTAACATAGAGGCAAGTCTAGATTCTACATCTTGAAACCAAACCAATTTTGGAGCAGCTTCACATAACTGAATCAATAAGCAGTTGGGATTTGGGAAACTAACAATCTTTATCCCAACTGGCAGATGCCAGTAAGTTGAGTGTTTGGTTAGTCAATCAAACTAAATTCTCCACTTAAAGTTATATAACATGTAAATACAAATTTAGTTCCTAAAGTGGCCCATGAAGAACAAGACAAAAACCATAGAATAGATGGTAAAAATTGAATACTTGATTCAGCATATATCATGAAGTACTAAAACTGATCCTCTACCATCAACCATTGTTTTCAAGAATACACATCCACTTCCAAGTTCCAACCATGCATGCTACACTCACAGCTGAGATTCCCCTTCACATAAAATTTCCAGAACATAGAGCAATAACTAAGCATAATATATAAATATTTTTAACATACCAGTTTTTGAATTATATACATCCCTCCCTCTAAAATTTTGCTATCCCAGTCTCACTATAACTGTTGAGCAAAATGGCCTCATTGATTAAAAAAATACATAATTTCTTCTTATATCTGACAGAGTAGAAAAGATGTGGCTTTCCATTGCAGCGCAAATTACAATTTACCCTCCATGTTGAATCTGATTATTGCTTACATATCAGAAGTCTAGAGAAGAAAATTTCCTGATTCTTTGCTCAGTTTAAGATATGTTACCTCTCACAAACTGAATAATTGGCAGTCTACCTGATCAGATCAACAAATGAATTTCAATACCTGCTGTTTGCAACTAACAAAAAACTTGCTATGTTAGCATTATGTTGTTTCCTACAAATGGATAACTTCGACATCATTGACCAATACTCCATTCCTTATTTCAAAACTTAGCGATCCTTGATTAGTTACCTCCCTCTCACTGAAATATATATATATCTTTAACTTTCTTACCTTCTAAAAAATCAAAATAATTGACAATCTGAACCCAAACAATATTTTTTCAAATAACAAATGCATAGTCATGAACCCTATTCATATAAGATGTTTTTAAACAAGTAAAAACCCTCAGTGGGATCTAAACTAAATTGATAGTGAGATAAATCTCATCAATTACAATGAACAAATAACAAAAATCACTCCACAACATCTAAATTCCATCCATAACCAGAAAAAGCAAAATAAAACTTTTAATTACATCCATGACATATATATATATATATATATAAGAGGGTCAGGCAGTGGCATAAAAGGAGACCAAAATTGATCCCTCCACAAATTTTACAGTAGAAGCATAACTAGACTAATGAAATGGAGTCTCCGTATTAGAAATAGTTTCCTTCAAAAACACTTCTAGATCAAATCAAATACTGTATGATTTTCCTATCTAAAGTTCAAAAAATGAAATTCTTTAAATTGGAACATCCAAGCCCTAAAATATTCTCTCATTCATTATTTAACATAAGTTTATACATAAATATATATATATATATATATTAATAAAAAAACTTAAATAAACCAACCAAATCAAAATTAAGCATAAAAGAAAAGAAGTAATACCTTGCAGTGATGAAAACCTCAACATCTTCAGTAAATTGTAAATCTGCAACAGCCCAAATGAAATTCTTAAATTTTGTAGCCATATTCAAAATTATATAAAATCCAGAAAACAAAAAATGAGAAGAAACATTCAAATACATGGATAAGAGTGGGTGAATCTTTGTTCTACAAGCCTGACCTAGCTAGACGCAGACAAATACCCATATCTATCTATCTATATATATAATCTCCATTAGCACTTAGATGAAAGGGTTTTGAAAAGAACATGAGACTTTATCATAGAACAAAACAAAAACTTACCTCAACTAAAAGATGAATGGAGAAATTGAAACCACAATAGCAGATTGGTGAACAAGAGAAACGGCTTGGGGTCTTGGAGACGACGATTTCAAAAGGTGAGGGTTTCCAAGTTTGTAGATATTAGGGATTTCAAGAGAGAGAGAGTGTGGGGGTTTATAACTTATAATATTAAGATGCGTTTGGCTGGAGGTTTAAAAGTTGCCTAAAATCTTTTATTACTTCATATTTTAGATAGCGGGAATATTCAAAATTTTGCAAAAAATTTAGTGGTTAAAAACCTTAGACATGTTTTTGGTCGTAAAGAGTTTATAAATGATTATTATTTTTGTTAAAAAGAAGTAAAATTATAATAGTAAAAAAAAAAAGGGAGTCTCTTTAATACAAAAAAAGTAGTTTAATTGAGTGAAATTGATAAAATCATCAATTCAATGTAGTTAAATTGAGTAAAATTAAGTTCAGTTAAGTAAATCCCCAACTCAAAGTAGTAAAAATAACTTCAATTGAGTGAAATTGATAAAATTCTCAATTCAAAGTAGTGATTTCAATTGAGTGAAATAGAGTAAATACCTAATTCAAAGTAGTTTAATTGAGTGAAACTAATAAAATTCCCAATTCAAAGTAGTGAAATTGAGTAAATCATCAATTCAAAGTAATTTAATTGAGTTCGATTGAATAAAATTGATAAATTCATAATTTAAAGTAGTATAATTTATTGAAATTAAGTTCAATCTCCAATTCAAAGTAGTGAAATTGAGTAAATCCCTCAATTCAAATTAATTTAATATAGTGAAAATGATAAGATCTCAATTCAAAGTAGTGAAATTGACTTCAAATGAGTGAAATTGAGTAAATCCCCAATTGAAAGTAATTTAATTGAGTTAAATTGAAAAAATTCCCAATTTAAAGTAATGTAATTAAGTGAAATTAAGTTCAATCCCCAATTCAAAGTAGTGAAATTGAGTAAAATTGATAAAATTCTCAATTTAAAGTAGTGAAATTAAGTTCAATTGAGTAAAATCCCCAATTCAAAGTAGTGAAATTGACTTCAATAGAGTGAATCGCCAATTCAAAGTAGCGTATATGATGAAATATTATAAATATTTTACATTTTTATAATATTACTAGCCAATATCATGTGCTAATGTACTATACTCGGGCCAAATTATTCTTTGGTTGTATGATAAATTAATTAGAAAAGGAGGTGACAAAATGGGGTCTTTTAGTGACGGTTTGATTGGACCGTCCCTAATAGACACCCTTTAGTGACGGTTTATTTGGACTGTCACTAAATAGATCCCCTTTCGTGACGATTTATTTGGACCGTCACTAATAGACACCCTTTTTGTGACGGTTTATTTGGACTGTCACTAATAGATTCACTTTAGTGACGGCTAATTTGGACCGTCACTAATAATCGACCTTTAGCGACGGTTAGTTTAGCCCGTCACTATTAGACCACCTTTAGAGACGGTTTTTAGCCCGTCACTAATAGACCGTCCCCAAAAGCCTTATTTCTTGTAGTGTCAATTCAAGTTTATAAAACTAATCAATTGAGTTGAGTTCAATTTAGTAATTCCACACTTCAATTTCATGAAATTGACTTCATTTGAGTAAATTCCCAATTCAAGTTTATAAAATTAAATTCAATTGAGTGAAATTAACTTCAATTCAATGAATTTGAGTTCAATTTAGTAAATTCATACTACAATTTTATGAAATTGACTTCAATTAAGTAAAACCTCAACTAAATTTCATGAACTTGAGTTCATTTATGTAAATCTTCAATTCAATTGAGTGAAATCGACTTCAATTTAGTAATTTCACAATTCAGTTTAATAAAAACTAAATCAATTGATTCAATTGAGTGAAATTGACTTCAATTTAATTAGTAAATGCCTAATACAATATAATGAAATTGAGTTTAATTGAGTAAATTCACACTACAATTTCATGAAATTGACTTCAATATAGTAAAACCTCAATTAAATTTCATGAACTTGAGTTCATTTGTGCAAATTCATAATTCAATTTCATGAAAGCATATAATTAGTACTTTATATACAACATTTTTAGTCACACACATACAGATCATATAATTTTCTTTATATGCCTAGGTTCTTGTTTCGTATATGGAGCAACTACTTCTAAAATATTTGTATAAATTGTTGATTAAAATTTTATTTTTTGTTGTTCTAGTAATTTCCATTTCTCATAATCAATCAAAAAAATAAAACTGTTTGTGCCTAAAGAATATGACTAAGATGAGAAAATAATATGACTAAGGTTAGAGTCTTTTGGCGCTAATAATTTCAGTGGATTTTGGCACGATTAAAAAATAATATGACTAAGATTAGTCTTTTGGCACAGTTTGATAAAACTGTCGCTAAAAAAATGGTTTTTTAAGGACAGTTCAGAATGTCACTAAAGGACATACTGATTTTTTCTTTTATTTTTTTTAGGCGCAGCTAGTTGGCGGTAAAAATTCCCACATTTTTTTTACCATTTAGGACTGTTCCAATTTTTTATGGCTAAAAATATGGATTTTACCGACGGTTCTGTGCCTTTAGTGACGGTTTAAAAATCTGTGACTAAAAAGTATGAGTATTAGCCACAGTTTGACATTTCCGTCACTAAAAAACATGACTTTTAGTGACGGTTTTATACCTTTAGCGACGGTTTGAAAGTCCGTGACTAAAAATATGGGTATTAGCGACAGTTTAAAATTTCCGTAACTAAAAAAAATGACCTTTAGTGACGGTTTTGCAGCTTTAGCGACGGTTTGGAAAACCGTGACTAAAAGTATGCGTATTAGCGACAGTTTAAAATTTCCGTGACTAAAAATATGACCTTTAGCTGCGGTTTTATACCTTTAGCGACGGTTTTAAAGTCCGTGGCTAAAAATATGAGTATTAGCGACAGTCTAAAATTTTCGTGACTAAAAATGGACTTTTAGCGACAGTTCTTGAGAGTGTCTCTAAAGGACCGTCGCTAAAAGTCCGATTTCTTGTAGTGTGGATACGGATTTTCGAAGGTGGAATTGTCGGTATCAGAATCTTCCACATCATGATTACCGATTTCCTGCGCCGCCAGGCGCTGGGTTAACTCTGCCACTTGCCTATGCAAATCCTCAATCATAACATCCTGAACGTTACGATCACGGTGCGGGACTTCCTCAATCGGAACATGCCCACGACGACCACCACGACCACGACTACCAGCCATTGAAAACTGATGAAAATACCGCCTCAAGAAGATGCTGAGCTCTGATACCAATTGACGTCGGACAGAATAGAGATTATTCTGCAGGCTAGGGCAACGGGTAATTTGCAAGAAAGAAAAGGGAGAAATTATTCGACCCAAAATTCAGAGAACACTCTGAAATTTAATAAAATTATTAATATTCAAAACTAATTTAAAACAACCCACAAGCCGGGTTTAAATAGCTGAAAATCAAGGATTTTACCAAAAATAGCAAAACCCTAAAAGTATTACCAAAACGAAACAAGGAAAGAAATCAAAAGATTACCAAAAATCTGGCACAAATCGGGTTCAGAATCAATTCCTAATTGACAAATAGAAAATTACCCTAAATAGCAAAAATTAACTAAAAATAAAGATTTGAAAAGGAAAACAGCAAATCATAATTTCCTGCCATCCTTGCGCTGATCCTCCTGCATCAGCAATACTCCATTTTCCGCTCCAAAAAGAGAGAGATGGGTTGTACTGTTGAAGATTATATATATATATAATCTTATCTGGTTCGTATTGTTAGGGTTCGCACACTTTATGTACGAAGCCGTGCACACATGCAAATCAGAAAACGCACACAAACACACCAAACAATCGACACAAAAATATATACGTGTTTCAGCCAAATAAGCCTACGTTCACGGAGAACACCGTTTCACTAAAAATCACTGAGAGGATTACAAGGGGGTGATTCGCAGATCACACACACACTGTATATACTCACGCCTGTATCACCGGAATAATATAAACGTATATTATTCCTAACTCTCTCTCTCTCTCTCTATTTCTGTGTGTACACAATTCAATAGGAGAAGCCCTATATTTATAGGTGAGAATATAGAGGTGGGTTTCCCAATCTTCCGATGTGGGACAAGTTAGTATAACAAATTAGTCATATTATATATATATACCGATATATAACAATCTCTCACTTGACGACTTTGCCTTCATCAATCAACTCCATCAATGATCAGTGCTCGGTGCCCTCATTTCTGTCTTCAAGCTTGAAGACCAACAGAAGTTGCGCACAACTTCAGTTTCTCTGTTGTCACCACTTTGGTCAACATGTTGGCCGGATTCTCGCTTCTTTGAATCTTCTTAGAACCATCATGTTCTTATTTGACTCTATAGACCCATTTATTATGGAGAGCTTTCTTTCCTACCGGCAGCTCAGTTAGCTTCCATATCTTGTTGGAAATAAGGGACTTCATCTCATCTTCCATCGCAAGCTCCCATTGGCTCGCATCTGCTGCACTGCATGCTTCATCAAAATACTCTAGTTCACCTCCATCTATGAGCAATAAATAATTCATGTATCTCCGATTCGGCACATGCTTCCGTGAAGACCTCCTAGGTACAGGAATAAGAGTCGGAGACTGCGGTGTATCAACCTGTTGAGTATTTCAATCTGTAATATGTTCGTCTGACAGAGTACTCTCATTATCTTTAACATCATTTAACTCAACACACACAGGTCACTCTATGCTGTAGGCTCTGAGGTTGTTGTGTGTATTTCCTTGTACATAACCTTTTCATTGAACACTACATCGCTGCTTCGGATCAGTTTTCGGTTCTGATCACCCCACATGCGGTAACCATACTTGTCACCGCCATAGCCAATGAAAATACACTTTTGTGACTTGGGATCAAGCGTACCCCTCATAATGTCACTAACATGTACATATGCAACACAACCAAAAACTTTTAAATGTAAAAGTGTTACCTCTCTACCGCTCCAGACCTCTTCTGGTATTCTGTGCTCCAATGGTACTGATGGACCACGATTGATTAAGTACGCTACTGTACTGACTGCTTCTGCCCAGAACTGTTTCGGCAACCCTGCCTGAATGCGCATGCTTCTGGCTCTCTCAATCAATGTCCGATTCATCCGTTCTGCTATGCCATTCTGTTGTAGTGTACGTGGAACAGTTCTCTCTAATCTGATACCGTTCTCATAAAAAATTCTCTTAAAACTGGTGTCCTGATACTCTCCACCATTATCGGATCGTAATCTCTTGATCTTCAAACCCGTCTCATTCTCTATCATAGCCTTCCAACTCTTAAACACACTGTACACTTCAGATTTATGTTTCAAGAAATAAACCCATACCTTTCTGGAATGGTCATCGATGAAGGTGACGAAATAGGACTTTCCTCCAATATATGAGACATTTGTTGGCCCCCAGACATCAGTGTGAACTAGCTCAAGCTTCTCCTTTCTGAGTTCTCTGCCGCTTTTCTGAAAACTAACCCTCTTCTGCTTACCGAATACGCAATCCTCACAGAAGTCGATATCAATCGAATTTAGACCTGGTAGCTTTCCCTTTGCAAGCATAACCTTGAGTCCCTTTTCACTCATGTGACCTAGCCTCTGGTGCCACAAATTATGATCCTCCTTGCTTTCTGCAACTGATATAAATGTGCTAGCTTTGGTGGTAGTGTACAGCGTACCTGTTTTCTTTCCTCATGCTATAGTCATAGCCCCCTTGGAAACTTTTCACTTATCTTCACTGAAAGTGGTCACATAACCTTCACTCGCCAACTGGCCTACTGAGATCAAGTTTTTCCTCAAGTCTGGAATGTGTCTGACATCCCTCAGCTTCCATATCGATCCGTTGAGTCTAATATGTACTTCACCCTTGCCAACAATACTGCAGGGTTGATCGTCACCTAGATAAACCTTGCCGAGGTTTCCAGGTGCATAACTCTCAAAGGGCTCTCGACTTGAGGTGGCATGGAATGATGCTCCAGAGTCCAAAACCCAAGACTCTGTTTTGCTCTCCAAAGAGCATATCAGTGCATCATTTGCTTCTTCTAAGATAATATTTTCCTTTGTCTTGTCATCCGCTACCTTCTGCGGGAATCTACACTGGTTCCTTAAGTGTTTGTTTGGTAGACGGTGTGGTGTTGGTTTTTTGTTTTGGTTTGGTTGGAGTTGGTGTGGTTTTATTTTGGTTCCAAACAATGTTAGGTGTAGATGGTTTTGGTGTGAGAAAAAATGAAACTGAAAAACCAAACCATGTTTGGTAGAGTTGGTATGAGCTGAAATTCTGAAACCAATCATATTTGGTAACTTGGAATAGTTTGACATTTTATTTATTTAAAATATCATTTTGTAAATATATATGTTTTAAAAAATAAAATATTTAATTTTTTCGAAATATTTAATTTTTCATAAATATTTAATTTTTTCAAAATATTTTATTTTTTCGAAATATTTAATTTTTCATAAATAATTAATTTTTTCAAAATATTTTATTTTTTCCAAATATTTAATTTTTTCAAAATATTTTATTTTGCATAAATATTTAATTTTTTCGAAATATTTATTTTTTCAAAATATTTTATTTCGAATATATATATATATAATATTATAAATGAATAGTGTCAAACCATTAAACTCAACTCCAACCAAACCATCTATTGAGATGGTGTGAAATTTGATGAATTTGGGTCCAATGGAGTGACACTATTCACACACTCTTTGTCCAACACCATGCTTGCCAAACACGGAGTGGAGCAAAATTTTCAAACCAAACCCAAAAAAATGGCTCCATTCCCTCTACCAAACATGCACTAAATGACCAATCTTGCCGTAATTCCAACATTCGATTGCTTTGAAATTTCTGGGACCTCGAGACTGTGATCTTCCCTGTCTCGACTTGGAACGGCCACACCTTTGGTTTCCGCCTTTCTGTCTGTTCGAACCTCTGCCTTTGGTGTCGACATTCATTGTTGTGCCACTGTTTGAAGAGTCTAATGACTGTCTTTTGATCTCTTCTGTGAATACCATACTCACAACGGTATCATACTTCAGCGGGTCTATCCCTGAAGAATTACTGATTGCAGCCACTGTGGCGTTCCAGCTCTCTGGCAATTGATTAAGGAGAAAAGCTGATTTCACCTTGTCTTGAAACACTCTTTCAATTGATTCCAACTGCCCATAAATGTCATTAAGCTTACTGAGATGTTCACCAACATTCCCATTCTCAGACATCTTCAGATTCGTCAATCTACTGATAAGATGTAATGTATTTGCTCCAGACGACTGTTCGTACATCTTTGAAAGAGCTTCCATGAGAGACTTTGCAGTCTTCTCTTTCCTGATATTAAAGGTAACAGATTTTGCCAACGTCAATCTGATCGTGCCAAGAGCCTTTCGATCTAGGATATCCCACTCCTCTTCTTTCATCGAATCTGGCTTCGTCCCTTTTAGCGGTAAATACAAATTTTTCTGGAATAACACATCCTCAATTTGCATCTTCCAATAGGTAAAGTTTGTACCATCAAACTTGTCGATCATTACTGTTTTTTCTTCTCCCATAGCTCCCACTGAACCTATTAGAGATATTCGGAGTCTAATTACGCAAAACCGAGTATACGGTTGCGTCGGGGGCGGTTCAAAACCTTAAGAACGCCTCTGACCGCTTCCAAAACGGGCCAAAACAAATTCGCACAAAAGACAGAAATTAAATCACGAAGTCAGTACCTTCTCAGGGTGCGTGCGGGCGCATCCCTTCTCTTATTGGGCTGATTCTTGCTCCAAAACGTCGGGCTTCGAATTATCTTTCCGTAGATATATTATAAGCTTCGTTCTGATAAACGATGCTCCGGAAAATCACGCCGAACCGAAACTGCTGCTTTGACGGAGCCAAAAAACTGGCCGGAACTTCAGGCGGAGCGTGCGGCACTTTACGGCGACGCGCTTGACACTTCTGGCTTCGTCTCGTCGAGCCAAAGCTCCTGGTGTGGTCGGTTTCTGATTATCGTTGGGCTTCGTGATTTGCTCCAACCTAGGGCTCTGATACCACTTGTGCAATAAATTTTCTGAAATATCTTTAGTATAAGTTTTTTTTTAAAATAAAATAAAATAAAATTACAAAAACAAAATAAAAAACAAAAAACAAAAAATATGTTTATAAAAAATATATTTAAAAAAATCATCAACAAAAGAATTAAAAAATTAAGAATTATTAAAATTATTTTGGAAAAAAAGAGCCTATTTTTGTAAAAACAAATTGTTTTTATTTATTTATCATTTGATTAAAAAACATTAAGCTAGTTTATTTCCAATTTTTTATTATTTATTTATTTATTTATCATTTAATTAATTACTTAATTAATTACTATTTATTTATTCATTTATTCAATTTATTTATTAAATTATGTTATATTTTATTTTATTTATCAATTATTTATTTTATTTTATTTATTTTTATTAATTTGTTCTTTATTTATTTATTATCTATTCATTTTATTTTATTTCTTTATTATAGTTATTTATTTTATTTATTTAAATATTTTTTATTTTTTTTATTTTTATGTAATCATTTTATTTATTTATTCTTTTAATTTATTATTATTTATTTTATTTTTATTGTACATTAATTATTATTCATTCAATATTTGTTATTTTTATTTGGTTAGAAGGGGTATTTTAGGAATTTCATATTATTCTAAAATCATGCCCTTTATGGGGTAAGTTGTAACATTTTAGAATCATGATGGATTTATACATATTTTAAAATAATTAGAAATTTTGTACACAGATTATTAAATCATTGGGGGTACTTCACAGATAAGCCTATATTAGGTTATTATACATATTGTGCCGGTACTTCTAGTGTTGTAAACTTGTTACCAGTTTTGTTGACTAGTATATTTATAGGGTTTCACTACAAGAAAAATGACTATTTACGAGGGGTCAAACATGTCATAAAAAAGTTTTTACGGATAACATAACCCTCTCATCTATGGAGGCCTCGTAAATAAACTTAATTTTTACGGACAACAATGTAGTTCGTAAAAAATTAAATTCCCCTCGCATAAAAGTTTTTGCGACATATACTTTCCTCGTCAATAATTTATTTATAGGAGGCGTGACTTCTCGTTACTACATTTAAAAACCATTAATATATATGTTAGATTAGGGATCGTGGCGAGTTGAACCTAGACTACCACAAACCACCGTGGGGCACTTAACCATTAGAGTCGAAAGACACATACGATTATAAGTACTTAATCACCTATAAAACTAAATAAATTTGTCAGCCAATTATTTACAAAATAATTTACCTCCTGTTATAGCCAAAATCTACCTCGTTAATAATAAAAAAATATTAACGAAATTTTTAGATCCTCGTAAATACTTGTTTTTACGACTATCTTATTAGTTTATCGTAAAAAATTTAATTTATGAACTTGTTACGAGGAGTTTTATATCAACCTCATAAAAGGTACCTTTTACGAGCTAAAATATCGACTTTTCGTAAATACAATGAACTTATTACAGAGAATTTTCTATCAATCTCGTAAAAGGTACATTTAACGAGCTAAAATGCTGACTTCTTGTAAATACAATGTCATAAAAATCCATTTTTTCTTTTAATAAATTTATTGCTTGTTTACTACTATGATGGTGTGCTTTGAGTCATTGATCCTTAAATAATCACTCTTCATGTCACCATTAATTGACCATTGTGATTATATCTTCTTAGTTATATTTTATACAAATGGAGTCCGTCATTGCAGTAGTACTTGTGTATCCAGGGTTACATGCAATAATATAAAAAAATTATCCTATGGTAGTATTTTCTTACTTTTTCTCACTTCAATAGCTATATATATCATAGGAATATCATTTTTATTGTCTTCCACCTTTTTAGTTATTGATCTTAACCTTCTTAATCCCGGTCTTAATTTACCATCCATCTTAATAATTTTACGAGCTAAAACACAGACTTTTCGTAAATATAATGAACTTATTACGGGGATTTTTCTATCAACCTCGTAAAAGATACTTTTTACAAGCTAAAATACTGACTTATCGTAAATATAATATCGTAAAAATCCATTTTTCTTTTAATAAATTTATTGTTTGTTGACTACTATGGTGTGCTTTGAGTCATTGATCCTTAAATAACCACTCCTAATGTCACCATTAATTGACCATTGTGATTATATCTTCTTAGTTATATTTTATACAAATGGAGTTCGTCATTGCAGTAGTACTTGTGTATCCGGGGTAACATGCAATAATATAAAAAAATTATCCTATAGTAGTATTTTCTTACTTTTTCTCACTTTAATAGCTATATATATATATCATAGGAATATCATTTTGATTGTCTTCCACCTTTTTAGTTATCGATCATAACGTTCTTAATCCCGGTCTTAATTTACCATCCATCTTAACAATTAAGTTTCAGTCATATTAATGTGTTGTTAGCATGGTCTTTAAGACGAATTTTTCAAAAAAACTCAATTTTCTTTCTAGAGTTCCAAAATAATAACTCAATCCCACAGTCCCACGTACCTTTACATGTGAGTATGTTATTTGAGGTGCACCACATGTTTTGATCCATTGTCTAATGAAAAACTAAGGCCATGTTTGGTAATCGGTCTGGTTTGGTTTGGTTTTTAGAGACCAAACCATGTTTGTATTGATATGATCTCACTTTTTTGAACGAGACCAAATGAGACTAAAGAAGACCAAATTGTGTGTTTTTGGACCCAACAAATTGATGGGCCTAATTGGTCTCTGGTTTGATCTTTGGTCCAAATTTTATAAACCTAAACACAAAAATAAATGAATAAAAAATAAACAAAATAATGAATAAGAAACAAAATAAATTAAATAATACATAATAATAATAATAAATAAATAAATAAATAATAAATTAGTAAAATATATTTATAAATTAATAAAAATAAATGAATAAATAGGAAATATAAATATAAATAATAAATAAAATAAAATATATTTATAAATGGCCTGATTCCATTTTCTCAGACCAAGACTATCAGACCAGATCGCTTACCAAACATATTTTCAGTTCAAGGACCGTATCGGACCGGTTACCAAACAGGCCCTAAATTGCACGAGGATAACTTTGAAACGTAGAGAGAGGTCAAATTCATAATTTACTTAAGTCCCTTTTCTGTCCAATCGCTACATAGATACAATACAATGTCTCTCAAAGGTGCCCCTTGAGTTCATTTGCTTTTGGTTTTATATGGTATTGATAGCAATATCTGTTTTTCCAGTTTGTCGGTCCCGATTATAAGTTCTAGTTGACCATGGCACATAGGAACAAGGCTATCTACCGCTTTTAACCTTGTTTGCATATGCGAGTGCACATATTTACGTTCAATAATTCTTCATTATTATATATATATATATATATATATATATATATATATATAGTTTTCTTACACGTACAAAGAATCATGAATACATACTAAGTTTGGATACCCTAATACTGTTTTTGTCTTGAATTGCAAGTTTGGTCAAATTGCCATTATGCAGTCTTTTCTTCTCCTACGAGCATCCGGTATGCTAAGAAGAAAATGGCTAGCTATGCAAGAAAATATGATTAGTCATGTTATTATTTTTAGTTAGGTTTTGTTTGGCTAGTCTTGATTGGTGGTATGGTATAGCAAAATTGGCTAGTTATTGAATTTCTTTATTAAATAAACCATCTTTTCTCTCTATATAAAATCTCTAAAGCAACAAAGTGTACTATTTTTTTTCTTGTTCCACTCTTTCTCTCTTCTATCATAGCTAGCCAACCATCGAGTGGCCATTTGGCTGGCCAAACAAATCACCAACTAGCCAAAAGAGTCCCACACCGGATGCCTTAACCTAACATGCATAAATGATTAAATTTTAACTCAATAAACGAAATAAGAAATACATATAGCATTATTATAACGTCTTTAATAATAACATGGCATCACGTCTTGCCCACGTCAAACAACCTTGAGTTGACTCTAGATGTCATTACGAACAAAAGTGATTTTACTAAGCTAGAGCAACTTCAAAGCTGATTTTGTTACAGTTAGCTAGAATACAACCACTATGTTACACCTTTTATAGTACATTAAGGGCGTTTGACAACCATGTTTTTATTTTTGTTCTTGTTTTTTTCACTATTCACAAGAACAAAAACATGTTTGGTTGCCCAAAAATTATTCTTGTTTTTGTGAATAGTGTCAAAGACAAAAAATATATTTTTTCAGCCTTAGTTCTAAATTTAAGAACAAAAAAAACCTATTTTTTTGTTATTGTTCTCAAAGAAAAAAAAATCTCATTCAATTGGAATTCTGAAGTTGCTTCATCAAAAACCAAACCACCATTGACCGAATTAAGATCTTTGACGCCAACCCCGGCATCCTCCGAGCCTTTGCCAACTCCGGCGTCGCCGTCAACAGCGACACCCCCACCATCGCTAAACTCGTTAACGCTCAATCCTGGGTCGCCACCAATATCTCCCCCTTCTATCCCAAAACCAAAATCCATTGCATCGTCGTCGGCAACGAAATTATGGCCACCGCTAACAAAAACCTCATCGCCCACCTTATTCCGGCAATGAAATCCATACACAACGCGCTAAAACTCGCGGGAATTTCTGACATCCATGTCTTCACACACACACACACACACACACACAAACCCCAATTAAACCTTCGAAACCCTAACCCCCAATCGAAACTCAAATCCACCCCACCTCTACCACAGCCACCAATCGACACCACCACTACATTCGATCGAAATCGAATGTGTGTTTGTGTGTGTGTTTGAGAGACCAAAAACAAGAATTACCCATAAATAATACTTGTTTTTTTGTTTTTAAGGTAGATAAAACAAAGACAAGAACAAGAACTTCTTCTTGTTCTTTGACAAACAAAAATAAGAACAAAAATACTCATTTCCAAACAGGCCCTAAGTTCTTCGATATATTAGATGATGATTCAGGTGTTAAATATTGAAATCATAATTTAGTGATAGTTAGGGGTTGTTTGGTTTGTATCTTCGAAAGTTGTTCTCGAGAATTATAATAACATAAAACAATTTTCTGAGAACAATAAAAATGAGTTCTCTGAAAATATACATTTTTATAGTTGAATTTTTTAAACTGTTTTAAGAAAACTATGTCAAATAGATTTTTGTACAATTTTCATAAAACATAAAATTATTTTCATAAATAAAAATCAAGCAGGTGCCTACTTGGTTTATATTTCTAAAACTGTTCTCGAGAATTCTGAGAACATAAAATAATTTTCTGTGAACAATAAAAATGAGTTATCTGAAAACAGTCATTTTTATAGTTGAGCTTTCATAAAATTATTTTCAGAAAACTAAACCAAGCATATTTTTTTACAGTTTTCTAATTCAGTTTGAGATATAAGAAAATTGATGGAAACCAGTAGGGCCTTATTTTCGTTAAAGTCAAAAATTAAGGGTCCGTTTGTAAACCCATGTTTTTGTTTTTGTTCTTATTTTTTCCACTGTTCATGAGAACAAAACCTTGTTTGGGTACAATTTAGGAAAAACGTTTTTGTGAACAGTGCTAAGAATAAAAAAAAAATTGGGCCAAAATCAAAGAATTCCAATTTGGTATTTTTTTTTTTGTTATTTGTTTTAACCCTTCTCTCAATTCAACCAAATATACACACACACACACCACCACCACTGTATACACACACACACGTATATATATATACACACACGACTACCACCACCATCACCACCACCACCACCTTCGCAATCCACCACCGGAACCCTAACCACCAATTTTTGCCACATTTATGTATATGTGTGTGTGAAAGAACCAAATACAATTTTTGTCCCAAACATATATTTGTTTTTATTATTTTAGAAAAAAATACAAAAATAATTTTTTTTCTTTCATTCAAAAAAAGCAAATACAAAAACAAAGGTTTCCGAATAACCTAGTGCGTTTGGAAACTAGTGTTTTCGTTTTCGATTTTTTTCTCTTGAGAACAAAAAAAATTCTTGTTCTTGTCCTAAGGGTAATCCGGAAACAAAAACATGTTTGGTTGAAAATTTTGTCTAAAAACTTTTCGGGAACAAAAAACAAAAAAACACGTTTGGTAGATCAGAAAATCTGAGAACATAAACAGAAAAACATGTTTGGCAGTGTCTGTGTTCCCTGAATTTCTGAGAACAAAAACAGAAAAACATGTTTGGCAGTTGAATTTTTTTTTTAAAAGATTTTACTGAAATTTTTGCATATAAGTGTTGTAATTGAAAAAATTCATACAACACATTCCCCTAAAAATGATTAATAATATTTTTTTATTATTAAAATTATAAGTAAATTTTTTTCTTTATAAAATAAGTAGCAATAAATATATGAAAGAGAAAAAAAAATGACACGATTATTTGAATACTCAACATATTCTACATATATACTACTCCATAAATGTCAACAATATTTTACAACATCGTCTCATACCACTAGGATCTCTTCATTTCAGTACAATAACAAGAAATATAATTAATATGAGAATGCACATAAGAACCAACAAGGAACTGAGGCAGATAGAACCCATATATAACATGTACTTTTGCCGATGTTGTTCTTGTTGAATATCAGCAACAACATTGTCCAAATTATTGTTACTATCCTCTGTTTCATTAATTCCTTGCTCTTTCGCATTTAGTCTATCCAGCCACAGAAAACTACAATAGTGATCCTATAATTGCAAAGGAAATATAATCAATTACAGACTTCAAAATATATGGCTTAAAGCACACCAGTTTAAAAAGAAAAGCACACAAATCTGTACTTAGAGAAGGGGCACATTATATGTATATATGTATACAGATATGTGTAAGAAATGGTACTAATAATTGATTTTGATTCCAATATCTATACTTATCAAGTACTGAGAATATAATTGCAATAAAAATTAAATTTGAGTTATTAAGACCACTATATTTATATATATGTATAGAGTGAATTTATATGTATAGATGACCATATTCTGAAGTTTGAGATAGCTCTATTAGAATAAATATTTCACATTATGGCATAAAGTTTGACATATTTAGTTTAATTTATACAAAAGCAATGTTACATTGAACAATAGAAAGGACCATTACAAAATGTAACCTCCAATGACTAATCATGATCAGTTTATTTCTCTTGTCTATTTCCATTCTAGTATCCTAGAAGTATAGGTTGTTGCTAAGAAAAGAGGGCAGAAGAACAGATATATATATATATATATATATATATAAGAAAAGAGGGCAGAAGAACAGATATATATATATATATATATATATATATAATCTTAACAACAAATACAAGACCTCAGTTTCATTGTTAATGGATACCAAACACACCATACATGCTCTATTTCAAAATTCCCAACTTATACAACTGCAACAAAACTGAACCATGTTCACATATATAGCAATACAAAACCCACAATCCCAGGCTTCTTACAAGCTATACACACCAGTTTCATCTACATTTACACAAGTTGTGAACATAATTTCTAGCAGCTCCTTTTAAAGTAGTTAGATACCACAAACTGCTTCCCAATGGTGATGCTTGGATTCTAAATCAATTGTCTGACAACTCCAGCAGCAAAGCAATTATCAAGAGGTTCATGATTACAGTGATAAGCTTCCATACTAGTCTCCACGATTATACATCTACCTGGATCATCCAATAAGAAACGTTACGTATCTAACATTAGAGTCCATTCCGTCTACTGGCTATATTGCAAGAAGTTGTTCTTTCCTAATTAAACAGTAGTATATTTCCTTTCCGAAAAAGAGATCCCAGTCCTTACCCCACACCCAAGAAAAAAAAAAGAATCTGCAGTCCCAATCCAACCACCTCTATGCTAAAAAAAAATCTCAAGTTACCAGATCTTCCATCCATTTCTCAACATTGATGTATACATATACATACATTTTCTTTTTAAACCACAATTGCATGAAAAATAAAGATTGCAAACCATTATAGAGAGTTTAACTAAAGAGGGATGGTGATATCTACAACAATCATATCAATAATTTCACCACTGACAAATAAATTAAATATTTTCATGCAAAGTTTACTTGTGAAATGATGTCAAGCTAGGAGTTTTTATTACTAAATACAACTTCAAACTCGTAAGTGAGAATTACTTACATCTTCAGCAATTGTAACTGTATTGGGATGAAGAGCATGTAATATCTCATTTGCCAAAATGAGGTATAGCAATGCATCCCTTTCCACATACTGGTTACAGTACCTGCAACAACAATAAGTACACACAAAAAACAAAGGCAATAATTTCTAACATTTTACAAATCAGTGCACCATGTTCAGCAACTTTAACAGAGTTACTGTAGCAAATAATGAAAATGATAGTCCAGGGCTTTGAAGGCCAGTATTCCACGAGTCTGTTTCAGCATGTATTGCTTATGACAAGGACTATAGTACAAACTAACATGTTAAAACAACAAACAACAACATAATAAAAATATTGAAAAAAAAAACACACTTCGAAAGTTAATCACATCGTAACAACAGAGGTCACAACACAAACAGAAGCTTCCCTTAAAAAAATAAACATTTGAAGCAATTGTTAACTAGAGAGAGAATTATATAATAAATAGATAAGCAAGATATAGAGGTAAGCAGTAAGCACGGAGATTAATTTGACAAGCTGAAGAAACACCAACAACAAATTGGAGTGATAAATGTGTCCCAATCACCACAATGTAAGATCCCATAAGGAACACATGGATGGGCAAAAATGAGTATTATCCTACCAGGATAAATGATGGAAAAAGAAAAAACACGCACAAAAGGGGGGGGGGGGGGGGGGGGGGGGGGGGGGTGTGGAATCAAAACAGAACACTGTACAGGCTATTTTCTGGAATGTCTATGAGCTGAAAATGATTTAGAACTGACAATCTGTTATGGTGCTTCTTAGGAAACATCAATATAAAAATAATTTGTACCAGCATGAAAGTAGCAATCATTTGATCCATCATAAAGAGATAATCCAACCATCTCATCTGCTGCTAAGTACAAATGGACAATGTCTAAGAAGACCAGCAGTCCTAGTCCTGTAAAACGGGAAACATACAATAATACTTCCATTCATGCATGTAACTGTGTAGAAACAACTGCAAACGAATTTGAAATTTTTTTTTATAAGGAATGAAAATTTTAAACCCCAATATAAAGAAGGATTCACAAGATAGAAGTTGTAGTTCAAAATGACATGTTATAATATTCAAATCTATATCATAAATTCTAGGAAATTCATACAATCCGCGGATGAAGCAAAGTCAAGTCTTGGTCAGAGAAATCTACCCTATTCCATTACCAGACAGCCAGTGCTCTGCCTTTTGGCAACAAGAGCACTGGCCCTTATTCCATTATCAGACTTAGATATACTATGTAATTTTTCACTAATCATACTGCACATCATTCTTAACATTCAGCTTTTGACTATGCTCATTTTATTACCAATAACAACAATCCAAAGTCAAGTTTGCTTTCAATACTACTTGATCACAAACTTCTGAAGCTTCTTATTATAAATTCTTAATATATATTTTTTATTAACATTTATATACCATGGATAGGTATTCGTCTGATTTTTCCAGCAATAATCAAGCACTTTATATAATAATACCCGCTTCCAATCAATTTACAGCACCTTCAAGGTTTTGAAAATTGAAAAATCATCTTCTTCCAAATACATATATAGCCCCTCTATTTAACACACTAAACTGTGTGTACAGAACCAAGATTGGTACAGAAGTTAATATAGCTCCAGAATTAATGCAAATTTATACATTTAATCAATAAAATTTTCCAGATGCCCAAACAAAAAATTACAAAAATTTTAATCACATTTATATATATTTATCATATATAAATATGTGTTCAATTGCACATCCGTAATAAATAAAAATTGCAATAGAACAAACCTGCATCGCTCAAATCTCATCTCCCTCCGATCCCTTTCTCTACATCGCCGATTCTTCATCTCTTTCACCTGTCTTTCCGAAACCCTAACAACCTCCTTCACCACCACCTCATCCTCCACTCCTCCCCTCTCCGCCGCCGCCTCCACCACCAACGGCGCCGCACTCGACCCGCTCTCTGCAATCTGACTCACCTCCACCACCTCCGCCTCCGTCTTCTTCAACGCCTGCAACACCTTCACAATACTCGCAATCACCGTCTCCGACACCAAGCCTCTCTGAATCGAATTTTGGCGCTCCAATTCTTCGATTCGGTGTTCCAGGGCTGAGATCTCTCGGAGCAGCGATTCGCGCTCGGCACCCCACCGCTGCTCCTCGCGGAGCCACCGCTCCTCCTCCCGCAACCACCGCGACTCTTCTCGCTCGTAATTTGAACCGCCTGAGGATGAGAGAGAGAAGCAAATGTGAGATTTGGAGAGAGAAATGAGAGAGGATTTGGAGAGAGTTGCGAAACGTGTTCTTGGAGAGAGAGATATTTTTGAGAGATTTATGAGGATACGTTTTTTCTTTTGGAACATCTACAGTGCAAAAAACACAAATAACATCATTTTAATGTTCTCATTTTGAAGTCAAATGAGAGTAGTGTTTTTTACTGTGCTTAAGAAGAAAATTGGGTCTTAAGCATGCCAAACACATTTTGTAACTCAATTAGAGAATAAAAAACAAAAACAAGAGTAAAAAACTAGTATCCAAACGGATAGAGTTAAGAGTTCAAGTTTTCAAAGTGACTCATACCCAGTGTGTCAGTGTCTCTTCGAAGAAAAAAGATTAATGGGTGCAAATGTTCTCAATAGTAAATAATTAGTTTTTATTATTACAGAAAGTAACAAGCATTAGAGTAATATAAGAACAATATATGGGTCCTACCTTGAAGATGAACTTTGTCCTCTATGTTAATATGGTCCAATGTCATTTTGATACGTGGTTGAAATTATACAAAAGAAATTGTTAATTCGTTCTTTATGAATTTTATATCCATTTTTTAATTTTTGTTTTCTTTTACACCATTTTTTAATTTTTGTTTTCTTTTACATAATTCCAGTTACGTGTCTAATTTTTATTGGACTACACTAAGAGAGGTGACAAACTTCATTCTCCCGTAATAAAACTCAAATGTTGTTAATCCTATAATTAGCATCCTCAATAATAATAATAATAAATTATTGTCTCACAGTTATTTGGAGACATCAGTATCAAAATCATCGAAACATCATCCACCTTCGGGCTTCACAGAAAGAGCTTTTGTTTTAGTCTTGTCTAGGCTCTGGACAAATGTGGCATATGCTATAGCTTCGGAAAGATGCAAAAAACCTAATCTCTCTCTTTGTTTTTCCTTTTTCCCTCTTGGTTTTTTTGATGATTTGAGCTTAATTTCGCTTATCCTTTACATTAGCATGAACCAACAAAGAATCAATGACAAGTCAACTTAAATGCGGTATAGGCCCATCAAAAATGTTAAACTAGTGACTTTTTGAGTCTATTATTAGTTTTATTAACCTAGTTTTGATTGGATTAGACCAATATTTTCAAAACCTTGGACTACTACAACACTAGCAAATTCGACAATTTCACCGTATAAGTTTAGTTCAACTCAACATACTACATTAAAAAAAAAAATCCAACCTCACCCTCCTCCAAGAAAAAATTGTGCTATGCCCCGTGCGACTTCATAAAAAGCAATCACTACTCAACCGGAGTCTAACCCATCCTTTAACTTTCAGAATTGAGTTGAGCTTTTGAGTTAGATATGTCGGATTAATTCAAATTTACTCATATGAACAATATTCATTGAAAAATTAAAGTGATCTTGTAGATACAATATTTGCACAACACAAAAAGATGCTTTTTCATTACTCTTGATTGGATTATATACATTTTCCCTATGGGTCTTTGGCCCATTAGGGCAATATTTTCAATTTTGGAATATTATTCTTACTTTACACATCAGTTATTTCGTCCCAAAACTATGTTATTATCTTGAGCTGCAAGTCTCTTCTAGAATCTTCCAGTTCCTTCCAGACTGATCCTCGGGTCGGGCCATAAGATGGGCTTGGTGGTCGAATCTCCGGACTGACATGTCAGTCGGGTTATGGTGTTGGCGCAATGGTTGGATCATCATCTCGGGCCTTTCTTGGATCGATATGGTCGGGATGAGGCTTTTTATATGGGCCGGGAAAACTCACATGTACAGATCTTGAGTTGCTTCATGTCCAGGGGCGGCGGGAGGGGGGCGGCGGTCAAGGCGCATAGCTGGCTTGAGCCTGGTCGTCTTTCATATCGAGCCATTGAAGCCTGTATTCGGGTTTTCCCTAGGCTTGGTTCTTGGTTCCTCAGTTAGTTGTTAGTTTCTCTGTCCCCAAAGTTTTCAATTTTCCTTACATATTATACATAATTTAAATATAATTTATTTAAAACTTCATAAGTTTTGGGGTCCAACAATTACAAATTTAAATACAAAGCAAATAATCTCCAATTATGCTAATATGATTAAATTTTGATTTTTGTAGATTCCAATAATGCATGATTTATCCTTTTAGGTAAATGAAATATCAAGTACATTCCAAAAATGCATGGTTTATTCTTTTAGGTAATTGAAGTATCAATTAGCACATTCCAAAAATGTATGATTTATTCTTTTAGGTAATTGAAGTATCAAGTACATTCCAAAAATACATGGTTTATTTTTTTAGGTCGACAACTATGGAAAAGATTATTTTCAAAAATATAAATTAGTGAAATATAATTTTGTAACGGATGCGGAATGAATTTCTTTCAAATCACTTGAGTATTAGTATTGATAAGAAAATAACTTTGCACTTTTAGTTTAGATTAAAAAATAAATAAAATTTATTTTCTAAAAAATTTTCAACTTAATTTTTCTAATAAATTCTGGATTTTTGTTTTTGTTTTTTGGTAATAATTAGATAAGTCAATCAATTTTTTTGTTTACACAAATATGCCAATGTTGAACTAGTTATTTTTTTGCGTAGATTTAATTAATGATTATATATATTATTAAAATATAATTTTATTATATTTAATAATTATTAGTCCCCCCGCCCCCCCCCCCAACAATAATCCTGGCTCTGCCCATGTTCATGTCATCATATTCTAAGAACAAAATAAAAATGAACTCTTAATGCAAATATAGAAATTGTACAAAAGAAATTCTTGGATGATTAATTTTTCACATGCATTCTCAATATGTAAGAAATTAAGAAATAGAACAAACAAGTGAAAATGAAAAAGGCAAACGTAATTTGCATATATACAATACCAAAAAAATATATAAGGACTATAATGACCGTTTAGACCGTGACTAAAAGAAGTAAAATAAACTGCAGCAGTAATTGCCACCTACAATCCCGACATTAAGAAACAATTGTCACTATAACCCTATTTTCTTAAGTGATATATACCCTAATGAAATTTGAGTAGATATTGCTAATTCAGATTCACCTTTATTCGTATATATTGTTTTTTTTTTTTAATTCGTGAGAATCGGACTGGTTTAAATTTGAATTCGGGTTGACCCGCCCAAATTGCAGCCATCCGAGCATTGTGACTAGGAATGACAACGGGTCGGGTTTGAGACGGGTTTGGCTAATATCATTACCACCCCATTTTAAAATTACTAATACCAAATCCACCCCAAAACCGCGACGGGTTGTAATCGATAATACCATTACCACCCCGTCGGTATAAACGGGTTCCATCGGATTACCATCGGTTGTACTAAATTATTTCTAATAAATTAGAATCACAATTGATTTACTAAATTATTTGATGACAAATTAAGTTATAGTGCGTTGATGACAAACTAAGTTATAAACCAAGTATCTCTCTCTTATTTTAGGCATATATTATGCTTTACATTATAAACCAAATATCCCACATATTTAGACAAACAAATGTATATATACGCATATTGACTGAAATTCTTCAAAAAAAAATATATATATATAGATGTCAGCACCAAGAAACAGATTAATGAGTTATATATAGACAAAGACGCACATATATATATATATATATATATATATATATAAAATGATTAAAATCGTAAACGGGTTGGGATCGGGTTACCAACGAATTTCCAGAAAACCCAAACCCGACCCGAATCCGCTTCGGGTTTTAATTTTGGATATCAAATATGTCCCAAACCCGTTTATAAGTTTACCAAACCCGCCCCAATCGGATTGAGACGGGTCGGAACCCGGCCGGGTTGGACCATTTTGCCATCCCTAATTGTGACATGTGAGAGTGTGGGTTGTTCTTGTGAAACAAAAAAAACAAAAAAAAATAAATTTGAAGTTCAATCCAGAAATGGAACAAATATACCACAAATATGCCAATTGCATAACGTTCGGCAGCATTATCGGGATATTAGGTGAAAATTACATTGGGAATCGATAACAACAATACTAAGCTAATCCACATAGTGGTCACATATGGAGACAAAAATCGATAGCATCAAAGTAATTGGTGTTCTATAAAACTGAAAATGCACCATTGAATTGAAGTAACATCAACTAGAGAAAACAACAATCTCAAAGACAAATCCCCCCAAGTCACTTCAAAATTAAGTATGTGTTTCAAGGTGGATTGCAAGCAGTGCGGGAAGGCCTCCTGGGGAGGCTGCGGGAAGCACCTGAAATCGGTTTACGCCGGCATCGACGAAGGGAAGCACTGCTTGTGCCGCCCTTGGCCCGGCGTAGTCATGTCATCCACTACCACCACCGCCACCTCAACTTCAACTCCCACCGGTATGTATAAGATGTATAAGTTTGAGCGAACCCACATATATATGGATAGTTTTTTTTTTTCCTCCTTTTCGGTAAGTTAATATATATGTATGCGTTATTATGATTTATGGTTTTTAATAACGGTCTTCAATCAGTAACACATTTATCCTTAGACCCTAATTGTCATATATTGGTTGATTACTTGACTTATCTCACCCTCACCAACCTCAATCCTTTACTCTATAGATATATGTATATATGTATAGGCATATCATACCATTAATACTCATGATGACGTATCGTCTTCTTCTTTAATGTGGTTCACTGCAATCTAGACATATTGTTAAAAAAAAATTAAAAGGAAAGATGGGCATATATAAAATCACTTTCAAATATGCATATATATATATGGACATAAAATCCGTTTCAATATCTTTTTAAAATAGTTTTAACGGTTTAAATTGTAAATTACCACATTAGTGGGAATAATAAGCTTCGTACTAAGGATCCAAGTATTGTTCCTTATATATATGTTAAATATAACACATAAGTTATTGTATGTTATCACTTACAACATATTTTAATAAGGGTAAATTATACTTTCATCCCCTCGAAATATAATTTATTATAGTTTCACCCCCTCTAGGTCATCAAAGCCCAATTCCGATTATAGAAAAAGTGAAATGACATATATACTCTTGAATATTTTTCAATTATGATGTAAAAATTTGAGTTTTTTTGTCTGATTTGTCCATAATTATCCAATTAGTGTGTCCAAATTAGGGCAAAACGAATCATAGTGTAGTAGACTGAAGCAAAAATGTTCAAAATAATAAATCTTGAGGTATTTTATATATTTCACCTAGTATTGTCCGGGTTTGATCATGTCGGAATTTCATTCCACATGAGTATTTGTTACAACTTCCAAACTTGAGGGGTGAAACTGTAATTATCCGAAGAATAGGAGATAAAATTATAATAAGTCATATCTTGGGGGATGAAAATGTAATTTACCCTTTTAATAAAAAATCATCCTCCTTTTCTCTCCTGGTAAACTACATTAGGGTTAAATTAGGGTTTTGAATTATATATGTAATATTTTTCTGATCATCTCTATATTTTAACATTGTATCGAAGCCTAGCAATTCTTTTGGTACTTTTTGGCCACCACCGTGAATGGCATCGTCTTCATTTCACAAGAAGATCTCAGCCCTATGTCACGGGCCTAGAGTTTTCACGCGCAGCGGCACGGCCCGTGCGGCACCATGCCTCGAATATGAGCTTGTGAGGGCATGGTAAGCCTCGCACGACGTGCCTCAATTGGCTTGCACACTGACTGGTTTCGACCTACCTTGGTTTCATCAGGGGAACGACTCCAGCTCCCGACCAGTTTGTGCAGGGGTGGCCCAATGGAGGTTACCACCTTGTTTCTGCACGCCCCTTCCCTGGAACCATTCCAGTCATATGACGTTGAAGTACATCCACCAGTCAGCATGTTTGTCTCTCGAAAGGTCGAGGTGTGTTGTCACGGAGGCTCAAGAATAAGTCCGTGACATTCTCCCCCACTCAATCTGCGAACGTCCTCGTCGCAGTCACAAGTGGATCTCATTGCCATATCCTCGAGCAAGGGTCGAGGTCTATGGTAGGTGTGGCCAAGAGATCTCAACAGCTCCGCCGCAGCTTCTACCCCGTCGGCCTCCAACGCTACATTGTCACGGAGAGTCGGGTGAATTCTGCAATCGCCGTAGTTACTCTCTACGCACGATCACGATGTGAACATGGCCCGGGGCACCTGACTTCAATGAGATCACCCGATCAGCTTCAGGGTGAAGCACTTTCTTCGTGGGAGGTGGCAATGGAGGATTATCCTCCGGTACACGTGTTGCTCCGTCTTGGCCCAAAGATCAACCTGGGGACATAATTGGATGTGCTTACTCCCAAGTCCTGCTCTGATACCACTTGTCACGGGCCTAGAGTTTTCACGCGCAGCGGCACGGCCCGTGCGGCACCATGCCTCGAATATGAGCTTGTGAGGGCATGATAAGCCTCGCACGACGTGCCTCAATCGGCTTGCACACTGACTGGTTTCGACCTGCCTTGGTCTCATCAGGGGAACGGCTCCAGCTCCCGACCAGTTTGTGCAGGGGTGGCCCAATGGAGGTTACCACCTTGTTTCTGCACGCCCCTTCCCTGGAACCATTCCAGTCATATGACGTTGAAGTACATCCACCAGTCAGCATGTTTGTCTCTCGAAAGGTCGAGGTGTGTTGTCACGGAGGTTCAAGAATAAGTCCGTGACACCTAGCCCTCTTATGGCCGGACATTTTTCCGGCTAATGCTCCACCATCACGTAGATGGATGCTGTAACCTATAGCCATCATCACTAACCAATACTACCTATCCTTATATAATTGTCATATATAAGTTGGTTTGCTCACAACTCATCACCAACCCAAATTCTTTATTTTTCTAGTCTAACAACTCGGAACACTTTTCTTCTTCATTTTTTTCCAATAATTATACCATATGGTCCTATTTTGTCTTGTCACAACCAAATAGATTCTTCCTGTTCTAGGATAAAGTGATTGGTATAAAGATGTTTATTTGGTATAGCAGATTTGGTTCGTGCTTGAATATTTTAGCTAGGTTTCAAAAAAATTAACGCTGAAATTTTTATTTTCGAACTATCAATTAGGGTTAAATATAAAATATTTTTGAAAAAATTAGATTTTTGTTTTTGTTTTTTAATTTATTTTAAAAAAAATTCAGTAAACCCCCTCTGATTTCAGGGGCAGTTTTGTCTTAAATTGGAGGGAAGGGACAAGTTGATCAAATGTAAAATCATAGGGGGTTTTCAAACTACCGAGAGTTATTTGAACAATTTTGAAACCAGGTGGGGTTCTAATAATAGCCCATTATTTAATACTATGGTATGCTGCAAATTCTAGTGCATGTGTCAAAATGGTTTTCAAGAGTTTTGTAATTAATTAAAAGAGTGCATGTTGTTGGCATATGGTCTGGCATTTTTAGGAAGCATATGTTACTTTGTACCTATTGTTTTGGTCTAATGGATATGGAATACTATACAACTCCACCTATATGGTTTAACCTTAAGCCGAAGAACGAAAATAACAAAAAGAACAGATACAACTTAGTTCAAATAAAGAACTAGCTGTTTCCCTCAAGAATGGACTGGTCTGTGATGTTTGATGATTCGTGATCTTTATAGTACTTATAATCTGTAGTAGATTTATTTCTGAATTTTGTTGTTTGTAACTTTCTTTTCTGAAATTGTGATATTTTATATGTATTTTTATGATTTTTTACTAATTTCATCTTTAGATGTTTTTTAGTTGATTTGAAATTTTGGTTTCATTTTTAGAAAAAATATATATTATTTGTATGAATTTTCAATTATTCATCCTTGATACTACGTACTACTCCTATTATTTATACACAAGTCTGCTTAGTATCGACCTTGACCTATGATTCAGAAACAGGTAACTATTTAAATTATATTCCATAAATCTATAAAAATCTGTAAAAAATATTACAAATTAATATTTTTGGAAAAACTATAGTATATTTGCATTTTGAGAGGATAGAAATTTAGAACTAAAAAATCTATAATATATATATATATATATATATCTGTGTGAAATTCTCTCACAAGATTCACAACATCATTGGAAACTTTAGGCATAGTCTAACTGAAATGTCAACCCCAAATATCAGACCCCAGTTGCATTATTGACATTTTTACAAATAGTTTTGTCACATGTAGTGAACCCATCCTATTAATTCCCTTGATATAACGGTATTGGTGGAGCACCAATTGTTTACCTTTGTCTGAAGGAATACATAATTAAAAGGCACTGAGGCAGAGAGTCAAAGACGCGTCTCTGTATTTAATTATCTGTCAAAATGTATTGATATCATGGTATGCTCGTATTATATTATCCGATTTTATTACATTGTTACTGATCAAATTAGAGAATGCTTTTCGAAATTTACATAGTTCAAGAAAATATACAAAATTTAGCAAATAAATAAGGCGAGTCAATTATGTGATGAGTTCATATTTACGAATTTTGTACTGAATTGTTAGACATAATTAGGATAGTGATTAAATATCCATTCATAAATATGTATTCACTGTATTAATTTAATCTAGTAATTCGGTGATAATATCATTGTTCGTGAACATTATGTGTGAGAAGGTTCATATATATATATATATATCTATATTATGGGTTAAATTTCAATTTGCTTCAATATTCAAAATGAAACACAGTGCCAATCAATTGATTAATTTGTTGATGTTCCTTTGTGTAGATAAGGCGAAAGCTTGAAAGAAGCATTGGATGCTGGTCAGCAGGACCTATGTCGGAGTCATGGCGGATTGTGCCAAAATAAAATAAAGATTCTAATATATATATATATATATAAAGAAATTTGTTGAATAAATCAAGGTCAATATGCATTGACCGAAGCCACTTTCTTTTAAGTATGTATGGAATAATTAGTTGAAAATTGGAACTCCTTCAATCTTGTGCAGGGTGTTGTATTTCTTTAACTTTTGCACTTAAGTCATGAGTTTGGTATATGTGCTCTCTTCATTCAACCCACTATCATTGTGGTATAATTTAATAACATACCTCATTGAGCACAAAGACACTAACATTTATGTATCTAATGCTTGTGTATATATGTGTGTACAATGTACATATTGTATGTGTGTAGGGATGGCAACGGGTCGAGTTTGACTAATATCATTATTATCCCATTTAAAAATTATTAATATCAAATTCGTCTCAAATTCGTTACGGGTTGTAATCGGTAATATCATTACCACTCTGTCGGTATAAACGGGTTTCATCGGGTTACCATCGGTTATACTAAATTATTTCTAATAAATTAGAAGCACAGTTAATTTACTAAATTATTTGATGACAAATTAGGTTATAATGCGGACAAATTAAGTTATAAATCAAATATCTCTTTCTTATTCTAGGCATATATTTTTTTTTACGTTATAAACTAAATATCCCACATATTTAGACAAACAAATGTATATATACGCATATTGACTAAAATTCTTCCAAAATATATATATATATAGATGTCAGTACCAATAATTAGATTAATGAGTTATATATAGACAAAGACGCACACATATATATATATATATGTATATAAAATCGTAAACGGGTCGGGATCGGATTACCAACGGATTTTCCAAAAAACTCAAACCTGACCCGAACCCGTTTCGAATTTTAATTTTGGATATCAAACCCGTCCCAAACCCTTTTATATGTTTAACAAACCCACCCCCAATCGGATTGGGACGAGTCAAAACCGGCCTGGTCGGAGTATTTTGCCATCCTTATATGTGTGTTAGCCTGTGAGGGAGAGATAGCAGTACCTTGATATAAATATATATGTATATTATATGTATATGTAATATGTGTATATATATACATACAAGTGGAAGGCAAACGTCCACCAAAAAGACAGTGTCCCAAACTACAGAAATAAGAACTAAATTCATGGTCTGCCAGTGGTACACAGAAAAAAGCAATTACACTTCCTTTCTGCATTTTGTCTAATGATTAGTCACTTCCATTTTTGGTAGGGGATTTGGTGTGATATGGTACGATCTAGTATAATTTGATCTGGTCTGATCTGGTTTGTTTAGATTCTAATTTAAAAATTTATTTGGTAAGCGATATATTCTTACTATTTATGTTTTATTTATTATAATATTTATTTATTTCTTTTATTTATTATTTCTTTACTTTATAATATATTTTATTAATTTATTATTTATATTATTATTTATTCATTTATATATTAATTTCTAAATATATTCTATTTATTTATTATTATTTCATTATTTAATTAATTTTAACTATAAATTATTTATTCATTTTTAATTATTTAAAAATATATTTTAATAATTTAATATTTATTTATTATTATTATTATACTCATTTTTTGTTATTATTATGAAGTATTTATTTATTATTATTATTTATTTCATTTTGTTTATTATTTATTATTTTTATTATATTTTTAAATATGTTTTATGTAATTTATTATTTATTTTATTAATTTATTATTATTATTTATTCATTTTTAATTATTTATGATTATATTTTATTAATTTATTATTTAGTCCATTTTTATTATTATATTTATTTATTATTATTATTGTATTCATTTTTTATTATTATTATGTATTATTTAATTATATTTTTTATTATTTATTTTTAAATATGTTTTATTTAATTTATTATTTATATTATTAATTATTCATTTTAAATTATTAATTAAATATTTATTATTATTATTATATTAATTTTTTTATTTTTATTAGGTATTATTTAATTCATTTTGTTTATTATTTATTATTTATACTTTATTTTTAAAATATGTTTTATTTAATTTATTATTATTATTTATTCATTTTTAATTATTTATAAATATAATATATTAATAAGACCAGATCAGGTTAAACCATAAAAAAATCTTATTCCAAAAACATCCTCTTTGGTTCAATTTGGTTGGTTCCAAATTTTGAGACCAAATTCAAACAAATATGGTCTGGTCCCTAAAAACAAAAATTAAATCAGATCAAATAAAACAGCTTACCAAAACTGGACCTTAATTACGTGACTTCTTTGAATTGGCCACTCTCTTTATCTCTTCATATATTCAAAGGTGCTTAGGTAATATATAAGTAAGAAGGTTCACTTTGCATCAAGTTGTTTTGTCATATTGCAATTTTGCTAGTTTTACATACATATTTCATAATGGAATTGTGACGAAATGGAAGCCACGAGTGTTCGCATAGGAATAAGAAAAATCAGTTTGAATTCATACATTTTGAGAGAAATAAACTGTTTTTTTTTTTATTGATGAGTAGCAGAAGAATCATTCTATTCTTATATAAACGATAGGGAAAACCTAAAAAAGAGATAGATTGAAATTGAATTATTCCTCCATTAGAGGAGAAAAAATGAAAATTAATTTTAATCACTAGAAAATTAAAAATATTATAGTTTAATTTAAGGTCAATTCGACCTTAAATTGAAATTGAGTATTAATGTTGGCTTTATTCAGTGAAAAATGAATTCCCTTGAGTCAAAATAAGTAAAATAAGTCATCAAGATTCGAAAGTGTGTCAAAATATATCATAGCCTATTTCTTTTTTTAAAAAAATTATTACATGTTTTTTTTTCTTTTTTTTAATGATAAGAAACTCACACACCACACCCACAATGCCTTCTAGGAAACTCGAACCCCTCACCTCCTCAATTGGGAGGTGAGATCATTGCAATACATGTGTGTCGGCACATGATTATGAACAATCACAGTTTAACAAGCAAGTAAATGTTTTATAAAAACTAATTCAATTATTTATGTGTAGGGATGATCTTCGGGCGGTTTGGGGCAGTTTTCTCAATCTCCATAATCAAAATTGTGAAAATTATCATCCCCATAACCGCTCCAAAACCGTTTAAAATTTCACCATTACCCCCATAAATACCCCAAACCATTACTCATGTCCCCCATAACTGCCCTATTAAACTGTGTATATATATTTTATTTTCTAAGAGCAAGGCAAAAAAAATTTAATTATCATAACCAAGGTTGTCAGAATTGGGAGTCTAGGTAGAATCGTTTTGGGGTCCGTAGAATCGGAATCGTAAGATTCTACCTAAACGTGTTAATATTTTTTAAAAAATATTAATATATTACTAAATATTTAATTTAAAAATCTAAATCATATTAGAATTTTCAAAATTTTCTAATACATTGGCCATTTAAATGTTTTATCATAAATTTATGCCATATATTGGAATATTTGACTAAATCATAAAGCTTTTGGGTATTTCATGTGTAGGGGCTTAACCGTCTAACAATTATTTCAACGTAGAAAAATCGTAGTAAAAAATTGTAAAATTGTACAGAATTATTTAGAATCGTAAGATTTTACTAGTTAGAATCGAGATTCTGACAACTATAATCATAACAATATGATCTATATACAAAACAAGCAATTGTCCGATTGATTTGATCGCAATACTTTTTAACAAAAAAATAAATTTAATAATTTTAAATCAAGAAATATCCAAATTTAGATAAATAAACTTTGATAAAAAGTCTTCAATTCTAATAACAAAAAAACAAACCACATAAAAATACTACTCAATAATAAACACATAAAGCTTGATAAAAGTATCAATAATAAACACATAAACCTTGATAAAAGCCTCATGGCGCGACGACATGGGAGGTGCGATTGTAGGAGTTTCTCTATATATATTTACAGTGGGTATAGAAGTAAATAGTTATTTTATTAAAGGACTATATAGTAATTTTAATACAAAACTTATAAAAATACATACAATTATATAACATTACTATAAAAATTATATAAAAAATATTATAATTATATTATGCAATTTGAGGCGGGGCGGGGCAGAGCGGTTCCCTAACGAGGAACGCCTCAAACTATCCCCGCCCCATACCAGTTGATTTTTTTTATTTTTACCCCTATAATCACCCCATTTATAAATGTGACGGTTTTAACCTTGAAAAATGGGGCAGTTCCGAAATCATTTATTTGCCCATCCCTATTTATGTGCTAAATTGTAATTGTTAAATAGCATGTAATCCAAAACCATGCAAACTTGACTCCTTATCTATATGCCACTTTTTATCTTGTAATTTACCTTATGATCACCCTACTGTAATTGGATTTCTAACACAAGCCTACCTCTTCTGTCAGCTCATAATGATGGCAATAAATATGATGCAAAAGGAGGGTTAAGGGGCAGATATGTTGTTATAAATGCTTGGATAGCACACCATGTTTTATTTTTTTATTTCAGACCTGTACCATATGTGAAACCAGCAATAAGATTCGAATTTGCACCATTTGATGCTATTCAAGTTCCTTTATGAGAGTCATATTGGAAGGAGTCCCAACTTGGGACCATCTATGCATATGAATGTCATTATGATCCTATAAACTCAAATAATTTGTTACAACTTTATTATAACCTTAAATTATTAAGGTACTTTGTCCCACAGGTTTAAAATATGTAACTAAATAATGTGGTCATTCATAGCTAAAATATGTGTAAAATATTTAACAATGGTTTTAAATTCTTAAAGTGAACAAGAGGAAGGATTGACTTCCATAATTGAAACCATTATGAGTGGGAACAGAAAGAGTGACAGTTGGAGGACATTTTGTTTTGGTGAAAAAATTGTAATAAGAATTAACCAATAAATGTGGCTGTGATAATTATTAATAAAATTCAAAATTTTAACTTTTTCTGAAAAAATTTCTCAAAAATTGGCATTAAAATCTGTAAGGGGTGGCTCGCGAATACTTATTATGCGTGTACGATGTATGCACATATTTTAAACCAAAATATTTAATGTGGGAAAAATGTTTATTTGGAAACTGACCCAAAATGGTTTATACGTGAGTGGAAGCATTACATAGAGATAATTATGGGGGGACTGATGTGGATATAGCTAACATTTAAACCTATAGCCCTATATGCTGCTCGCCTGAAAATTTAGGAAAATGTTTTGGGTATGCAAATAGCGATCGCAACCCTATTTGTGCCATTTAAAGCAAAAGTACCTCAGATAGGCCAGTAGTACTCATGGTCATGAAAATAGTACGTATGCAAATAGGTCATGACCCCGGAGAAGGCTATAACATTAATAAATGGGTACAACTCATTGGATAAGGAAAGGCTAAAAGGAAAAGATGGATCAACGAGGGAACCTCACGGATCAAGAGTCGCGAGGGACTAATAAATCTCGCGAGAGGAAGCCACTGGTGCGCGATGTAGTGATGATGTGGCAAAAGCATTTCGCAAGGAGTAGTTGGGTCACAGTGTATAAATACCAACCGAGTTCTTCATTTAAAGAGATTTTTTTTTGCTGGACTTAGAGAGAGAAATGGTGATTTGCAAGCCGTTTGTACTATTTTCTATTCTTTTCTCTTATCTTATCTTTTCTTTTTCTTTTTACAGTTATGTAATTGAGAGGAAAATCAATAAAATTATCATCATCATTTATGTGTTAACAAATATAAAAATTATTTCTATATCAATTTAAATCTGGTAATTACAAAATCCCAACTTTCTTATTTATTAACCAAGATAGGTCTTAAAAGTTTCTTTATGGAATTGAAGTTGACCTAAGAACGTCCGTGAACATCTATATATACTAAAATTTGTAGGATATTTGTATGATTTTATTGACATTGGCTTGCAATTAATTATCCTTTTTAAAGTTGATACGTGACCGAGAGGGTAGAAAAATTTATTGCCAATTATGTTTGACAAAGACTTGTTAATAGTATTTCAACACGATGAGAATAAATAATGTTGGAATTGATTTATTAATATTTGAATCGTGGAGTAAAATTGACAAATTAATTAGTTATATCATTTTTGTTTAATCCACTAGCCGACCTTAAGTAAAATTGACTTGCTAAAGTAGAAGTTTTTAATTTAACTATTGAAATAAATAAGTATTAGGGTTCATGTGGTACTTATTGGTTCATTTGTTAAACAACTCTTCTCTTATAGACGTGCGACAATATACAAGCTAACAACACATTACAAGATATAATAATTTTCAGTGGACTATATTGTGATATGTATATTTTCCAATACATTTATATGAATTGAAATTAACTCTATATCATGGTTTGGTTCGAAGTATTTGGTAGTAATGATAAAATGATCTTAGCCAATATTTATTTGAAATTGGACATTGAAGGAATATTTGCATAATAATATTGTCACATTCTAAAAATATTACAAATTTTACAATACTTGAATATAAGACAACCAACCATGTTTTAGATCACAAAAATATGTTACTTGAATATTGTTGCATGTCATTTGAAATCCCCAAATCAACAGTAACAAATTATCTAGACCTGTATTTTTTATTTTTGTAACACCACCGAACCTCACAAGCTACCAAGCCCTGTTTGGTAACACTTTTGTCTTTTAAAATGAAAAGTAGAACTCTATTTTAATTTTCTGCATAAAATATATGTATCTCTCCATGTAGTGTACTGTTATGGTATTCAAATCGCACAAAAAGCAAAGCAATAAAAACAGTTTTCAAGTATTGCGTGTATTTGGTTTGCTTTAGAAGATTATATCATCATCACCATTTTTGTGTCTTCAAAAAGGAATTCAAAGCCGTCCTTTCCCAATTCCCTCTCCTTTACCTTCCCCTGAATCCCCTCCATAAAGAAAAAGGAAAAAAAAAAAAAAACAGAAGATTCTGATCTGATTCAAAAAAATTAGAAAAAAGCAATTTCCCCTTTTTCGATATTCGTTCAATCCTTAATTTTATCCCACAATTCCAAGTTAAAACCCTCATCATTTTTCATGGATCTAATTTAATTTCTCTCTCTCTCACCCATCACCACCATTGAAGCTCTCTCGAAACAAAAATGGCTACCATTTCTAAAGGCCAAGCATGGTAAGAAATCAATCAATCCAACTTCAAACTTCTCAATTCTCACAAACCCATTTGTTGAATTTGTTCGATTTATCTCTTTTTCAGGTTTTGCACTACCGGGTTACCAAGCGATGTCGTAATCGAAGTCGACGACATGACCTTCCATCTCCACAAGGTCAGCTCAAAAAACTAAATTAGGGTTTCAAATCTCTACTCTGTGTGTGATTGTAATTGTTACTATGTGTACTGTGTGTTTTTGTTGTTTCAGTTTCCTCTAATGTCCAAGAGCAAAACGCTTCACGAGCTCATAACAGAGCAAGAGACTAATCCCAGTAAAAAAGTACTGGTAAATACCGAAAACGAAAACAAAGAGATCGAAGAAGAAGAGGACGAGAATGAGGAAGATGAGGACTGCGTGATCACTCTTTCGGACTTTCCCGGCGGTTCGGACACATTCGAAGCCGCCGCGAAATTCTGCTACGGAGTCAAAATCGACCTCTCGCCTGCGACCGCGGCGCGTCTCCGCTGCGCCGGCGAGGTGTTGGAGATGACGGAGGAGTATTCCGAAGACAACCTCGTTTCGAAAACCGAGCGATTCCTCTCCGAATCGGTTCTCAAATGCGTCTCCGACTCCATCAAAACCCTAACCTCCTGCGAGCAATTGATGCCGTTGGCAGAGTCTCTCGGCATTGCTCAGCGTTGCATCGCCGCCATCGCCGCAGGAGCTTCCTCCACCGATCCGACGCTATTCGGATGGCCGGTCAACGAAAACCACACCTCCTCCTCCGACCACCGCCTCCGCCGGAAAACCAAAACCGCCGAGAGAAACGGCGGAGAAAGAACAGAGTCGTGGTTCGATGACCTCGGCCTCCTCAATCTCCCCCTATTCAAACGATTGATCTTCGCCATGAAAGCTCGCGATCTGAGCCCCGAAATCATCGAAAACTGTCTCATACACTACGCCAAGAAATACATTCCCGGCGTGACCCGTTCAAGCCGAAAGTCTTCGTTGTCGTCAATTCACTCCGAAAATGACCAGAGAGAGCTATTAGAAACACTAATTTCGAATCTTCCATCGGAGAAAACCTCCATTTCTTCCACCAGAGTGTTCTTCGGCTTGCTCCGAACTGCCAACATACTCAACGCCTCCGAATCGTGCCGATCAGCTCTGGAGAGGAAGATCGGATCGCAGCTGGAACAAGCGACGCTCGACGATCTTCTGATTCCGAGCTATTCATATCTGAATGAGACGCTCTATGATGTCGAATGTGTTGAGAGGATCTTAGGTTGCTTTCTCGATGGTTTGGAGGAGAGATCTGGAATTGAGGTTGAAGGTGAGAACAACAATGGAGTTAGATCGGCGTCGTTGATGCTCGTCGGAAAATTGATCGACGGTTATTTGTCGGAGATCGCTTCGGATGCGAATTTGAAGCCGGAGAAGTTTTATCAGCTCGCTGTTGCTGTTCCGGAAGAGGCCAGACTCTTCGACGACGGCCTATACAGAGCCGTTGATTTGTATCTCAAGGTATATACAATTTTAACTATTTGTGTTCACTAATGTAAAACTTGTGTTAACTGTAATTCAGATAGTTAATGTTTACTAGCGAACAATTTCTTATATTTATTTGATTCAATTCGATTTTGATCCAAATTCCAGCTATCTATATATTTTCCTACACTTCCTTGATTCAATTTGATTTTTGTCTATAATATATATATATATATATATAGTTTGTTGAAAATTGTTTGAAGATATGGGTAATCCTGGTTCGTTCCATCTAGCTAAAGAAGGTGTCTTTACCGTTACATAATATGGTCCAATATAGCCAATCGAATACGATGTCATGGTTAGATGTATCGTTATATTACTTGTCATTTCATGCATTACATACGATTTCATTCGTAATATTTTTGGAAGGTGTAAAACCGATACTCTTCCAACTCTTAAACTTTTACCATGATTCAGAGCTTTGTTTTGAGGTATATAAGAATTGATTTTATTTCAGGCTCATCCATGGATACCGGAGACAGAGAGAGAGAAGATATGTGGATTGATGGATTGCCAGAAGCTGACATTAGAGGCGTGCACACACGCAGCTCAGAACGAGCGGCTTCCGCTGAGAGCGGTGGTGCAGGTTCTCTTCTTCGAGCAGCTGCAGCTCCGCCATGCCATTGCCGGAACACTCATTGCCGCTGAGCCTCCGCCGTTGGATCACCACCACCGGTTGTCAAATGTGGAACCAGGAGAAGAACAAGAGGAAGAGGAAGAGGAAGAGGAAGAGGGTGGTGAGGACGATGTGGCAGGTGAGGCGCAAGATGATGGCGGCGGCGGTGGTGGGATATGGAGGGGTGCAGTGAGGACTAATCAGGTCCTTCGACTGGACATGGATAGCATGAGGTCACGGGTGCACCAACTTGAGAGGGAGTGTTCGACAATGAAGAAGGCAATCAAGAAGATGGGCCCACCCGGAGATGGGGCTCCGGGGTGGAGGGGGTCGCTGACGAAGAAGTTCGGGTGTAAATTCAAGACGCAAGTGTGTGATTCGCATGAACCAACGGTTGTCCAAGGTCGAAGAGGACGAAATCATCATCAACATCAATAGACTCCCTCTGTATCTATACATTGTTTTGCAGCATTCAATTGTTGCTGTTGTTGATTGATGATTTCTTATTCTTCTTTTTAGGCATTTTGATTATGGAGGATTGTGTAACTTAATATGAGTTATAAGCTTCAATTGATCCACTATCGAGTGATATGAGTTATACATCTGTGTTTACAATGCGTGACCAACTTATTAGGAGGTAAAATGAAACTCTGGCACGAAATACATATGGATGAAGTATATTTCATGGTGTGTAGCATTGGTCTTTATGTATTAATTTTTATTTTTTATTAAACAAAATACAGAAACTCAAACTAGTTCCATTATCCCACAATTAAAATTTTTAAAACATATAAAATTGTAAGTGATTAAGTGAAAATGAAAGTTTAAAAATAAATGGTACTCTTGATTTAATTTACTTAATAATTATACCAATATTTTTTTTTGTGCTAGTTGAAGTGGTCACATCTTTCTAGGCATGATCAAATAGTGGAGACAAAGCAAAAAGTGATAGTGGAAACTAGTTTTGCAGATTCTTTTTGGTTCCAAGTCCTATGCCCATAATTCACAACTTTACATGATTAATGGGAAAGCAAGTGCTCACTTGAAAGTGAAACAGTGCACATGCAGACGTAGCTGGCGCCAAATTATTGATAGTGGTCTCCACATTTCCATTTCTTCAAGCTTCCTTCTGTGATTGAAATGGATTTCTTTTTCAGGTATGTAACCTTTTGTTCTTTGTCTCCTTTCTTCAATGATTTAATTGCACAAAGGCAACATCAACTTCTTACTCTAGATTTCCATTGTTTTCTTGTCATGATTATTCTTTTGTTGATGCTTTAAGCTCAATCACATTCATAAACAGTTGCACTCTTGAAATGCAATATCCGTTAATAATGAGTAAAGATTATGATTTGTCATATGGTTCGGTTGATAATGTTTGTCGTATTATGATAATATTTTTCGAAAGTATTATCAATATTCATTTTATTCGCAATTAAAATTGATATTGTTTTATACTATTATTGCAACATGACAGAAATTAATATAATAAGTAACTGCAAACCATGATGAACCGTTCTCATAAAAATTAAGGTAAAAACTTTATTATATTTTTAATCTTTTTATTCTATAGATGTTCCAAAAATTTAGATTTAATAAGGAGAGAATAATTGTATTATTAGGGTGAAAGTACTTTAGATTAATAGAGGATTCTTTTGTAATTTTGATCTGTTATGAATTGAAGAAAAGAAAATGACCTCAATCTATTTGACTTTTAGTTATTATAAATATGCATAAACCACACTGCATCAAATTTGTTTATTTATTTAAAACTATTATTGGCACCATTTTTGGCAAACACAAGAGAAAATACTTGCATATCTGCCATTAAGTCCAAGGGTCTCAAAAAGTAAATATATAAAAAAAATAACGTCACATCTACTTTTGTGACTTTTGTCTTCTGCTAATATATATATGTATATATATATCCTTTACCACTTTGGAAGGCCGAGATTTACTACTAGCCAACCGCCATTAATCACGGCTCCGATATTGAGTCCACTATATTTTATAGAGCATACGAATACGTATTGCAATATAAACTTTGATACTCCGTATTATATTATTGAGCATACCTTTGACTCCAAAAGGAATGGCAGGCAATATATGAATGGTCATACTAGTTGAAATTTTAAAGTAGGAATATGAATGGGGATTGAAAATATAGGATGGATTTTTTTTTCTTTTTCTTTTTTGGCAAATATAGGATGGATTTGAAAAAGCTTGTCTTGCCCCTCCCTACCCCTACTTAATACCTATAGTATTAAATTATAATTTTATTGTTATGTATTCTAATTTATTTTGTCTAATTACTAAATATTGTTATGTATTTCTATGATCTGAGAAGTATTTGTCTAATTTAGATTTTTGTGCAACAATACTTCCCGTTGACAAGGTACATCTTCTTTCCATTTGCATAAACAAAAAATAAATTAAACTTTTGGTCGAAAACCGCCGTGCCCTAAGGTGCACAAAAAATCGAACCGAACCGAATCGAAATTGATGATTTGATTCGGTTTGATTCCGGTTCCGAAAATTAAATAATTGAATTTTTAGGTTCGGTTATAATTCTTAATCATATAGAACTGAACGAATCCAGAACCGAACTAATTTTTTTTTATTCTTATTATTTTTATTTTTTGTTAGTATTATATTTTTAACTAAATATATAGTTATAAGGTTATAATTTTTCAAGATGTAATTTTAAAATAATTACTTCCATTTCACTTATTATACAATTTACTTTAGGTTGGTAATAGTTTAGACACTCTATTTAATTTAGTTTATAGCTATACTATGTTTTGATACTTAACGTTTTAATTTTTTTTGAAAGTGATAGTTCGGTTCGATTCCTTGCATTAACTATTCGATTTCGATCTTATTTTAAAAAAATTGAAAATAAAATTTTGATTCCAACATGTACACTCCTACCTAGACCTGTCAATGGATTGGATTTTGATCCGAATCCGATCCGATTAGTCGGATTTGGATTGCAAAAAAAATCCGATAACCCGAATATGATCCGAATCCGATAATCCGATTCCTTAACAAATTGGATTTGGATTAGCCTAATCCGATCCGATAAAATATACATATATATATTTATATATATGTGTATATATTTAATATTGTACATGTATATAAATGTTAGTTCTTAATTATTTTATTATTTATTAATAATGATTGATCATAAATACAATTATTAAAAGTGTGAATAATTTTAGTGTTTCAGTATTTATTGATTTTTGTATTTTTTTAATTAAATATTTGGATCAGATATTTTATAATGAAGAAATTCGAATATGAATTAATTAAGTGAAAATCTGTCGAATTATCGGATTCGGATCGCGGATTGAGAGTTTTTGTCATCCTTATCAATAGACTTATCAATAATCCGATTATGATCCGAATCCGATCCGAATCCGATATTAACCGGATATGGATTGAAAATAAAATCCGATAACCCGATTAGAATCCGAATCCGATAATCCGATTTCTTAACAAATTGGATTTGGATTTAACTGATCCGATCCAAATTCGATCCATTGACAGGTCTACTCCTACCTGCCCCCACCTCACCCCATTTCCTAAACAGTATTCTGACGGGAATGGGGTAAGCTAAGTTAAACAGGAATGAATTGGGTTTACTATCACAAAGGAATCTACATGGTGCTTATTGTCTCCTTAAGATAATTATGACTTATGGATAAAATAGTATTTACTCCGTCCCAAAATAAATGTTCATTTTTTTTTTATTATTTATAAAATAAGTGTCCACTTTGAAAAGTTAAAACATTTTAATTTGTCAATTTACCAATTTAACCTTCCAATATTAAAGTTATAAAATATATAGATTATAAATTATCACATCACTATAGTGGTAAAGTTGATATTTTATCCACTAACACTATAATAAAAGTCTATCATCTTAGAAAATTGGATTTGTTAAAAGGAATTTATAATTTAGGACGGAGAGAGTATAATTCTTCCATATGAATTACTAAAAATTCATTTACATTGACCTCGCAATCTCACATAATATTATTGTTCGAAAAATGATTCCCCTCAAATCATTTTCTGGCCTCAACCAATCCATTTGTTATCCCTAACTCCCACATAGTCTAAATTGTTTAATGACAAAGTCTATTGCCTCACACTAGAATTAACTGTTAATTGGGCGGGGTGGGGTAGGGCGAACACGAGTATAGTAAACTGTTTATGGGATGGACATGGTTTATGAAAAGACACCCCATAAAAAATCCGTAAAGGATATGACATTTTAAAAAATTAAATGAAACGAGAATGAATATAGGCAAACCCGTTTCATAACTGCCCCATTATCATCCCTAATTATCCTTAACTCCCACATAATCTAAATTGTTCAATGACAAAGTCTATGGCCTCACATTTTACGACTCACTCACTTCCCAATGCTTTTTCAGCCCAATCAAGAATAGATTAACTTGATTACAATTTCTTTTTAGCTCGGCCTAGTGAAGCCCGACTAAAATTAGGATCCTTTCGGTTGCATTGTTTTTGGGTTTTGAATTTGGGATTGCATTCTAATTCCAAAGATTTTCTTGTTCGTTTGCTTAAAAATGATTTGGATTTGGAATTGCATTCCAGTTCCACAAATTCCAAATCAACAAAATGAATCCTAAAAAAGAAGATGTGATTTCTAATACCAAATCTTTTTCAAATTTTCAACCCATTAAATACTCTCTCTCTAACAACTAACATTTCACAATCACAAACATACATATTTTTCATAAACATACATATAGAGACTTATATATATTAATACACACACACACACACACATATATATATATATATATATATACCCACGTATACATAAACAAATATGAATACACATACACACACACAAAAATATAGCTACACATATATATACACCCCTATATACATATATGTATATATATATGTTTTTAAACACACAAACTCACACATATCCACATATATACATACATGTATATTGCATGCACATACACATACATATATATACACATGCAGGTATATATATTCATAGTTTCATACATATATTTACATAGTTAGATCTATCTATATATATTGTATAATTTAATTCAAGATTTATAACATTTTATATTCAAATTGAGTTTGGATTGAAATTCAATTACACTTAAATTTCAAGACTTATCTGAACAATATATTTGGAATTGTATTGGTGAAATTGTAATTCTATAAAAAAAATTCATGCATTGGAGTTGCAAATTCTAAAACGGCGTAGCCGAACGGACCCTTAATGATTTTAAAAGCTTATTAAAAAGCTGGCAGCCCGATTCACATCTTAAAAGCCCATTAAGCTGGTCTTGGGTTTTATCAGTTCTAACATAGGTCAGGCCCATCCTGGCCCGGCCCGAATCTTTATGCCATCTACACAAACCTGTTCAAGTATAATCTTATAATGGCTTGAACAATTATTTTTCTTTAATAATAATAATAATAAAGTAAGTTTCCAAATTGGACATGAATTACAAACTTTAAGCAAAAACCTTTATTTTGGGTTTTGATCAATGACGAATATTTTCTCCAACCAAATATCTCTCCAACATTATGCAGTTCAGATTCAGTCACATCATCATCTTATTCAACTTCATCAGTTATATTTCAGTTGTAACAAAAATTTCACATGAAATTTAACAAAATAATGGCGTAACGGTAAAATGTTGGAGAGAAATTTGACTAGCGAGGATACAAGTCTTGAAATTTAACAAAATAATGGCGTAACGGTAAAATGTTGGAGAGAAATTTGACTAGCGAGGATACAAGTCTTTTGCTCGAATAATGTGTTATTATTATTAGTGAGATTTTAGGTGTAGTAGTGAAGAAGGGATATAACCGAGAACACTGTTATTACTTAACCACTTATTTTGACATCATCTACATAATTTCAAGAAGCAATACAATGTTTGACTACCCTAGGCCTAATGACCAAACGGTATCTGTCCGGTTCGAGCTTCATTAAAGGTAGTGTGTGTGAGTATTCCTACCTTTCAAAAAAAAAAAAAAATACAATGTTTGACTCTAAATTTTGATTAATTTAAGAATCAAAATTAACCATTTAAACCACTTATACTCTATCTTGGTAGTATTTGGAGGACATGAATCCTCAATCTTTACATATATGCATCAAATTGAGAATCAGAGTATTATTGGTGGCATTTGAAGTTTGCTCACCCATCACACACGCACGAGAAAAGCCAAAAAATTGCTTCCCCACCATCATCTTGGTGTATTTGAGTATCTCTATCATGAAAACCAAACTTGTCATGAGGCAATACATGAAAGCAATGGCATTAGCTAAAATCAACCAATCAAAAAAGAGCTTATCCTATCCCTTATCTTACTCAAACCAAAGCCACCAGAATAGTATGTCCACCTCTCACCACACAAACCATTCTCTACTATACTATACTATACTATACCTCACTACACTAGTTTGCAAGAAAGTGTGGCACTGTGTGTTTGATAGACAAAAACAATGGCAAATTCACTGCAAGCAGCGGCAACGCTCATGCAACCGGCCGTACTTGGCCGGAGCAGCCAGCAACTGAGGTCCTCTCAGTGCGTTTCCAAGGCATTCGGCGTCGACATGGGCGGTGCCAGGCTCACTTGCTCTCTGCAGGCTGATCTCAAGGATTTGTCGCAGAAGTGTGCCGACGCTGCCAAAGTTGCAGGCTTTGCGCTCGCCACTTCTGCCCTCATTGTCTCGGTATGTCGCCTTATTCATTTGAATCATTTCTCTTGGTGCATTCTATTTGGTTCGGTTTTCTGATAATAGTTTTCTGTAGTTTAATTTCACTTGGCTGAAAGTTATCTCAAAACCGAGTTGAAAATACTTAATTTTAGAGAACAATTCTTGTCGTTTCCTTACGTTTGAGAGCACTGAATCAGCATATTGGAATCGAAATTAGAGGAAATTTTCAATTAGGAGCTCCCTAAGGCAACACCAGGACATATCCCCAAAATTGAGACTTAAGACTCTAATTTGAGAGAGTAACTCTTGGAAAAGGATCCACCAAACCGATTGTTTAACTGATTTATGTTGTCAGATAAGTGAATCAACCAATCTTAAGTAACTCTAGCAACCTTACAGCTAAACTAGTTGGGATTATCAGGACACCATTGATAGTGTGGGTTTTAATCCTCTTGCTTATTCATTTGTGGTTGTTTTTTATTTTTCGGTATGGGATGTGTAATAAAGTTTGTACTTTGTGGATGATCTCTGGGTTTTACAGGGAGCCAGTGCTGAAGGAGCTCCTAAAAGGCTGACCTATGATGAAATCCAGAGCAAGACATACCTAGAAGTGAAAGGAAGTGGAACTGCAAACCAGTGCCCAACAGTTGTAGGAGGAGTTGACAACTTTGCGTTCAAGCCCGGAAAATACAACATGAAAAAGTTCTGCTTGGAACCGACCTCTTTTACTGTTAAGGCCGAGGGTGTGAGCAAGAACGCCCCAGCTGAGTTCCAAAAGACCAAGCTCATGACACGCCTGACCTACACACTCGATGAGATCGAGGGTCCATTCGAGGTATCCCCCGATGGCACAGTCAAGTTCGAGGAGAAAGATGGAATTGACTATGCCGCTGTCACTGTTCAGCTGCCTGGCGGTGAGCGTGTGCCCTTCCTCTTCACCATCAAGCAGCTGGTGGCATCGGGTAAACCAGAGAGCTTTGGGGGAGATTTCCTTGTGCCATCATACCGAGGTTCATCTTTTTTGGACCCAAAGGGCAGAGGTGGTTCTACTGGTTATGACAATGCGGTTGCATTACCGGCAGGAGGAAGAGGAGATGAGGAGGAACTTAGTAAGGAGAATGTAAAGAACACTGCAGCATCCAAAGGGAAAATCACACTGAGCGTTACGAGTAGCAAGCCCGACACCGGAGAGGTGATCGGAGTATTTGAGAGCATTCAGCCATCTGATACTGATTTGGGAGCAAAGACTCCAAAGGATGTGAAGATCCAAGGAGTCTGGTATGCTCAGCTTGAGTGATAGGGAACAGAATTTTTCAGCATTGATGTACTTATTCTTGGTTTAGATTTTGTTGTAAGTGTAAGTCATCGTGGTGAACTTTCCTGTAACCCCGTGTGGGAAAAGCAGTGAGACTACTATCTTGCTTGTATATCATCATGGCTTTTAATGAAAATGTTTTTGAGCCTTTTCGACTCTGTTTTATGACGATGATAAATGATAGGAGATAGAGCTGAACATCATTATTGAATGTCATCAATTTGGGAAATCAAGGCTAAACCTTTAAGGTGGATCATGAGAAGATTCATGGGTAGTGGGAAGTTGAATGCTATTACTTTCAAAAATGAAATGATACACAGATTACAAAAGGGAAAAGATTAAATTATATAACTTTCACAACTAGTTTGCTACAAACTCTAATTGTTAGTATGCTTAGGCAAAAAGTAACTATTATGAGTGTTCAATTGTTCATAGAATACTTACCAAGCAATACTCCCTTGAACAACTTGCCATGAAAGGGTCTTGGCGCCATCAGTTTTATCTTTGGCTGGAACTCCTAGCAATATTGCCTACCTTCCTGCACAATTTGTTAAAACCTGAATGATCTTGTGGAAGCACTCCAAGGTCCAATGACGGGAAAATCCCTGTTTAAAACCGCAACACCACAGCATGTATTTTGGCTGTGATTTCAGCTAATGCTCCACAATAATAAAACTTCTTAGCGCATTTTTTCGGTGTAAGATGGACCAAGTTCCGCCTGCTCACTCATGCTGCCAACTCACACAGGACACGACCAGCAGCTGGGTTGTCGTGAACATGATGTCAGGACGATTTCTTTCTCACTCTTCCAATTTCACTTGATCTTCCTGTGATTAGCACTTTCCCCGTAAACTAGATGTAGAGATCACCAAAAATCTTGACAGGAACAGATCCCATCCTTGAAATGGTGAAACCTTAAAGAATCTCTAACAATGATCTCCACGCCGACAATCTTGGCCATGAACTTAATTGCATTGTGACAATCCCCACATATTCTTAAGTTCTTAAAAACCCGAAGGGATGACTTGCCACTCAAATTAAGTAACCCAAAAGCAACAGCAAGCTTCTCACTGTGATTACACAAATTATCCTCTTTCTCTTCTTGATCAACATCTTGCAGGACAAACTCAGTGTTAGGCTTAAATCCTGCCAATCTCATCTTCTCACCCAACTCGTCCAAAAATCTGTAAATCTCATCGCTCTGATCATTGTTCTTATCACCAACAACAAAAGTGTGTACTCTATTTCTCACCTCCACCCAACTACAACCTGGCAATTTTGTGATTCCTCGGTCTCTCATCAGTTTCCTAGTTCCTGAGGCCTCTCCCCATAATTTGGCAGCAACAAGAATGTTAGATAGCAATACATAGTTTCCTGGGTTGTCTGGTTCAATCTCAAACAACCGGTTTGCAGCAATTCTTCCTAAATCCACATTCTTATATACTCTACATGCACCAAGCAAGGCTCCCCAAGCACCAGCTGTTGGTTCTATAGGCATTTCTTGAATGAACTGATATGCCTGTTCTAAACGACCAGCACGGCTAAGTACATCGACCATGCACGAATAATGCTCAGCATCAGGTTCAATGAAATGATCCCTACTCATTGAGTAAAATATTGAGAGGCCTTCCTCAACAAGCCGTGAATGGCTACAACCTGATAAAACACCAGTAAAAGTCACAGAATTGGGCTTGGTTCCAGAGTTTAACATTTGGTAGAAGAGTGACAAGGCTTCTTCTCCATTCCCGTGCATTGAATTTGCAATAATCATTGTGTTCCAAGCAACAGCGTCCCTTTTTGTAATCATTTTGAAAACCCTATTGGAGCGTTCTAAGTCACCACATTTAGCATACATGAAAACTAGAGCAGTAGTGGCCGTTATGTCCTCATAAAACCAATGCCTAAATATATACCCATGAATTTCCTTGCCACCCTTTAGATTCTCTAAATTTGTGCAAGCAGGTAAAACACTAGTGATCGTGATTTGGTTGGGTTTGAATCCCGAATCCTGCATTTGGCAAAGTATCTCCAGTGCCTGTTTGGTTCGCCCATTTTGCATACACCCACAAATCACAGAATTCCATGAAGCATAATTCAACCTGACCCCTTCAGTTTTCATTCTGTTGAACAAAGAAAGGGCCTTCTCACATTCTCCATTTGAGAAATGTGCTGTCACGATTGCATTCCAAGACACAACGTCCCGTTGAGACATGCTCTCAAATACTGATTGAGCTTGCTTGATGCTTAAACAACTAGCATACATGTTCACAAGTGCACTACTAACAAACACATTCTCTTCCAGTCTGCTTCTCACAACAAAACCGTGAAGCTCTCTCCCGGAACTCAAATCCTTCAATTCTGAGCATGCCGGAAGAATGGAGGACAGTGTCACCGAGTTGGGTCTCACGCCATTCAACCCCATCTCGCGTAACAATCGAAGAGCCTCTCTTGGACGCCCACAGTTCATGTAACAAGACGCAATTGAAGTCCAAGAAATCACATCTTTTACCCCCAAATCATCAAAAACCCTCCTAGCACCTTCAAAGAATCTGCATTTCCCATACATATCAATCAGTGCATTCCCAAGCAGAAGATCTGAACGAAACCCAAATCGGATTGCATCTTCATGAATCTCTTTCGCTTTGTTGACGTCAGCTGAAATAGCGCACGCCTTGACGACAGAAAGAAGTACAAATTTATCAAGTGGGATGTTTTGTTTACGCAATTCCTCGTAGAGTTTAATTGATTCCTGTGGTATGCCATGTCTTGTGTATGCTGAAATCAAGACTGTACATGAAGGTAAATCTGGTTCAGGAATTTTATCAAACAGTTGGCGGGCACGCCATAAATCCCCGGAATTACAATATATCTTGATGAATTTGAGACTCAAATGAGGTGGAAGATTAGTGGGTATTTTCGAAAGCATGTGATTTTCAAATCTTTTATCTGTATGAAAAAAAAAATGGTTGCCTAAAAAATGAAAAATAAATAAATAAACACCCCAAGAAAAGTCCTTTTGGCAGCTCAGAAAATTGGGTTTGTTTGGTTTCTAGTAAAATAGTTGTACAATGTGGATGCTTCTGCTTCAAATATTGAAGATGATGAATGAGTATTTCACTACTTTGAAACCCTTTCTTTTTCTCAGCAAACAAACGGAGCAGAAGGGTTTTGGAGGGAGTGGGACTAATCTTTTAACGGAATTAACGGCCTTCTAAATTTTTGAGGAAAAGAAAATGTCCAATTTTTCTTATTTAAATTAAAATTTGGAAATGAAAAATAAACTAACGAAGGTATATTTTAAATTGTAAGTGGGAAGCTTACTCACTAAAGTAGTTTTAAGTTATTTTAGATGATTACTCAATATCAATAATATTTCTTGTATATTTTTTTCAGAAGTTTTTCTGTTCTTTTATGTATCTATGTATACACATATATATACATGTTCTTAATGTCAGTTATCATAAAATTTCCCTTTAATTATTACTTTTTATTTAACAAAATACCCCTTACATTCTCTATTATCAAACCTCGTCAAATGACGACTTTCATATCCCTTAATTGTAATAATAAAATTACTAAACTGAACTTTATTTAGTTCCTAAAATAATCTTTATTTATATACATGAATTTGTATACAGATACAGAAATTATGAATCACAAATTCATATATAAATATAAATATTATTATAGTAAGCAATATTTTAGCGTGTGTATACATATGCGAAATTATGAACTCATGAGGATTATTTTAATAATTTAAGAAACGGCAATTTGGTAATTTTATAATATTGATTAACGGAAGTGACTATCCGATGAATAAGATACAATTTGATCAAAATTAATAATAGAATACGTGGTATGAAAATTTAAAATATTTTAAAATCAAAGTTGATAGTAGAAGGATGTTTTACTATATTAATTTATTCGTTCAACAAGTGCAAATTTTTTTTTATAATTGTTGTCATTTTCGCTTATCTTGCTACTATTTTTCTATTTTAAAAATAGTGACTTGTATCAACAATTTAGATTTTAGATAAAAACTTGCATTTGACATCCTTTACAAAAATCTATCACTATGATATACTATAAAGTTGTGATGGGCCATTTCACATCTCTAATAACATTTAGGTCCGGTTGGATATGATAAAATAAATTTTATTTTTTTATTGTTTACCCAGCTCAAAAAAATATATGTTTGTCAAACACGTTTACTGTTCACTTTTTTTTTTCAAGAAAACTGTTTTATGTGAATAGTGTATAAAAGTGGTGAAAATACCAAATACAACTTTTAGTTGTTTTTTGAGTTTTTTCACTGTTTAGGGTACTACCTCCGCCACTGCCCCCACCGCCGCCGCCACCAACCACCACCACCTCCCGCCACCGGTCACCGTCACCGGCCCCCACCACCTTCGGCCGCCGCTACCGGTCACTGCCGCCCACTAATACCATTTTATTTTTCAATATAAATTTTCATTCAAACGTTTTTTTGCTTTTAGTTTTTTTTCTGAAAAAAATAAAGACAAATACAAAAATAATTTTTATATTTGAAGACATAAAATAAATACAAAAAAACAGATTTTCCAAAAACACCCTTAAATTCGAAGTGAAGATAGAAAAAAAAAAGAGTAATGGTTGGGAGTCACTTGTGCCTTTTGGCGATATAGATAATGTAATAAACCATGTAATAATAACTATTTTTATTAATTATTACTCTCTCTAGGCTCTACACACAAACAAGTTGGCTCCTTGATTTAATATCACCTGTTTTTGTCATCTTCTATTTTGTATGTAGGGAGGTGGGTTGTTAACTCGTTACTTGTTACATTCACATTCATTGTGCAGTCTGATTTTGACTCCTTCGCGGTTGAATTTATTGTACATATTTCACATTTTTTTTATAATGAAACCATCTTTCTTGCCAAAATAATATTATCTACTCTATTTAATAATATATTAGTGTCAAAAACATGTACAATTAGGGCTGCAAATGTATCGAACTGAGTTTTGAAATATTCAAACTCGGTTCATTTATTAAACGAGCCTAAAAATTGTGTTTATGTTCGATTTATTTATCAAACGAACGAGCCCTAACCGAATGCTAATTTTAACGAGTCGAACCTGAACCTACTCACGAACGACTCGATTCAATTGCAACATATATTATTCTTACTGATAGTCATTTAAATTAAGTTGTTAGATGTTTATTTTTAACATGTATTTATTTTTAGAGTATCATATTCTTTGAATATTGTTTATTTCCATTTCTCTCTCTATATATATATATTCACTAATATAGACATTTTTAAAGTATTTTTTTTTAAAATGATCTCATCAGTTGTGTTGGCCTTAAGATTTTAATCTAAGGGTAATTCCGTAATTTTGATGATAACAAATCATTAATGATGTATTTGTACTAATGGTTACAATGAGTATTTGTCCAAGCTTGTAAGAACAGGAAAATCATATATGGATCATGCGGACAAAAAGATCATGGCGTTGCATTTAAAGCGAACAAACAAGAATATCAAATGCAAAAAGATTGATGTTCAAAGATGATCAAGAGCAAAGAGATTGAAGCTTAAAGTTAATCATTTCAAAGAGGATCAACCACTACTTGAAGATTGGGTAGATAGGTTGGTGAGTGTTTAGATTTTAACTGTCAAAGTAATTATTTGAATTATTTTGAAGCTCTAGAAATCTAAAATCATTATGCATAAAACTATTTTTTGAAAACAAATAAATACCAAATTAATGAATTTGGATTTGAGAATTAGCATTCAAAGTTTTGCAAACTAAATACAAAATATTTAGAGACTCAGCTCACCCCATTTGCAAACTCAGCTCACCCTATTCTCAATATTTTCAAATGCATAACTCAGCTCACCCCAGTCAGGAACTCAGCTCACCCCAATCCCTGAATTGCTTTTCAACGGCTCTATTGCCTTTTCAAACGGCTCTATATGACTTTTTGTCATATTTTATGCCAAAAATGATGAAAATGTTTGCTATAAAAGGACTTAAAACTCTCTTTACAACCCACCTCTTGAAAACTCAATCATACACTTTCATATACACTTTTGTATCATCATTCACATATTTTCAAGTCTAGAGCTTCAATTTTTTATTCAAATTCTTACTCTAGTCTTGTGAGCAAGAGAGCTACAATTGTACAAATCAATCTTTGAGAGATATTCTAGTGTACAAGATCATTGTATTCAAAGGGTTGGTGTGACCCAATTTTAGGCTAAGAGAGGGTGTTCTCTTAGCAAGGAGAAGTGGTGTGCTTCTTGTGAAGGTTTTGCTCTCCACCCGTAAGGAGAAGCCATAGTGGATTTGAGAAGTCTCAAGAAGAACCTTGAGCCGAGGACGTAGGAATCAAGGGTATTCTGAACCTCGCTAAAATCGCTTGTCCAAGTATTTATAATTCTCTCTCTACTTTATTTTAATTTATATTGCTTTGTGTTTTTATATTAAATCATCTAGCATTGCAATTAAATTTATCAATTAGAAAATCGAATTAAATTCCATTGTTTAAGCTAAGACTCTATTCACCCCCCCTCTAGAGTCATTTATCGGGCAACAATTGGTATCAGAGCAAGGCTCTAATTTAAAGGCTTAATCACCTTAGAGAAAAGATCATGACAAACAATGGTGTTACACACATAGAGGGTCAATCTAACAATAGACCTCCTTGGTTTGATGGTTCAAACTATAGTTATTGGAAAACTAGAATGATTGATTTTCTTCAAGCTATAGATTACCAAATATGGCAAGTTATTGAAAATGGACCATTTATTCCTATGAAAGAAATCGATGGCAAAAAGGTGCCTAAGGAGGCAAAAGAGTGGGATGCGGATGAACGTAAACTTATCTCAATAAATGCTAAGGCCAAAGTGAATTTAAATTGTGCAATTAGTCCAAATGAATTTAATAGGGTATCAACTTGCACAACCGCCAAAGAAATTTGGGATAAATTAGAAATAACATATGAAGGAACCTCACAAGTTCGTGAGTCAAAAATTGATTTACTTATGCATGAATATGAACTATTTCGCATGAAAGAAAATGAAAGCATTAATGATATGTTTTCTCGATTCACAAATATTTTGAATGGTTTGAAACATCTTGGTAGACCTATGGCTAACTCGGATATTGCAAGAAAAGTTCTTAGAAGTCTTCCGGCCAAATGGGATGCCAAAACTACCGCCATCAAGGAATCTCATGACCTTACTAAACTCAACATTGATGAGCTACATGGTTCACTTCTCACATGGGAGATGACTCTCAAATCTCGTGAAGAAGAATCAAAACCAAGGAAAGGATTAGCTCTTCAAGCCGCCTTCAAAGAAGCGTTGATGGAGACCGATGATCTCGAAAATGATGATGAAGAAATAGCTCTCATCACCCAAAATTTTAAGAAATATCTTCAAAGAAAAAAATTTCAAAGAAGGAATCCTATGAGGAAGGGAGAACCATCCAATGAGGCTAGCAAAAGAGATACACCCACGTGCTTTCATTGTGGAAAGGTGGGTCACTTCAAAGCCGATTGTCTCAAGCTCAAAAGCGAAAAGGAAAAGAAGAAAAATAAAAAGGCTATGCAAGCTACATGGGAGGATGATGAATCCGACGTCTCAAATAGCGACAATGAAGTGGAAGAAATGGCAAATCTTTGTCTCATGGCTTTCGATGACGAGGTATGTAATGATTCTCTTAATGACACTTTACCTTCTTATGATGATGTTGTAGACTCATATAATGAATTACAAGAAGCATTTAAAGAAATTCATGATGAATTGAGAAAAATGATTTTGAAATGTAATTCTCTCAAGAGAGAAAACAAATCTTTATCACTTGAGCTTTCTAAATCTAAAGAAGAAGTTATTTCTTTAAAAGAACAAAAAGAAAACACTACTCCTTCAAATGATCTTATTAGTGAAAATGTTTTACTCAAAAAGACCATTGATGATCAAACAAATATATTAGCCAAATTTACAAAAGGAAAGGAAAACTTGGCTATTATGCTTGGAAGCCAAAGAAGTTCATTCTTTAAAGAAGGATTAGGTTATGATCCTTATCAAAAGGATGCTTGTTTATTAAAGAAAAGAAATCCCTTACATGAAACTTTCATTAAAAATTCTTTGACTCATTTAAGATGTAATTATTGTAAGAGGAGTGGACATAGAATATTTGAATGTACCAAAAGAAAGAAAAATAACATTAAGACAATTTGGGTTATCAAAGGCACTTATGTTAAAATTTCTAACCACAAAGGACCCAAGGATATATGGGTACCAAAATTAGTTACCTAATTATTTTTGTAGGTATGCTTGAAGTCCTCCTCTTCCAAGGACAAATGGTTTCTTGATAGTGGGTGTTCAAGACACATGACGGGAGATAAATCAAAATTTCTTTCTCTCAAGCCTTATGATGGAGGAAATGTGACATTTGGGGATAACTCTAAAGGAAAAGTAATTGGCATTGGAGCAATTGGTATTTCTTCATCTCTCTCTATTGATAACGTGCTTCTTGTTGATGGATTAAAACATAACTTGTTTAGTATTAGTCAACTTTGTGATAAAGGTTTTAATGTTATCTTTAAATCTATCCAATGCATTGTTGAATATGATAACAAACAAGTATTTGTTGCTAATAGAAATGGAAATTTATATACATTGCTTTTATGTGAATTGCATGACCAAGATGTAAAATGTTTTGTTTCTTCAAATGAAAATAGTTGGTTATGGCATAGAAGACTTGGACATGCTAGTATGGATTTATTATCTAAATTGTCTAGAAAAGACTTAGTCAAAGGCCTCCCAAAGACTAAGTATATTAAAGACAAAATTTGTAGCTCTTGTCAATTAGGGAAACAAGTTAAGACATCATTTAAAAGCAAAAAGAGCATTACTACCACAAGACCTCTTGAATTAATTCATATGGACTTGTTTGGACCGGAAAGGGTTATTAGTATAGGTGGTAAACTTTATGCATTTGTCATTGTTGATGATTTCTCTAGATTCACTTGGGTCTTTTTTCTTACACATAAAAATGAGGTTCACTCTATCTTTTCTAAATTTTGTAGAAAAGTTCAAAATGAAAAGGAATATAAGATTAAAACCATTAGAAGTGATAGAGGAAGGGAATTTGAAAATCAAGACGTAGAGAGATTTTGTGATGACAATGGTTATGATCATAATCTCTCGGCCCCTAGAACTCCTCAACAAAATGGAGTTGTTGAAAGAAAGAATAGATCTCTTCAAGAAATGGCTAGAACTATGCTAAATGAGCATAGTTTGCCTACATATTTTTGGGCCGAAGCCGTCAACACCGCATGCTATGTTATTAATAGGGTAATTATTAGAAAGACCATTGACAAAACTCCATATGAACTTTGGTATGAAAGAAAACCCAACATTGGGCATTTCAAGGTTTTTGGTTGTAAATGTTTTGTCCTAAATGATAAGGACAATCTTGGTAAATTTGATGCTAAATCCGATGAAGGGATTCTCCTTGGTTATTCATCTAGGAGTAAAGCATATAGAGTGTACAATAGAAAAACTCAAGCGGTAGTTGAATCTATCCATGTAACATTTGATGAATCACCACTACCTTTACCTAGATCAAATCAAAGTGATGATGAGTTTAACAATATTGAACAAGGTGTCAATAAACTCAATGTGAATGAAAATCCAAATGAACCTTCACCAAACTCATCCCAAGATGATAAGTCTTCCAATGAACCCCCTCTTGAAGAATCACGTGATACTCTTCCCAAGAGTTGGAAATATGTAAGAAATCATCCTATTGACCAAATTATTGGAGACCCTTCCAAGGAAGTTAGCACACGTTCTCAAGTTAATAATGTGTGCAATTACTTGGCTTTTGTATCTCAATTTGAGCCTAAAAACATACAAGAAGCCGAAAATGATGAATCATGGTTTCTTGCTATGCAAGAAGAATTGAATCAATTTGAAAGAAATCAAGTGTGGGAATTAGTTCCAAGACCGAATGATAAAACCATTATAGGAACTAAATGGGTATTTCGGAATAAAAAGGATGAATCGGGAATCATTGTTAGAAACAAGGCAAGACTTGTTGCCAAGGGATATAATCAAGAAGAGGGAATTGATTATGAGGAAACCTTTGCCCCCGTTGCAAGGTTAGAAGCGATTAGAATGTTACTTGCATTTGCATCTCACATGAATTTTAAATTATTTCAAATGGATGTTAAAAGTGCATTTTTAAATGGTTTCATTGAAGAGGAAGTCTATGTAGAACAACCCCCGGGATTTGAAAATTTCACTTTTCCCAATCATGTCTTTAAGCTATCAAAAGCCTTATATGGCTTAAAGCAAGCTCCAAGAGCTTGGTACGAAAGACTTAGTGGTTTTCTACTTAAAAATGGATTCAAATGTGGTAAAATAGATAATACTCTCTTTACTAAATCCATTAATAGTGAATTGTTAATTGTTCAAATATACGTAGATGATATTATATTTGGATCAACTAATGATACACTATGTGACGAGTTTGCTTATATCATGCAAAACTAGTTTGAAATGAGCATGATGGGAGAACTCAACCTCTTTTTAGGGTTGCAAATCAAACAAACACTTGATGGCATTTTCATTTGCCAATCCAAGTATATCAAAGATTTGCTAAAGAAATTTGGTTTGGAGGGAGCCAAACATGCCAAAACTCCTATGAGTTCTTCCTTGAAACTTGATAAGGATGAAAATGGCATTGATTTTGATGTTAAGAAATATAGAGGACTAATTGGTAGTCTTTTGTATTTAACGGCTAGTAGGCCGGACATTATGTTTAGTGTTTGTTTATGTGCTCGTTTTCAATCATGCCCTAAAGAATCTCATTTTATTGCGGTTAAAAGAATCTTTAAATATTTGAGTGGCACAATTGATCTTGGCTTATGGTATTCACGTCACACATCATTTGAATTAACTAGCTATTCGGATGCCGATTTTGCCGGATGCAAGGTTGATAGGAAAAGTACTAGCGGCACTTGTCATTTCTTAGGACACTCCCTTGTATCGTGGTCATGTAAGAAACAAAATTCCGTGGCTTTATCAACGGCGGAAGCCGAATATGTAGCCGCCGGTAATAGTTGTGCTCAAACGCTATATATTAAGCAACAACTTGAGGATTTTGGGCTTACCTATGATCATATTCCGATTAAGTGTGACAATACGAGTGCAATTTGTATCTCAAAGAACCCTATACAACACTCTCGAGCCAAACACATCGAAATTCGGTACCATTTTCTTCGAGATCATGTTTCTAAAGGTGACATCAAACTTGTTTTTGTCAAAACGGAAGATCAACTTGCGGATATTTTTACAAAACCCCTTCAAGAGAGTCAATTTTGTTCAATCCGAAGAGAACTCGGCATGACACGTGAATTTGAGGTAATCTAAATTATTATTTAAAAATATATATACATATATATACATATCTATATAGTTTTATATATATATATATATATATATATATATTTTTGTTTTACACTTATATTTGTTTCTTATATATATAGTATATGTTTAGTTTATTTAAAAAAAAAAAAAAAAAAAAAAAAAAACAATTCTGTTAACTGAATTCCATTCAGCTAAACTAAGTTTTTATGTCCAAAACTTGGACAAAGCTAGGAAAGTACTGACTTTTCCTTCTCAACCGTATCTTGGTTCAGCTCAGCCGAATGAAGTATTTTTGAATTAAAAAAACAAAAGGAAAAGAAAAAGGGTGAAAGAAAATCCTAGGGCTATCTCTATCTCTGTCACACTCCCTCATCTCTCTCACACAGACCTTCATAACCAAATCGCCTCCTCTGCGCCACCGCGAGACCAGCCTCCGCCGTAACCTATCACCCACAGCGCCGCTCCATCTCGACCACCACAGTCGCACCACTGTGTAATCCCCAGCGCGCCGCCCGACCACCAGCTCCAACCTACTACCGCTGTTGTGTCTCTGCAACCCCATCTGCGCACCACCATCATCTTCACCTGCTCCACCACCAAGCTCAACCCACCACAACGGTGAACCAGCACCGCCTCCGCCGCGAACCGAACAGAGTCCTCTACCACCGCTTCTCACAGTCGTGACCGACGGTCCTGCTCTCTCCTTTGCGACCGAGCACCAGAGTGTCGCCGACTCACTCGCAAATCACCAGGCCACCCAACTCACCACCGCGAGACCCGCCTCCGCCTGTGTCTCTGGGAACCCGCTGCTCCACCATCACTACATCTCTCTCGCGCGAACTAAGGATTCCCCTGCTGTGAGCATTTACCCATATCATACATATATATATATATATCCTGCGTATATATATAAATATATATCCTGCGTATATATCAATATATATCCATATATATATACCCTGTTTTTCAATTCATACATATATATCCATCGAAAATTGGTGTTGGCAATTCAAAGTTTGGAATTGATTGAAAGCTTGGGATCAAAATTCTGAAACTTACCCTGTTTTTCAAATTTGAGAATTCCGAAATTCTGGAGTTTTGATTCCATTTGTTAAAATTTCGGGAACTTAATTCTAATTGAGAATTTGGATTACATTGGTCTTTTAATTCGTGTGTTCACTTTATTGCAGATTTTTCATTTAAATTTTCATTCATTGCTCAAATTCAGTAGTTTGATGAAAATTGGGGATTTTTGCTGGAATCTGTGTTGATTGGGATCCCTTCGGACAATTGAATTGAAAAGATAATACTTTTTCTGAAACTCGGCATTGCATTTTCACTGTTATTTAAAAGTTTAGGGCCTTTAAAATTTGTTTTTGAAAAACAAATTCTGGACATTATCCTTGAAATTTTGAATTATTTGTGGATTTTCATTTGCGAATTGCAATTCATTCCAAATCACTTGAAAAACATTTAAAGAATTTTGACAACATTCAATTTACAGTCATTTAAAATCATTGAACGTGATTTTTTTTTGGCTTTTCGGGATACAGAGGCTACTGGCTTTCCGCCCTTTTTGAGTTGACAAAGGGGGAGAAAAAAAATGTGTGTTGTTTAATGTTTATGGTGCATATTCATACTTATTGATATATTTGTGTGGTATGAGTCTTTTGATCAATATCATGTTATGATTTTGAGTTTAATGCTTGTATCAAACTTATGCATATTGACAGGGGAAGATAATGATATTAATTCATATTGACAGGGGGAGAATTTTTGTCTAAAATTCAAACCTATTTACATTAATATACATTATCTATATGCACACATTAATATTTTGTCATCATCAAAAAGGGGGAGATTGTTGGCCTTAAGATTTTAATCTAAGGGTAATTCCGTAATTTTGATGATAACAAATCATTAATGATGTATTTGTACTAATGGTTACAATGAGTATTTGTCCAAGCTTGTAAGAACAGGAAAATCATATATGGATCATGCGGACAAAAAGATCATGGCGTTGCATTTAAAGCGAACAAACAAGAATATCAAATGCAAAAAGATTGATGTTCAAAGATGATCAAGAGCAAAGAGATTGAAGCTTAAAGTTAATCATTTCAAAGAGGATCAACCACTACTTGAAGATTGGGTAGATAGGTTGGTGAGTGTTTAGATTTTAACTGTCAAAGTAATTATTTGAATTATTTTGAAGCTCTAGAAATCTAAAATCATTATGCATAAAACTATTTTTTGAAAACAAATAAATACCAAATTAATGAATTTGGATTTGAGAATTAGCATTCAAAGTTTTGCAAACTAAATACAAAATATTTAGAGACTCAGCTCACCCCATTTGCAAACTCAGCTCACCCTATTCTCAATATTTTCAAATGCATAACTCAGCTCACCCCAGTCAGGAACTCAGCTCACCCCAATCCCTGAATTGCTTTTCAACGGCTCTATTGCCTTTTCAAACGGCTCTATATGACTTTTTGTCATATTTTATGCCAAAAATGATGAAAATGTTTGCTATAAAAGGACTTAAAACTCTCTTTACAACCCACCTCTTGAAAACTCAATCATACACTTTCATATACACTTTTGTATCATCATTCACATATTTTCAAGTCTAGAGCTTCAATTTTTTATTCAAATTCTTACTCTAGTCTTGTGAGCAAGAGAGCTACAATTGTACAAATCAATCTTTGAGAGATATTCTAGTGTACAAGATCATTGTATTCAAAGGGTTGGTGTGACCCAATTTTAGGCTAAGAGAGGGTGTTCTCTTAGCAAGGAGAAGTGGTGTGCTTCTTGTGAAGGTTTTGCTCTCCACCCGTAAGGAGAAGCCATAGTGGATTTGAGAAGTCTCAAGAAGAACCTTGAGCCGAGGACGTAGGAATCAAGGGTATTCTGAACCTCCCTAAAATCGCTTGTCCAAGTATTTATAATTCTCTCTCTACTTTATTTTAATTTATATTGCTTCACATTTTTTTCAGCTTGTTCACGAGTTTGACGAGCTGGGCTCAGCAATGCTCAAGCTCGGTTCATTTAGTAAACGCTTAAAAAATGTGCTCAAACTTGATTCATTTACTAAACGAACGAACACAAACCAATTTCTTAACGAGCCAAATCCGAACTTACTTACAAATAATTCGATTCATTTCCAACCCTAAGTATTGTTTAATTATGAATGAGTTCATAATAATCAAATTGCAACACATAGTGACACCTAACAAACTAAGGGGCATGAGTGCGGAAGGGAAATTTTTTCTTTTTTTTTTTCGTTCCACTGGTGAAGTTCATTACTACAAGGCTACATTGGAAATAATTATTTTTCAAAAGTAAAAATTTACTTCATGAATGAAAATTTATTCCATTATTCCAATGGCATTCCATTTCTTGGCAAGTTTAAAAACAAATTTTATATTTTCAGTAACTCCTTAATCATGTCATTCCATTATTTAATTCCTATGTCGGAACTAAGGGGAATAAAAAATAAAAAAAAAAAAGAAGTAAAATTGGTGAAATTTGAAATTTTTGTTTCTATATAATTTTCATATCTTTACAATCAGGCACAGACCTATTAATGAACTAGTGGGGTCCATACCCTTATTGGATTTTTATTTTTTTCAGTTATATTGATACAATTTATTAGATTTCAATTATACCCTACCGGAATTCATATTCTTCCCCATTGAATTTTGATTTTTCAATTATATATATATAAAAGTTATAGGCAAAAATGCATAACATGCTTTGCAGAAGTTGCAAAATATTCCCCAGTATTTTTTAGCTCTAAACAACTATCTAATGTTTTTCAAAAATTGCAAAATAGTTCCAAATCACTATCCTCTGCTTTTCAAAAATTGCAAAATATCCCCCTTGGATATATTTTACACAAAAACAGTGATCATTTTGTCCCCTTATCTTGTAATAACCCATTTTTAGTATTTTGTTCACTTTTTTTTTTCTTTTTCAATAATATAATTAATAATTCAAAATTTCACATATATATATATATATTTATTTCTAGGAGTGCTCAAAATTAGTTCCATTTCTTAAAAAATAGGAATTGGAACTGAACCGAACCGGAACAAAAAAAAAAGTTACCAAAAATATAAATAAAAAAGCTACCAAAAACATTTCGTGAAAAGATACCAAAAAACAATTTTAATTCATGAAAAAATATATAAATGTTTTTGTTAAATTATAACTTACAAAAAAAAATTATAATTTCGTGAAAAAATATATAAATTTTTATATTTACCAATTTTTTTTGTTAAATTATAACTTACAAAAAAATATATACAAATTTATATTTTCTTTCATGAATTTTTTTTCGTTAAGTAATTTGTTAAAATATAACTTACAATGTTTTTTTCATAAATATACAAATTTATATATATATATTTTTTATTTTTTCACGAATTAAAAAAAATTGGTTCTTTTTCACGAAATATTTTTTGTAGCTTTTTTACTTATATTTTTGGTAGCTTTTTTTTTGTTCTGGTTCTTATTTTTAAGGAACCGAACCGGTTTGAACACCCTTAGAAATAAATATTTGTGTGAAATTTTGAATTATTAATTATATTATTGAAAAAAGAAAAAAAAATAAACAGAATACTAAAAATGAGTTATTACAAGACATGAAGGACAAAATGATTAATATTTTTATGTAAAACATATTCAATAGGGGTATTTTGCAACTTTTAAAAATCACATGATAGTGATTTGGAGCTAAGCAAAACATAAAAGGTATTTTGCAACTTTTGAAAAACACAAGACAATGATTTGAAACTAAAAAAAACATAAGGGGTATTTTGCAACTTCTGCAAAACACGGGGTATTATGCACTTTTGCTAAAGTTATATGGGTGAAAGGCACAAAACCCCCTTACACTATCAAAAATGTGTAAATAACCCCTATAATTTAATTTGTGCAATTAAATCCTTATAGTTTGATAAAAATGTGCACAAAGACCCCCTGCAATACTATTCAGTGAACTTTTCAGGCAAAAAAAAAAAAAATTTGCGTTTCACATGCTGTTTAGTTTTATAAATACCCAAAATGCCCTTGTATTGTTACCAAAATGCCCTTCATTTAAATTATATATGTGTATATGATTTTAATATTAATGTACACAATATACGTTTCACTCTCTCTCCACCCTCTTCTATCAAATCTGCAGCAAATGGGTTCTTCCTCTCCATCTCTCTCTCGGCAATCCTCTCTCTCTCTAGAATGAATGTCTAACCAATGTTTTCAATTGCAATCCCAACATTGCTTGAACTTTCACATTCTATATACACAATCCAACTACTATAGCACCAACTAAAATCAACACACCATACACAAAATACAATCCAAAACAACATATCATCAAAAACCCCACCTGATTGAACTCAAGAACACTGGACTTGAACCGAATTCGGTCCCCTTTATCGCACCGAATATCCTCCGGCACCCCTTGCACCACGTTGCCGCCGGGCACCACAATGTCCCTCTTGATCCCCTCATCAATCACCACCAATCTCCCACCACCGGGACACCCTTTTGCGAACTTCAACCTGAAATCGCTCGCCAGATCAAACCTTAACCCTAGCGCCTCCAACGCCTTGATCTCAATCGCCTCCTTGGGGCCTTGGATCGCCTCAAACAGAGTCATCTTTGAATCTTAATGAAGATCAACAGAGAGGGAAAAAGTTAGAGCCATATGATGGTGAAGCTAGGGTTTATGTACTAGGGTTGAAAATTGGGGAAATCGATGGTTGTAGTGTCGGGTTTGACCAGAAGTAGAGAAAGTGATGTGTATATATATACATATACACACGTATATGTATATATGGATATGTAGAGAGAGGGAATCAAAGAGAATGGTGAATTTCTACATTGGCAGCAGACAAGGGGATCAGAGAAAGAAATGCGTAGTTGACTGAAGAACTACATATATGTATATATGGATATGGCATTTTTCGTAATTTCATATTTACCCCATTCATTATATTTAATTAAAAAATAAAATAATAAGAGTATAATAGTAAAAATACAAGTCCGTCACCGAAAATGCACATTTTATACAGTATGAAGGTGTTTTAAAATTTATAGGGGGTTATTTGCACATTCCTCATAGTATATGGGGGTTTTGTGTCTTTCACCCAAAGTTATATACAAAACTAACATTTTAGATAAAGATTATTTTCGGTGTTGCCCCCCTCAAATAAAACAATAAGGCAAGTCACTATTAATGGCGATGAATTTTGCAAATTTAATGAAATCAAAATAATTTTAATTTTACTATTACATTATTATTATTATTATTATATTTTTTACTATTACATCATTATTATTATTATATTTTTTACTATTACATCATTATTATTATTATATTTTTAGCTTTTTCCTTTTTGTAAGCATGGTATTGTATAGACTTTTTAATAGTAGTATCCACTGAAAAGACTGCTAGCTGGCAGTGTGGGTCCCACTAAGAAGATGGCAAAAGCCTCTTCAAACACGTGGATTTCCATTTCCACCGGACACCACCACCCACCACTAAGAAGGAAAGGAAAAACAGAATAATCTCCATTAGAGAGAAAGACAAACGCAAGTTTCAATCCTCTCTCCTCCGCAACCATTACGTTTCATCTCTTCTCAGAATCACCTCTCCGTCACGATTCAATCACCCAGTTACCAGTTCTTGTCAATTTCAAACCAACCCAATTGATTCCTTTCCCTTTTCCTTCTCATTTTCCCTAGAAAATGACGGAAAATGCAGAGAATTGAAGGACTATGACAGGTTTTTGTGAAGTGGGTACACACAGTACTAGGTGTAGAATAGGAATTGAGGAGGAGAACCCAGAAAAGTTTGATGCGATATGGATGAATTTCCGGGGGCTTTGGGGTCCAGTGCGAGCTTGGCTCTGAGATTGGGACAAGCCATCTTCTCCATTGCTTCTCTGCTCTTCATGTGTTTGGATGTTGAGTTCTATAGCTACACTGCTTTCTGGTAATTTTGATTACTTTGTCTTAATCAGTTCTTGATTGGGTTGAATGGGGTGTTTTTGTTTTGCTTTCTGGTAATTCAGATTACTCTGTCTTAATCAGTTCTCAATTTAGTTCCTTTTTATTTTATGCTTTTTGGTAAATTGGGTTATTCTGTTAATCAGTTCTTAATTGGGTTTAACGGGGTGTTTTTGTTTTGCTTTCTGGTGATTCTGATTACTCTGGCTGAATTAGTCCTCAATTTTTCTTTTTTACTTCAATTCTGTTGTAAAATGTAATTACTGGTTACTGATTCCAAGGTGGATTATTTAAGACTCTCATGATCATATAAAATGGGGGTTTATTGGAAAACTGTTTGATGCTGATTATATGAATTTTTTTGAGGTTCATGATTGTGGTGGGGAAAATATATGGTTGCAAATATATATATATATATATATATATATATATATATATATATATATTTGTTTATTAAGGAAGACAATAGAATTTAATAGTGGTTTAGTGACATATAAAATCCATGCTTCGTTTTCTATTGGGTGAAGAAAACGGATGTGTTGATGACTTAGCTAGCTTTAAGAGTATAGAAACAAGAAGACTTAAAAAATGAAATTAGAGTCTCTAATGCAAGTGAATTTACCAACTTAAATGTTATCGACTGGATGAAGGTGTAATGAATTTGGAGGCAACTTAGCATCTGTTGAAATATGGGTTTTATTACTCTTATCATATGATTACTTGTGATTTTGGTGCTTATAACTCTCACCATCCAAATTAAGTTTAAACCAATTCGCAACTTGCTTAGGTCATTGTGTATTGAATTCTTAGGTAATTACATGTTTTAAGTGGAATTTTGGCTGCAATGACATGAATGTATTTAATTAATTGCATAAGTATTCTATTTAGTGACTTGGAAGGCAAAGACCGGAATGGAACGATGTTGATTTCCGTCTAGTGTGTGTGTCTGGTATCGGTGACTCATTCATTGTGCTTGCTCAAGTTGTGGATTGTCTCTTCGATAGCAATTAATAGTGGTGTTGTTTGGATGGAGACATATGCACTTGGGAGTGCTTTATGGAGACTTCAAATTGGGTGAGGTGGTTGTAGTTTTAAGTTTGGCATTTCAAAATTTTCAGCTAGTTCGAGTTCAAAGCTTTTAAAACCTGTTGCGCATTATGATAGTTGATAACTAGAGTACAGGACTACTTGAGTATCACCAGTGGTGTTGCTTAAAGGTTCTATTCAGTAAGATGAGTGTGTAAATAAGAAAATTAGATAGGTATCCTGGCTCTGCTACCAAACTGGTCCAGTCAGAAAATCTGAGGGATAACAAGTATCGCTCGAATTACACTGAACTATGCTATGAAGGTTGAGAGCGTTGATTATGGTAGAAGCTAAATTTACCAACTTAATTCCATAGCTCTCTATAAGAAAGTACAAAAAAGAAAATTTACAAGAGAAATACTTTAGATGCTTGAAAGAAAACAGTAGATGAGCTTTTATTGCCGGTCTCTCTTGATTTCTCTTTCTCTTATACCTTCTATTTATGTAAAGTTTTGGCCCAAGTTGTGAGGCCCAGTAGTTTCATGTGTTGTTTGGGTTGCAATAGTGGTCACCTAGGGAATCAGCAGATAGAGAAAGGAGGTAGGTTTTACGGGTAATATATCATGTTGAATTTGGAATTGATTTTATGCAGCGGCCTTTTGCAGTAGTATCTATCGATCAAAATTCAATATGAAGTTAAAACTATATCTAGGTACACATTTTAAATATCGAATTCCGTACATGTTGTTCTAACCCAGCCAACAACTTATGCGATTATAATTTTTCTATGCATATGAAAAAAATAATGGAGAAAACAAACATAGGAAAGAAAATTGGTGGTGTAGACTCTCTTGCATAATCCAAATTAAGTCTCTTTAAGGGGATCTGCAGCTTATGTAATCTGTAGTTTGCATGTTCTTATGTAGCCGATGTCAGATCCCACCTGAATTCTGCTTAGGGTCAATTCGGTTGCGCCGCTTTGGAAGTGCATTGGAATTGCATTGGAGTTGCAATTCCACCAATGCAATTCCAAAAACATTGTTCGGACAAGTCTTGGAATTCATTTGTAATTGGATTTCAATCAAAACCCAATTTGAATGTGAATTTCAATCCTAAACCCATTTTTTGAATGTAAAATATCATATTTCTTGAATTAAGATAGATTTAAGTATGTTAATATAGGTATGAAACTGTGAATATATATATATATATATACATATGCAAGTGTATATATGTGTGTATGTATATGTATGTGGATATGTAAATATGTTTGAGCTTGTGTATTCATATTTGTATATATATACATATATATGTACCCATAGATGTATATATATATACATTAGTGCATATATATATGTATATATATATAGGCAAAGGTATATATATAGGTCTTTGAGAATATATATGTATGTTTGTAATTGTGAAAAGTTAGTTGTTAGAAAAAATATTTATTGTGTTGAAGATTTGGAATTGGAAATCACAACTTCTCATATGGAATTCAAATTGTGGAATTGGAATGCAATTCCAATTCTAAAGCATTTTGTTGCATCCGAACAACCGATTTGGAATTGGAGCTCCCAATTCCAAATCCAAGGCTCCAATTCGGCATTGCCGAACAGACCCTTGTTTTCCTTTTTCAGCAGAACAAATCAATACATCTATATCGGATTTCATCTAAAAGAAATACCTTAATATTTGTGGCCTTAACAGTAGTTGCTAAAAATGGTAGACAAAAATTACTTTTCGAATGAATCAGTTAGACAAATTGCTATGTTGAGTCCAAGATTAGGGATATAGCACATTGCATTTAGCTTTTGGAGCATGCAAGGCTGATGAGTACATTGAAAATGACTTGTATCAGAGCATTTTCACAGGGTATTGTTTTATCCTTGCTGAAGTATTATCCTTGTCCTTGAATTTGGGAGTAGAACAGGCCGAATACGGATCATCACAAGTCTGCCCTTTTTCTTTAACTTTTTAAAGCAGTTGCATACCCTTTCAATTAATTGCCAAGAAATGCTCTTTTACATATTCATTTTTTCTGCTGGAACACTACACTGTTATTTTCTACGTATTCGATTTGAACATGCCAAATGCATCCCTCTGAGTTATAGAGAGATTATTCTGTGTGTTATTTCCTCTAACCTTCTTGTTTCAGCTTCTTGGTAACAGTCATGTCTTTGTTGATTCCGTGGAGCATAACCTTGGCACTGGTGGATGCCTACTCTCTCTTTGTCAAGCGTCCATCTTGTCAACCTGGAATAATATCGATAATCGTCATAGGAGATTGGGTGCGTGCCTAATTCGATTCATTGTTTACCTTTTTTATATCTTCTTCTCCAGTTCTTGACCGAAATCATTTTGTACTCTATCGCAGGTTCTGTCATTTCTCTCGCTCGCTGCAGCCTGCTCAACAGCTAGCGTGATAGATATCCTGATGGCTTCCGGAGGACCCTCTTGTGGTGTGAAATTATGCAGTAGGTACCAACTGTCTGCTGCTATGACCTTCTTGTCTTGGTTTCTAGCATTAGCATCCTCACTCTTCAATTTTTGGCTTCTCCCATCTTTGTAGTACCTATACACATTACACACTCTGGCTATTGCCATCTATAACAAGTAAATCAAATGGCTGATATTTGAGAATGTTGCTTAGATTTAGATCAATAACGAGTTTTATGCGGGTCTGAAAGGAAACAAAATCGAACATCAATGCTTCTGATGTTCTTCTAAGGATCAACTCTGCTTAATAGCCTAATAAAGATCATGGTCCTGGATAGCTCACAAACCCGCGACCCAAAACTCGAAACGAGGATCAGATGACTATTCTAATATTCGAATATTTGATTTTGAATAAATGTTGACAGATTTAAAATGAAGGTATATTTTACCATTTCTTAGACTTCAGCCTATAAGAGCAGGTAGTTCTTAGCCCTAATCAAGACTGGACATGAAAGTTGCTGTCTCCCTGGATTTTTTCAAGTGTTTTATAGCTGAAGCCTTCATTATCTAGAGAATATGCTTATATAATATGGATTTAGGTACGTGTGTCAGGTATAGGCATGTATCCACATGTCGGACACTTTCCAAGAGAAAGACACCACGAGTTAAAGAACACATGGACACGGCTGAACATTTATCTTACGTTTTTAGTATGTTTAATTTATTTTTTTAGAGTAACACATGAACACATCTTGTTTAATAATTTTTTAGTATCTTGAATTATACAAGATGATTTTTAGATGCATGTCTAATAAAAAATGTGAGACGTATCTCTGTTACTCGCTTCAGAGTATTTGATACCGGTATTTCAGCTACATATGAAGAGTCCCCATGTAAAATATGGGATGCCCACCATTCGTCCATTGTAGCTCCTAGATTGCCTTGTTTTTGTAGCTACGTTAACTCCCAGCACTTGGCCACACCAGGCTGATGTTATAACTCACAACCATGGTTCGCCGTTGCCGTATCGGTATCGGTATTGGTTTCGGTAATCGTCGCGGTACCGGTGCAACGGACTCGGACGATATCGGCCTTAAAAATGAGTATCGGATGAGTATCAGTGTTAAATAACAATATCGACACTTTTCAAAAATGTTACGAACCGGGCGATACGTAGTCCGATACGGCGAACCATGCTTACAACTGTATTCTGTATATTTTAGTGATTTAAAACTGGGGTATAATTTATACAATTAGAATTTTCTGAATTTTTTTTTTTTTTGTTGAGGACTTCTGATCTCGTGCCTTAGAAAATATTTCTTACATGGTGTTTCAAGAAACATGTGGTTTCATGTATAATTCAACTGGTGTAAACTGCACAACTTGTTAGAATTACTACTGCAAACATAGTTCGAACTTTACATGATATTGTGAAGGGTCATTTTGTACACGTTCCGTGAATTAGTCGGGGTATAAGTCACCTATAGAAGGGGGAAAAATGTGGAAATTAGTAAGTTGAAACTGGAAGTAGGACATTGTTGCCAAATGACTATGACCCCAAGTTTGGAAAGAAGCCCACCTGGAAAATGAGTAAGCTGAAACTGGAAATTCCAGTCTGGAATGTTGGTTTTCTCGAAATTTTATAAGGACCTAGATTGCATTCGCAGAGAAGCCCAAGCAAAACAAAAAATTGAAATAAAAGTTCCAATACTTAGTTGTTTGGAGAGATCATATTTTTCCATGAAATCTACAAAATCCTATATGATATTAAATTTTTTGTTTTGAAAGGTAAGGAAATTCACACATACTGCCTTCACTGATGCTCGAACCCTTAACCTTCTACTCACTGTCCGTATAGAGTTCTACTATCCAACTTGAACATGACAAACTCATATATAGAACATTTATAATCAGGGTTGTCTCAATGAAATTGGAGGCTTTAGGCGAAAAGTATAAAAGGTGAAATTGGAGGCCTTAGGCAAAAAATATAAAAGGAACTTTTGGTATATTATATATTATTTTTAGTAACACTTATTTAAAAACCATCCTTTTCACTTTTTGAGATGTAAAATTACTAATAAGATTCTTGTATTCAAGTGTTGATAAAATTTATTTTTCAATAAATAATAGGGTAAAGTGCAAAAATCCTTCCTCAACTATTGCCTATGAGCAAGAAACTCACCTCAACTATCAATTTGGTGCAATTAAACCCCCTCAATTCGTAAAAGACACATTTACCCCTAAATTAAATTAAAAAATCACAAATTATATATATATCATTCGAAAAAATACATAAAATTAGAAAAATATATATAAAATTTTGAAAAAATATATAAAATTTGAAAACAATATATTAAATTTCGAAAATATATATAAATTCAAAAATAATATATAAAATTCGAAACAAATATATAAAATTCGGAGAAAAAAATATATAAAATTTGAAATATATATATAAATTTCAAAAAATATATATATATTTCGAAAAACAAAATTCAAAAAATATATAAATTTCAGAAAAATATATATATTGGTAAAATTTCATATCTTTTCTAATTAATTGAATCAAACTACTTACCACCAACATCAATTATATATATTTTTTCAAAATATATATATATATATATATATATATATATATATGTTTCCGAAATATATATATATTTCAAAATTTATATGATGTTTTTGAATTTTATAAAAAAAAATCAAAATTTATATATTTGTTTCAATATTTTATTTTATTTTTAATTTTATATATTGTTTTCGAATTTTATATATGCTTTTTGAATTTTATATATTATTTTCCAAATTTATATTTTTTTTTCGAAGTTTATATTTTTTTTTGAAGTTTATATATTTTTTGAATTTTATATATTTTTTTTAATTATATATATATTTTATTTTTGTAAGGGTAAAATTGTATTTTTGCATTGCAAAATCTTGTGGAGGGGGTACATTGCTGATGCCGGACAAAATAGAGATTATTCTGCAGGCTATTGCAATAGGTAGTTTGCAAGGAAAAAAATAGGAGAATTCGACCCAAAATTTCAGAGAACACTCTGGAATTCAATAAAAATGTTTATTATCAAGAATAATAAAAAACAACCCACAAGTCGGGTTTAAATAGCTGAAAATCGACCCTTAATAGGATTTTTACCAAAAATAGCAAAATCTTAAAAGTCTTACCAAAACAAAATACGAAAAGAAATCAAAAGATTGCCAAAAATCTGGCCCAAATCGGGTTTAGAATCAATTCCTAATCGACAAATAAAAGATTACTATAAATAGCAAAAATTAACTAAAAATAAAGATTTAAAAAGGAAAACAGCGGATTTAGGGCTCGAAACGATGTGCACCCAACGTGGCTAGGTGGCCATGACGTGCGCGCCGAGATTAGCTTTCCGAATTGGGGTCACGGGCGCGAATCGGACACTCGTTGCTTCAGTTATGGCCAAAAAACCGACACGTGCACGGAAACTGCCTCAATTAGGCTAGATCACAATTTTTTGTCATCCTTGCGCTGATCCTCCCGCTCCAGGTAATCCAGCGCCATCAATGAGCAATCTGACAGCTCGGCATCGTCTGACTCGGATCCCCCTGCATCAATTGCCCTTAAATTGATAGTTGATAGGATTTTTTGCTCTTTTGTAGTTGAGTGGGTGTAAACCCGTTCGTTGTTGCCGAACGAATTGACAACTTTTATAAATTTAACCAAATCATTATGCTAAGAACAATGACAGGAAAATAATAAAACTTGAATAACTAAAATGAATGAAAATAATTGGATCTTTTCTTTGATCTTTTGAAGTCCTTTTTATACATGAATTTGATTCTCCCCTCATAAAAAAATATCAAATGGGTATTAAAATACATTTATAATGGCATCAATGCATTAATTGCCTTGTTTGATGGGCATCAATGCATTTATAACATATCTACTGTTTTTAATTAGATTTATTGTATGTTTTGAAACTATCAACCGTTATGAGCTTTATTCTGAAATGGGCTTTTATTTTTGGGTTTCATTCTTCTAATGGGCTAACTGATGCTATTTTAGGTTTTGGACAAAAAATGTCTTGTCTGATGGGCCTTGCATGAAATATGGGCATACACTTTGCCCATAATTCCCAAGCCCATTTCATTTTTTGAAATAGGGTGGGAATTCGAAGCGCCATTTAACTGTCACTTTATCATCTCCGCTTCATCTTCCCCAAGCTAACTACAAGGGCAAAACTTCATTCTCTGAAGCTATGACGATTTCAGCAAAAAGCTCTTAAGGTTAGTTTTGTTTTTCCTTCTTCCTTGTTTTCTTTCATTAATCTAATACCATGAGTAACGATAATAGTCGAACTCCTTCTCTGGATGTGGTGGTGAATGAGATTCCCGCCGTTTCTTCTTCTAATTTTGCCCCCAGCTCTAGTAGATCGAAATCACAAAAGTTTTCCTGTAAACAACTGCTTAAGCTTTCTCTAGCCGATAGGTGTAAGATAGAGTTCGAAATTCCTGACGATGTTTCAATTTCTGAGTATTCCACCGATTTGAATTTCAAATCGTATGAAGAAGTTGGTGCAAATGAAACCCTTTTCTGTGCAAACCATCTATCCGTACTTAGATTTCCCCTTCATCCTTTCTATCATTACGTTTTATTCTTTTTAGGGCTCACGCATTTGCAAGTGAACCCTAACATTTTTAGGGTTCTGTCTGTAATGCTCGTTCTAAATCATGAACGAGGCTTGAATTTAGGTTTGGCTGATTTCTTGCTTTGTTACAAAGTCAATCAGATCAGGAAAAATCCTGGTCGGTACCATCTGCACCCTCGTTTAACTCTAAAACTTTGTGATGGGAACCCATCTTCTGAAAAGGAATGTTGCTTTCCTCCAAAGTTTGATCCTGAAGGCAGTTGGTCCCCTAATTTTGTAAAAAGTGATGGAAGAATTCTGAATCGCCGTTCGTTGGCTATGTCCGATCCAGATTCGCTGTTGGCACTAGCTCGTGGGATGTGGCCACTAAAAGACGAGCTTTTTCAACAACATGTTGATCAAAACGAGCTTTTGGCCAGGGCCCCTACTTCTATTTTGGAGGTAACTTATAATTTATTTCAACATAATTTTAACGTTTTTGAGGTACTTATCGATTCTTTTTACCTCTTTCTAGTTTGTTTTTGATGTTCTGGCTCTCTATAAAGCCGTTGAAGCGGGGGAATATAAGAGAAAAAGTATTGATGCTACGTATTTAAGGACTAAAAGGTGTGTCACTTTAGCTGAAAAAGAGAAGAAGATTGTGGAGTCTGAACTGGAAAGTCTAAGGAAAATCCACAGGAGTGAAGCCGATCGGATTGCTGAACTGGAAAAGCAAGTCCATAATCTTGAAACTTCAAATGTTGTGCTGAAATTTGGTTTGGTGCTTTGTTGAAAAGGAGGTATGGACATGTATCGGCGTTACGTGAACATTTTCGATGTTAAATTATGTGACGGATTCAGGTTTTGCTATGGTCAAATGTCAATGGAACCTTTTGAACGTTCATATAATGATCCGGAGGCTTATGACGCTGCTTGTGGTGTCATTCATCCTTATGTAGAGCCTGAACCGAGCACATATGAGAAGGACTTTGCCCAGTTTCTGTTGCATGGGACCTTTCCGGTTGAACGCCTTGATCCTATTTCTGCAATTTCTTCTAATGCGAATGTCACTGGCGAAATGTCCAATGATCCCACCATTCCTCCCTCAGACATCAAGAAGCCAAGTGCTGAAGGAGGAGTTCCGAACGATATCCCCTCAACCTATTAAATTTTTAAAGGTTTTATTTTGAACAATCTTATTTCATGGCCTGTAAACAAATTTTTTTTTTTTTGTTGCTCTTATGGTGAGCATTTTTTTTGAACAGGTTTGTGATGGTAAATTTTGAACAGGTTAATGTGTTCTTAGAACACAGATTTTTGGAACGTATTCTTGTGCGTTTTATGAAACAGGAACTATAATGGTGCCATCTTTTGAGATAGTCTTTTATTTTTGCCAAGATGACTTATATACCTGGCCAAGTACATTTTACTTGGGCTTTTCATGAATTATCTTTTGTGATTATGGAGTATTAGTATTGAAAATGGGAATCTGAATGTATACTCTTTTTTGACTTGATATGAATCTTGTAGAAACAGAATACAACTTCACACAAATGCTTAACAAATTTAGAGCTATAATATAAAATTTATTTTGTAAGATTAAATCTTTATTGAAAATACCTTTTAAGATGAATAGTATTCCATGCTCGTTCGATCTGTTTCTCGTGTGAATCAGCCAGTCTGTAAGCCTCTTTTCCGATCACCTCAGTTATTGTGTACGGCCCATCCCATGTGGGATCTAATTTATTTGATCTTTTGGCCAGTACCCTAAGTACTTGATCCCCTACTTGAAAAGATCTTGGCTTCATTTTTTTATTGTAACTCCTCATTAGCCTTTGCTGATATTCCGTTAACCTTATTGAAGCCATTTCCCTTTTCTCATATATGAAATCACCTTCAATTCTAAGAATTGCTTCATTCTGTTCAGGATCAAAGAGTTGTGTTCTTGTTGTTGGACCTTCCAATTCAATTGGAATTACTGCCTCGACGCCGTACGCCATAGCGAATGGTGTTAATCCGGTTGGCTTTCGGGGAGTCGTTCGGTAGCTCCAAAGCACTCTAGGCAATTCCTCCAACTAGCGTCCCTTTTCTTGAATCCCTTCCAGCTTTGTTTTTATCACAGCAAAGATCGTTCGATTTGTTATCTCAGCTTGGCCTTTTGCTTGTGGGTAACTGACCGATGATAAATTCTGGTTTATGCCGTACCCATCTAGCAACTCCCGAACGTACTGATTGTCCAGATTTGTGAAGTTGTCCATCATTATGTACCTTGGCACTCCGAACCTATAGATTATATGATTTAAATGAAATCAATCACCTAAGTGTGCGTTATTCTTACATACGCCTTCGCCTCAACCCACTAAGTAAAATAATATGTGGCCAAAAACACATGTTTCTGATTTGATGTTGCCCTTGTTAATGGCCCGACCGCATCCATCCCTATCTGGCGAACGGAACGGGGGCTGCCATCGCTGTGAGGAGTTCCGCTGGTTGATGAATTATATGTGAATGCCTTTGACACTTGTCGCACCTTTTTGTGTACTCTTCCGCATCTCGGATCATGTACGGCCAAAAGAAACCTTGTGTTATTGCTCTGTGGGATAGCGTTCTTCCCCCGATATGACCTCCACATATTCCATCATGCAACTGCTTGAGTACCTCTTTGCTTCACCCGGGTCAAACATTGCAAGTAAGGCCCGGTCATCGATCTGCGATATAGAAATCCATCGATCACTGAATACTTGGCAGAAGTTGATCTCACTTTTTTTTATTTCCCTTCGATCTTCCGGCAAAACCCCGGTTTGTAAATACTAAAGTATTAGATCAATCCAGCTTGGTTCATATGGAATTACGTGCACCTCTTTCTTTTTTTCGATCGAAGGAATGAGTAGTTCGTCCACGGGAATTACCCTGATCATATCATCCCCAGCTGATGATGTCTGATTTGCTATATGATCAGCCCCATGATTATCTGCCCTTGAAATTTGCTTGAAAGTTAATACTTGAAAGTTTTGTGTTTCCTTCTGGATAGCCTGTTTGTACTCCATCATCCTTTCTTCCTTTGTGTTGTAACTTCCTACGACCTGATTTATGATTAACTGTGAGTCGATGAACACTGTTAACTCCCGGATCTGGAATTCTTTCGCCAACCTTAAGCCTGTCAAAACTGCTTCATATTCAGCCTCGTTGTTTGAACTTTCAAAGCATAATCTGATTGACTGTTGCAACTTGGTGCTGTGACACCCCCAAATTTTCATGCATAGGTTGGCCAGGCCCATACATAGAAAATTAGGAGCGTTAGTAATTGATAACATAAGCACAGAAGAGAAGACATAAAATAGAAATATAATAATAACAACAATAACAAAATAAGGATACAACTTATACATGAAGAAGACCACTCCCAATACATTTTTAAATAAAATAAGTCCCACACAGTACAATTTGGAAATCCCATAAACATGGACCCCTAGAAACACACTTATAAGAAATACAACATATGACATTTATCGGATCCTACCCTGGAGTGGAAGGAAACTATGATAGAACCGGACAGATAGATATGAAATCCTCAACCCTGCTGGTGAAACTGCCGAGGACCTGAAACAACAAAAATGTGGGTTAAACCCACGAGCAAGAACAACTCTACATGATCCCAAGCAGAGTACCAAAATCCATCCCCTTTCCTAGTGACACCTAATCCCAAAATTATATTAAAAAAAATAATATATTTAACTATAACTATAGTCACTAATATACCACCATTTAATATAATTATGTTTATAAATTTCTTACATTAATATGATTTTTTCCATACAACATCCAATCCATGCCGTACCATAACCACGTACCCGACAACTCACCCATGCCGTGACAACTCACCCATGTCCCGTGGTACTAGTTAGACTGCAGTAATAGTCAGCCTCCTTGTGGTTTCTTATAAATTTCCAAAACATAGTCATTTAATTTAAATCTTAGGATTTTACGAATTTAATAATTTGCTTGTAATATTTATTCGGGAACGTATAACAATTTATAAGGTCGAGCCTGGGGGGTCCAGGGGGGGCGGCGCGACCATTACCTGAGCGCCCCCCTAGCGGGGTCTGGGGCAGCGCCCCAGCGCCAAGGTATACGGTATTTTATACGGTCGAAACTATTCATTTATACGGTCGAAAATACGTAATCCAGTATAATTCGTGATACACATAATAACAATATAAATCAATGTCCAGAGTCTGATAACAAAGAAAATAGAGAAAAACAATTACATAAATATGCAATATTTTTCTAATAACAGTTTTGAAATCTTTGTCAACATTGAAACCTAAAATATTTATGTACTCAGATATTTATACTAAGTTCCAACCATGTACACATCATCAGAATCATACCAACAAGACACATAACCACGAATCCATACATGTATAGCTACACATGGTAAAAACAGATTTGTACGTATAGCTAGATATAAACATAGTCTCATGCATATATCAATATATCACCACAAATCTCTATATATATACAAGATCTATACATATAATCATAGATCTGTACATATATGTATAACCAGAATATAAATCATCATATATATATATAAATATAAATATACTCTAACAAATTTGTACAAATATGTCTATATAAGACTACTAATCTCTACCTATATACAAGATCTGTACATATGATCATGGATCTATACATATACATATAAACAGAATATATATCATCACATAAATAAACATGAATATGAACATACTCTAACAGATCTATACATATATGCCTATATAGATCCACGAATCTCTACATGTATACAAGATCTATATATATACTTACGGATCTATACATATATGTATAAATAGAATATATAAGTCACATAAATAAACATGAATATGAATATACTCTAACAGATCTATACATATATGCCTATATACAAGATCTATATATATACCTACGGATCTATACATATATGTATAAACAGAATATATAAAAGTCATATATGAACATGATTTACACATACATATACATATATGAAAAATACTATCTAGCAGATTATAGATGCACAAAGTAAAGGCTACGAAATTTTAGTACAAAGAGGAAGAGTAGAACATATGTCTTGCCTGTAATATAGAGCTGAATCCACCACAAGTACAGATCCAAACCAATTCTAAGCTCTCAACCCTCACAATTTCGGGTATAATTGATGAAGAAGAAGAAGTAGTAGAAGAAATGAGATGGGGGCTAGATCTGAAGTTAAGGATGCTTATATAGAAGATGTTAGGGTTAGGGAAATGTCCAAACTATCCTTGTATTATGCATAAATCACCAAACTGCCCAAACACTAATGACAACCTTGCCCCCCTTCAGATCACAAAATTTCATTATAACCTACTAGACTTAAAAAGACTAAGATAACCTCATTCAATAATTTAAACACCCATTATGCCATCCAAAATAATTAAGGAAATAAATATCCATTAAATACGGGGTATTACATTCTTCCCCCCTAATAATGGAATTCCGTCCCCGGAATTCAGCACATACCTGAAATAAATAACTCTGGATACTTTGCACGAACCTCATTTTCCCTTTCCCAGGTGGACTCCGCCTCGTTGTGATGATTCCACTGAACACGTACAAGGGGAATGACTTTCGTGCGGAGTACCTGATCTCTGCGATCCATAATACAATAAGGCTGCTCCACATATGTCGCATCCGGCTGCAACTCAATTTCTCCCACATCTATATGCTGATAGACATCCCCATCTCGGAGAAATCGCCGCAACATAGAAACATGAAATACGTTATGCACCCTGTGCATATGATCACGTAAAGCCAAACGATACGCCACGGGTCCAATCCTGTCAGTAATCATGAAAGGGCCCACAAAGCGAGGTGATAGTTTTCCTTTCTTCCCAAATCGCATCACTCCCTTCATGGGAGACACCTTCAAAAGAACCTGATTTCCCACTCTGAACTCTAAAGCTCGGGTTCGACGATCAGCGTAACTCTTCTGTCTACTCTGAGCAGTCTTCATACGATCTCGAATAAGGGCAATATTCTCTGATGTATCCTTGATGAACTCAGGACCCAAGAATTTACCCAGGAGTTTGCTTTCTCCAACTCCCATCCAACATACGGGAGATCTGCACGGTCGACCATACAAGGCCTCAAATGGTGCCATACCGATAGTCTTCTGGTAACTATTGTTGTAGGCAAACTCTGACAGTGGCAAGTAGAACTCCCAGTTGCCCTTGAAATCCAGGACACAAGCTCGAAGCATATCCTCCAAAATCTGATTAACTCTCTCAGTTTGACCATCGGTCTGCGGGTGGTAAGCTGTATTCAAATGCAACTCTGTACCTAAAGCCTGCTGAAAACTTGCCCAAAACCCCGATACAAATTTTGGATCTCTATCCGATACAATAGACAAAGGAATCCCATGAAGCTTCACTATCTCAGCGATGTAAAGCTTCGCCAACTGTTCCGATGTATAGTCTGAACGTACCGGTAGGAAATGGGCAGACTTGGTAAGTCTATCAACAATCACCCAAATAGAATTATGGTTTTGAGGAGAAGTAGGTAGTCCCTCAATGAAATCCATGGAAATGCTCTCCCATTTCCACTCAGGCACTGGAAGTGGTTGTGATGATCCCGGCGGTTTCTGATGATCGATCTTCACCATCTGGCAAGTACTGCACTTGGAGACAAAAATTGCAACATCCCTCTTCATACCAGCCCACCAAAATTGGCGCTTCATATCTTGGTACATCTTATCCCCTCCAGGATGCACTGCAAAAGGAGAGTTATGAGCCTCTCTCATCACATCTCTCCTCAAGTCCTCAGTAGAAGGAACGACCAATCGTCCCTTGTACCTCAGACCTCCATCTGAGTCGACTAAGTAAAAAGGAATCTCCTCAGATGCCAATTCCATAACTTTAGCCATGCACTGTTGATCTACCTGTTGGGCCTTGACTACCCTACGAATAATAGCAGGCGTCACCACCACACATGCCGCAAAAGCATCAACTAACTCATCATCTATCCTCAGTGCATTCCACTCAGTCTCGAACAAGGCTGAAAGACTAGCATAGGGTCGACGACTAAGAGCATCTGCCACTACATTAGCCTTCCCTGGGTGATACTGAATAGTGAAATGATAGTCCTTCACAAATTCCAGCCATCGGCGTTGCCTCATATTCAGTTCCCTCTGAGTGAATAGATACTGTAGACTTTTGTGATCACTGAATAATGTGAAACTCTCGCCTAAGAGATAGTGCCTCCAAATCCTCAGTGCAAAAACGACTGCTGCTAATTCCAAGTCATGTGTTGGGTAGTTAAGCTCATGCGGTTTGAGCTTACGGGAAGCATAAGATACAGGTTTCTCCTCCTGCATCAATACACATCCCAAACCCAGCAAAGAGGCATCTGTAAAGACAAGATACTCAATTCCACTCTGTGGGGTAGCTAGAACAGGTGCAGATGTCAATTTTGTCTTCAGTTCATCAAAAGCTGCCTGACAGTGGTCATCCCAAACAAAGGGCACTCCCTTCTTAGTCAAGTGGGTAAGTGGACCGGCGATCTTTGAAAAGCCCTGAATGAACCTGCGATAATATCCAGCCAAGCCCAGGAAGCTGCGAATCTCTGTAGGTGAGGTAGGTTGCCCCCACTCCAAAACCGCTGAGACTTTTGTTGGATCCACCGATAAACCTTTCTCTGACACTACATGTCCCAAAAATTTTACTTCCTTTTGCCAGAAAGCACATTTTTCAAATTTTGCATAAAGCTGGTGATCTCTAAGTGTTTGCAACACGATCTGTAAATGCCTGGCATGATCCTCCTCTGACCTAGAATAAACCAAGATGTCATCAATGAACACAATGACAAACTGGTCTAAAAAAAATCGGAATACCCTATTCATCAAATCCATGAAGACAGCTGGAGCATTGGTCAACCCAAAAGGCATGACCCGAAACTCATACGACCCATACCGAGTGAGGAATGCTGTCTTGGGAACATCCTGCTCCCTGACACGAAGCTGATGATACCCTGACTTCAAGTCTATCTTGGAGAAGTAGGTGGCTCCTTTCAACTGATCAAACAAATCATCAATCCTAGGCAGCGGATACTTGTTGCGAATTGTGACTTTATTCAGCTCCCTGTAATCGATACAAAGACGAAGGGAACCGTCCTTTTTCTTCACAAACAACACAGGTGCTCCCCAGGGTGAAGTGCTCCTGCGAATAAAACCCTGGCTAAGAAGTTGTTGAATCTGATCCTTCAGTTCCCGCATCTCCACTGGTGCCATCCTGTACGGTGCCTTAGCAATAGGCCTGGTGCCTGGAGCTAAGTCGATAACAAAATCGATCTCACGACTCGGAGGTAACCCTGGAATCTCCTGAAACACGTCTTGAAAATCACGTACTACAGGAATACTATCCATGGATGTAGTAGTCTGCTCATGAGTCTCTGCATCCATATAAAACAAATGTGTACTAGACCCTCCATGAGATCGAGGTGTCGCAATCAAATACATCTCATGTCCTGGTATCGCAAAGACTATCGTCTGACCACGACAGTCCAGCTGTGCATGGTAGTGAGATAACCAATCCATCCCAAGTATCACGTCATAAGCATTCATGTCAAGAACTAATAAATCGGCAGAAAATTGAAGCCTGCCAATCTCAATAGGTACATATACACAACTATCCCGTAAAACCGCATCGGCACCTAATGGCGTTGAAACTATGAGAGGTTGACTACTAGGCTGAGTTGGTAGTCCAGATAAAGCAACAAAAGAGCGCGATATAAAAGAATGTGATGCACCAGTATCAAAAAGCACTCGACCAAGTCTACCATAAATAGGAAACATACCCTCAATAGCACGAGGTGCCTGAACGTCTGGTGGCATTACGTTATAGACCCTGCCATAATGAAGTTGTTGTTGTGTCTGACCCTGTGGTGGCGGGGGTGCTGGTAAAGCAGGATAAGTCGAGCCCTGTAGACGAGGAACTTGTGGTGCTAGTAATGGTGGTGGCTGCCTCTGTCCCTGATAACTGGTATATCCTTGTTGGCCCTGCTGTCCTGGAGTAGCCTTGGGACACCTTTTGGCAGAGTGCCCATACTCCCCACACCCATAGCAATGGCCCTTGAAAGGACCCGTAGGTTTCCTCTGACCCTGTTGTTGCCCCTGTGAAATCTGAGGAGCTCCATTATGATGTCCCTGACGAGAAGGCCCTTCTTTGTTGCTATCAGTAGTACCCCTCTGTTTCTTCCAAGGTTGATGCCCCTGGAACCTGCCTTTATCACTGTGCCTGCCACTCTGACCATTTCCTTTCTCCACTGTCTGGCTAGTGGAGTCATTGTCCTTGCGTTTATCCCCCTTAGATTTCTTGTAATCCCTCCTGATCTGACAATGTTGTAACGCTGCATCCACCACCTGAGCATAAGTGGCGTAAGCTGGATTACCCACTATCACTTGCTGAATGGGCCATGCCAAACCATGCACAAAGCAATTCTTCCTTTTCTCCTCTGTGTTCACTTCCTCAGGTGCAAACAATGATAGGCTAGTGAACTCCTGCTCATACTCTGCAACAATCCTATCTCCCTGCTGTAAGTTGAGAAATTCTCTTTTCTTTGCTGCTCTCACAGCGAAAGGGAAATATTTATCATCAAAGCGATCTCGGAATTGATTATAAGTTAATATGGCCCTCTCCTCTAGAGTAGTAACCGACTCCCACCATTGTAAAGCATCACCAACCAGCTTGAATGTAGCAAATATTTGCTTTTGAACCTCAGTACACTGAACCATGCATAAATGGCGCTCAATGTCCTTCTTCCACTGGTGAGCTGCGGTGACCTCTGTCGATCCAGAAAACTCTGGTGGATTGCCTCTCATGAATGAAATACGCATCCTGTCCCATCCATTATCTATCATCACAGGAACTGGTGCAGGTGCCTGCAAGGGAGGCTGTGGATGAAGCTGTTGATGCTGAAGAGCAGTCGCCACTCCTGCAGCAACAGCCTGGGCAATAATATCAGCAAGGTTTGGAGGAACTGGAGCATTCCCCTCCGGAATAGGGTCCGGAATTTGATTCACATTTCTCCTTCTACGTGGTGGCATACTGAAATAACAATAAACACGACCCGTCAATACCCCCACTAAGATCTTACAAGAGTACGAGTCCTAAATTTAGGCTTTAAATATCAAAATACGCAACGCGGAAGACTAACTATACATCCCTAGGACACTTGAACCTGGAGTGCTCTGATACCAACTGTGACACCCCTAAATTTTCATGCATAGGTTGGCCAGGCCCATACATAGAAAACTAGGAGCGTTAGTAATTGATAACATAAGCACAGAAGAGAAGACATAAAATAGAAATATAATAATAACAACAATAACAAAATAAGGATACAACTTATACATGAAGAAGACCACTCCCAATACATCCTTAAATAAAATAAGTCCCACACAGTACAATTTGGAAATCCCATAAACATGGACCCCTAGAAACACACTTATAAGAAATACAACATATGACATTTATCGGATCCTACCCTGGAGTGGAAGGAAACTATGATAGAACCGGACAGATAGATATGAAATCCTCAACCCTGCTGGTGAAACTGCCGAGGACCTGAAACAACAAAAATGTGGGTTAAACCCACGAGCAAGAACAACTCTACATGATCCCAAGCAGAGTACCAAAATCCATCCCCTTTCCTAGTGACACCTAATCCCAAAATTATATTAAAAAAAATAATATATTTAACTATAACTATAGTCACTAATATACCACCATTTAATATAATTATGTTTATAAATTTCTTACATTAATATGATTTTTTCCATACAACATCCAATCCATGCCGTACCATAACCACGTACCCGACAACTCACCCATGCCGTGACAACTCACCCATGTCCCGTGGTACTAGTTAGACTGCAGTAATAGTCAGCCTCCTTGTGGTTTCTTATAAATTTCCAAAACATAGTCATTTAATTTAAATCTTAGGATTTTACGAATTTAATAATTTGCTTGTAATATTTATTCGGGAACGTATAACAATTTATAAGGTCGAGCCTGGGGGGTCCAGGGGGGGCGGCGCGACCATTACCTGAGCGCCCCCCTAGCGGGGTCTGGGGCAGCGCCCCAGCGCCAAGGTATACGGTATTTTATACGGTCGAAACTATTCATTTATACGGTCGAAAATACGTAATCCAGTATAATTCGTGATACACATAATAACAATATAAATCAATGTCCAGAGTCTGATAACAAAGAAAATAGAGAAAAACAATTACATAAATATGCAATATTTTTCTAATAACAGTTTTGAAATCTTTGTCAACATTGAAACCTAAAATATTTATGTACTCAGATATTTATACTAAGTTCCAACCATGTACACATCATCAGAATCATACCAACAAGACACATAACCACGAATCCATACATGTATAGCTACACATGGTAAAAACAGATTTGTACGTATAGCTAGATATAAACATAGTCTCATGCATATATCAATATATCACCACAAATCTCTATATATATACAAGATCTATACATATAATCATAGATCTGTACATATATGTATAACCAGAATATAAATCATCATATATATATATAAATATAAATATACTCTAACAAATTTGTACAAATATGTCTATATAAGACTACTAATCTCTACCTATATACAAGATCTGTACATATGATCATGGATCTATACATATACATATAAACAGAATATATATCATCACATAAATAAACATGAATATGAACATACTCTAACAGATCTATACATATATGCCTATATAGATCCACGAATCTCTACATGTATACAAGATCTATATATATACTTACGGATCTATACATATATGTATAAATAGAATATATAAGTCACATAAATAAACATGAATATGAATATACTCTAACAGATCTATACATATATGCCTATATACAAGATCTATATATATACCTACGGATCTATACATATATGTATAAACAGAATATATAAAAGTCATATATGAACATGATTTACACATACATATACATATATGAAAAATACTATCTAGCAGATTATAGATGCACAAAGTAAAGGCTACGAAATTTTAGTACAAAGAGGAAGAGTAGAACATATGTCTTGCCTGTAATATAGAGCTGAATCCACCACAAGTACAGATCCAAACCAATTCTAAGCTCTCAACCCTCACAATTTCGGGTATAATTGATGAAGAAGAAGAAGTAGTAGAAGAAATGAGATGGGGGCTAGATCTGAAGTTAAGGATGCTTATATAGAAGATGTTAGGGTTAGGGAAATGTCCAAACTATCCTTGTATTATGCATAAATCACCAAACTGCCCAAACACTAATGACAACCTTGCCCCCCTTCAGATCACAAAATTTCATTATAACCTACTAGACTTAAAAAGACTAAGATAACCTCATTCAATAATTTAAACACCCATTATGCCATCCAAAATAATTAAGGAAATAAATATCCATTAAATACGGGGTATTACAGGTGCCTTCTGGGGATATTAATTCGATCCCTACGCCTGCCCCCAGACTATTCACAGATCCATCCACATAAAGCATCCACCTTGGATTTTCACCCTTAACTTCGTCTTCTGTTGCTTCATATTCGAGGAGAAAATCTGCCACAACTTGTCCTTTTATTGACGTCCATGGCTCATAGTTGAGATCGAACATGCTCAGTTCTATCGCCTATTTCGTCATTCGTCCAGAAAAATCTGTTTTTTCTAAAATCGCTTTGATCGAAAATGTTGTAGGGACCCTGATCGGATGAGATTCGAAATAATGCCGCAACTTTCGTTTAGCCTGGACCAAGGCCAAAATTATTTTCTCCGTTCTTGAATATCTTATCTCGGCATCGAGCAATGTCTTACTTGCATAATAAATGGGGTAGTGCCTACTTCCATCATCTCTTACCAATGCTGAACTCACGGCTTTCAGTGAAACTGCTAGATATAAAGTTAGAATCTCATGATCCCTGGGGGGCGTCAGGATCGGCGATTTTGCTATACAGAGCTTTAGCTGATCGAAAGCTTCTTGTTGCTTCTCTCCCCAAGTCATCATTTTCTTAGACCTCAGTACATCAAAGAACAACTTGCATCTATCTGATAACTTTGAGATGAACCGGCGTAGAGTTGCAACTCGTCCTGTAAGCACCTGAATTTCTTTTGGGGTTTCTGGTGCCTTCATCTCGATCAATGCCTGAACTTGTGCGGGACTAGCCTTGATTCCTTATTTGTTAACTATGTGCCCCAGGAACTGTCTTGAAGAGACACCAAAGGTACATTTCTCCGGATTTAGCTTCATTTTATGCAGCCGCAAGGAAGCGAACACATCTTCTAAGTGCTTCAGGTGATCATCTTTGCGTCGGATTTTGACAACCATATCATCTATATAAGCCTCAACCGTGTCTCCGATATAAGTTTTAAAGATCTTGTCAATCAGCCGCTGATAGGTTGCACCTGTATTTTTGAGTCCGAACGACATGACTTTGTAGCAATAGGTCTCACTTTCAGTTATAAACGTCGTTTTGTCTTCATCATTTGGGTTCATTGGGATTTGATTGTATCCTAAATAAGCACCCAGGAATGTGAGCCGATCGAACCCGGTAGTCGCATCAATCATGCGATCTATCTTTGGTAGAGGAAAACTATCTTTCGGGAAAGCTTTGTTTAAATTGGTGAAGTCCACACACATTCGGAACTTCTCATTCTTCTTCTGAACGACAACAACATTGGACAGCCAATCGGGATAATGAACTTCTCTAATAAAGTCAACTTCTAACAACCGATCAACCTCTTCAGCTATAAACTTTCCACGTTATGTTCCAATCCTTCTCGGTCGTTGCCATACGGGTTGTGCACCGGGACGAACACTTAAAGTGTGCATTATGGTTTATGGATCAATCTCGGGCATGTCGTTGTGCTCCCAAGTAAAAACATCTGTATTTGATCTTAGTATGGTGATCAAATCGCTCCTTTCGTCCGAACTGAGATTTCTTCCGATCCGGGTGGTCTTTCCTTTCCTCCCAACAATCAGATCCACCGCCGTAGTATCCTCTTCCGTCTTCTCGTCATCATTAGTCCGATCCAGAACATTCGGTAATTGCTATAATGGGCATTCATCCTTCTCACCTCTCAAACTTTTGGTCACGATGGCATAACACTCTTTACCACCACTTAATCTCCTTGGATGTCAACAAATCCATTTCCTGAAGGATTGATACATCGCATCACCTGATGCAGAGTTGAAGGAAATCCATATATTCAGTGAATCCATCCTCTTCCCATAATCAAATTATAGGAGGGCTACACGTCCACCAACATGAAATTTTCCATCAAAGTTCGCTTTGCAGCTGTTACAGGTAGAGTCAGTACTCCGATTGGACAGACCTTCCTCCCATCAAAGCCTGCCAGCGAACTTGCCATCGGCCTGATCAATTTCGTGTTGATGCCGATTTTTTTGAAGGCTGATTTTGGCAAGACGTTCGTGTTGCTCCCTAGATCAACAAGTACCCTTTTAACTAAACAATTTGAAATTATGATCGAAATTACCAGTGGATCCTCATATGGTAGCTGAATGTGCCTCAAATCCTCTTGGGTGAATGATATGGTTGGCATTGGGTGGTTATGAATTACATTCACCTCTCTAATTCTTTGGATTTTGTTCGCATTGCGCATTCGTGAATGCTGAACAGAACGGCTTTCTTCGTCTTCCTCGGGTTTTCCATGGATTGTGTCTATGATTTTCACCGGTTGTCCGCTCACAACTTTGTTGGTCTTCGGGCGATCAAAGTTTCTTGTTCCACTATCCACGTACTCCTTTAAATCTCCCCTGGCTTTTAAGGTCTCAACCTGCTTCCGCAAATGCCTACACTCTTTAGTCAAATGACTGAAATCATTATGGAATGCACAGTGCTTCGAACGGTCCTGCTGTTCTAGTGGTGTTTTCATCGGCAATGGTGATCGGAAGATGCCTTTTGTTTTATTCTCGTTGTACAACTTTGCTAAGGTCGTTCTGAGCGGAGTTTCTGGTCCGTCATACCTTAGCTGGTTGATCGTAACCTGGTATCATTCTCATTTCTAAATTGAATCTTGACAGGAATTTTTTCAAAGTTTCGCCCTTCGCCTGCCTCATCGTGAATAGATTAGAAATTGTTCGCTTCTACTTCCAATTGCCAAAATATTGAGCTAAAAACTTTTCCATTAAGGTTTGGAAGCAATCAATTGAACCACAAGAGGGTTGGACCAGTTAAACTCATAGAAAAAGCCTTGCACATTAGTACATCATCTGCCATGTCAAGAGTCATCATCTGCTCTGCATGAAAAAGGTGTTCAATGGGATCTTGTGTCCCATTAAACATGATAAATTTTGGCATCCGGAATTTGTCTGACCTTCTTGCTTGTTATATTTCAATGCTGAACGGTGACTTTATCATTTTTGTCGTCATCTCGACTGCTAGATCAGCTGGTGATTGCGTTCTGAGATCCTTCACCTGTTCATCCACGATCTTCTGAAGCCTGGTCACCATGTCAAGCAGAACCGCTTGATTATTAGCGTTTGGCCCTGCCTCATCTCCCATATGCTGGGTACGAACTCGGTTCGCTGAACTTGCCTCTTGATGGTTGTCTTCTTCTTCAGCATCGGGACCACTCCGTCGTCCTTCTACTGGTGGCTCTTGCCGTTTTGATTGGTCTAGCCTTTCCCTTAATTCTTGATTTTCTTTTTCGAAGGCCTCCAACCGTTGAAGGATGGCATCTGTGTCTCTTTGTTGTGCTGTGGATTCTCCTGCCATTGGTCTGATAGCTTCTGACTGGAACTTTCGAGTTCCCACAGACGGTGCCAAAAAGTGTAAACCCGTTCGTTGTTGCCGAACGAATTGACAACTTTTATAAATTTAACCAAATCACTATGCTAAGAACAATGATAGGAAAATAATAAAACTTGAAGAACTAAAATGAATGAAAATAATTGGATCTTTTCTTTGATTTTTTGAAGTCCTTTTATACATGAATTTGATTCTCTCCTCATAAAAAATTATCAAATGGGTATTAAATTACATTTATAATGGCATCAATGCATTAAAAACAGATCTACTGTTTTTAATTAGATTTATTGTATGTTTGAAACTGTCAACCGTTATGATCTTTATTCTGAAATGGATTTTTATTTTTGGGTTTCATTGTTCTAATGGGCTAACGGATGCTATTTTGGGTTTTGGACAAAAACTGTCTTGTATGATGGGCCTTGCATGAAATATGGGCCTACAGAGGAGTTTCTTGCTCATTGGGTAATTTTTGCACTTTACCTTAAATAATATAGCCAATCCAGTTTGAGAATCACTCCTTCATTCTACCCTTTTCCTGCTTGACGGTCCCGGCCCTTTCAGGTGTTCTAAGCGCCCAATTTCTTGCTTCTTCCGAGCAATCTATCGAAAAAGGCCCTAGCCTTGTCTGAGCCCAGAGAGTTGATCCCTTTATGACCTTTTTCACGGGAGGGAATTACCAAACAGAGGATACCGCGGGTTGGGCTTTGCTCAGACCATAATCTTTACCCGGTAACTAAGGAATTTAAAACACATTAATATAAAACATTTATTAGCTATCTAATTCTAATACTAACTAGATTCGTCCTAATAGGATTCCTTCTCCTTCACTAGAGATGGAAGCCAACTCCACTGACTCAAGAAGGTCTGTTTATTCATTCAAATCACTATCTATCTTAATCAACTCACTTCAGTACATGGGCGGCGAATCATGTGTGAAATCAGGCGCAACGGAGGAACTGTAGTTCACTTGCTTTCATGGTCGAGTAAGGATGGATGATTGGCTCCTCCTTGACTCTTAGTTATGGACTAGTATGGAAGTAGATCTATTATGATCATCACGGTCATTCCTATTTCATTTTCTTCCAAGTCAAGCTTTTCATAGACAACACTCACTAATCTTAGATATGATTTTATCAACTTTAATTTTGAAAAACTCATTTCTGCTGCAGCAACGGCTACCTGTATTGCCAACAATATTCAGTAAGCAACGCATGCAGTAAAAGAATCTATTTTTTTAGTGTAATTTAATATTTCAATTGGATTGTGTGATTCTATTAGTAAAATTTCTTTGAAAACTTTTAATTCTAAAAATAAATCAAAATTATCAATACCAGAAGACTCATTATGTTTTAAAAATTATTTTAAATTGAGACAATTTTTTTAAAAACCATCGTCATGCACTTAATGATTTTAGCTTTTCAAAATTAAACAAAAAACCAAATATATCTGTGGCCTGGAGTCTGGAGACAAAAACAAAGTCAGGCCAACCAGTCGAAGATGATGGTTTCACCGATCTATGAATAATATAGTTGTTTGTGACTCTCGATTGATGAATTAAGAGATGATTCAGTTATGAGAGTCTTGAGATAATAAGATATGAGAGATTCATGCAACAAAGAGGGAAAACCAAGACACTAGTATTTTGAGAGAGAGAAAATTGAAGAACTCTAATATGAAAATAAAAAGAAAAATCCTAGCCGGCCATGTCTTTTCGTTTTGTCCAAAAGTTTCAAATATAAAATTATTTTGTAAAATATATGTGTATTAAAAATCTAATTTATATGAAGGCCCATTCTATTTAGGTTCATTCCAAAAAAATTTCTTTTACAACATTATAAGAAGACTCATTCTAAAAATTTATTTTTTATAATATTATAAGGAGGGTCATTCTAAAAGTTTATTTTTTACAATATTATAAGGAGGCACATTCTAAAAATTTATTTTTTACAACATTATATGAAAGCTTATTTTAAAAAAAATAAAATATATATATATATATAAGGTCACCAAAATTTTGGGGCCTTTCTTTCGGGCGGGGCCTTAGACGGTCTAAATCATCTTACTATCGAGAGACACTGTTTATAATGACAATTCCATTAGAAAAAGGCAACAAAAATGAACCACATGATCCAAAAATTCTGTTAATCTGTTATTGCCTCGCTTATTTATTGACTGAATCATATCTTTCTTCTTTGTCAAAGCGTGTGACACTGTGATCTTACTTTGGAGGTTAGCACAACTAAATCTACTGTAAATTTCCAAATTAATTAATACTATATACAAACAAAAAATGACCACATAGAAGTCTCGTGTTCCCATGGGGAGAGACGGCCAGGCCAATTACCTTGCATGCTTGACAAAATTCGTGACAGTGATGCGTTTATTTCATTCATCAACTTGAAATATATAAAATCAACTATATATATATATATATGATATAATGACTTTGTGTTCGCAATTTCGCAGGCATTAAAATAACAAGAATCCTGTTTAGATTAAAATTAAATACTCTTTTCCGCGGTCATCATTGTATATCCTTCTAACCTAATTCTCGCATGAAGAGAGTTGGCCGTATGAATTCTCTATGATTATTATTTACCGAAAAACAAAAAATTCTCAATGGTTATTCCTTTTTGGTGCACATTATATCACCTACTTGTTAATTAAGACTAATACATATGTTTAATATATTAATGTCATCTATATTTATACCATCTTTTCCTCAGTTTCTTATCTTTTATCAAATTTAATTTCCAGTACTTCTCACAGGTGCAACTATAAGTTTTTGATTTATGTGTTCAACGTATCTAAATTTATTTATTTTAATTCGTCCTTGATGAGTGTCACACCTATTTTTTTTTATTTTTTTTTATTTTTCACTCTCATTCAAGTTTTGCTCTAATACTCTTCGAGTCATAAGGGTGCAATGTCTGCAAGTACAACTATACAATGTCTTTTTGCCGGTTGGTAAGTGTTTTGTTTATCCTTCTCATTGCTATTTTAAATATTAGGATTTCAATTAATTTCATAAACAAATCTTCATGGAATATGGTGGTTAAGATCCTTATTGGTCACTGTGATGCAAACAATGTCATGATCCATAGAAACTACAATAAATCATTAATTATACATGCATATCTATATATATATATACAGATCATCCTTCTTCCCTATATATAATTGGTCAATGGAAAAAATAATTTGGTTGAAGAATGGTGTTCAGAAGTAATAGAGAAGTGTTCTATTGGTGTTGACAGCTCAAGCACGTACATATACACGTGCATGTGCATATAAGAATAGTATTACTATTATGGAGAGGAAAATGAATAGAGGTATATCATATTTGCAAGGAATAAATAGAGTTAGCCATGAGGAGAGAAAATAAATACTTATTAGATCATCCAAGTTAGAGCCAATATAATTTTGTGGTAGAACATATATCTAAGAAAAATTAGTGCATAATATAGTAATTTGTGGTGGAAATATATATTTAAGAAAAATGATAGGTACTTTTAGTTGTGCTTTTAGTTGTCATACTAATTGGAGTTAATCATATATACTTTATTTTTATTTTTTTAATGTAGCCATTTAAATTATATATTAAATTTATTGACAATGTATTTGGATGGTCATCTACGAATCGAAGGTCGTACTCATAAGTTCATAACCACTATGATTGTGACTTTGGAATTTAAAGTCACAATCAAAAGCCACAACTTTTCTCTATAAAAACGAAAAAAGTGTACTTTAATACTCAGAGATTCCATATTTTATTATTATTCCACACTCTAACTTTCCCTTTTTATTGTAGTTTAACTCATACAGAGTTTAGGGTATTAATTAGAAAATCTATTACTGTTGGTATTGCGAGCTATGGCAGACATAAAAATAAATGTGTATATATATATATACACATGATGGTGGTGTGCAAAGAATCCTTTTGTGTGTAACACGTTACACCTACTTTACAAGTAATTAAAGTCACCAAAAAAAATAGAGTTAAGAATGCTTCGCATTGAAGTAAATGTATCTACATCTTGCACTAGGATTAGAGGCAAGAAACATTAAGAAAAACCCAAACGTGTAATTCAATTGGGAATTGGGAAAAAAGCTGGGGTTAGTGCCTCAAAAAATATTAGGGCTTCGATTTGATTTTCATTGGTTATAAAAAATTTGGGTCACTAGAATATTGAACCGATAGTTAATTTCAGGGTTCCGGAATTAGTTGAGGTAAAAAAAAAAAATTTATATATATATTAGTTTATATATTATTTTATGTATATAACTTTATATATTATTAAATATATATTTATAATATATTATTAAATAATATATATCTTTAATATATATTATAAATATATATTATTTAATAAAATAATAATATATATTATTTTTTAATTTTATATATATTTATATATATATATATATATTATTTTTGAATTTATATATTATTATATATATATTTAATATTATTTTATATATATTATTATTTTATAATAATATATATTATTCGATATATTATTTATATATACATTATTTTTTAATTTATATATATTTAATAATATTATATATATATATATTATTCTATATATTATTAATATATATTTTTGAATTTTATATATTATTTTATATATGTTTTTTTTGAATTTATATATTATTTTTATATATATTTAATATATATATGTTTAATAATATTATTCTATATATATTATTACAAAATAAAAAATATATATTATTCTATATATATTAATATATATTATTTTTTAATTTTATATATTATTTTATATATGTTTTTTTTGAATTTATATATTATTTTTATATATATTTAATTTATATATGTTTAATAATATTATTCTATATATATTATTACAAAATAAAAAATATATATTATTCTATATATATTAATATATATTATTTTATATATGTTTTTTTTGAATTTATATATTATTTTTATATATATTTAATATATATATGTTTAATAATATTATTCTATATATATTATTACAAAATAAAAAATATATATTATTCTATATATATTAATATATATTATTTTTTAATTTTATATATTATTTTATATATATATTATCTTTGAATTTATATATTATTTATATATATATATTTAATAATATTATTTTATATATATTATTATAAAATAAAATATATATATTATTTTTTAATTTTATATATATTTATATTTATATATATATATATTTAATAATATTATTTTATATATATTATTATAAAATAAAAAATATATATTATTCTATAGATATTAATATATATTATTTTTTAATTTTATATATTATTTTATATATATTTATATATATATATATATTATTTTTATATATATTTAATATATATTTAATAATATTATTTTATATATATTATTATAAAATAAAATATATATATTATTCTATATATATTAATATATATTATTTTTTAATTTTATATATTAATTTTATATATATTTAATAATATTATTTTATATATATTATTATAAAATAAAAAATATATATTATTCTATATATATTAATATATATTATTTTTTAATTTTAATACATGAATTATATATATATATATATATATATATAGGAGAGAGAGAGAGAGAAAAAAAAAAGTCAAAAATTGTGGGTTAAGACCAAGAAAGACCAACTTTTTTTTGGTCTTGGTTTTACTTTATTTTGAACCAAATCCAAGACCAAAGTTTTAAGTTGTTTTGGTTTTAAATTTAAAAACAAAACTCACCAAACAAGTTAGGTATTTGAAAACAAAAACAAACCAAGACAAAACCAGCAAAAACTGGTTACCAAATAGGTAAAATATACTCCCATTAAAATTATGATAAATCTATTGTTCCTCTTTATTAATCCTTCTAAAAAGAATTTCCGTCAACTAACGTGTTTGGGAGCCCATGCGAAGCCACTCTTCATATCTAGATGTATTAAGCTCGACTTATATTTGCGATCTTTAAATATTTTTAGATTATTCACGGTCTTCTTCAGTAGTTTCTGCGCATCGAACATTAAATCTAAAATTCAATGCTTCTGAGACACCAAACCCTAATTTTTTCACTCAACCAAACCAGCCCATTCAGATTTTGTTCCTTTCCATTGTTCCTCATATTATGTCAAATATATTTTTTTGCGGTTAATATGGGGATGTCAAATATATTTTATAAGGATTCATTTTATTTTCTCATGGATCGGAAGCGTTTAACCCCCTGTAGTATGCATACAGTGTCTATAACACCCATGTGGTTCTTTGAGACCCTATCATTAAAAACTATGTGCGTTTTGCCCCTATTGTGACATGAATTGTCTGAAATACCCTTAGAATAATTTTTTTAAAAAACAAATTACAAAAACAAAAACAAAAACATAAAATATTTTATAAAAAATATATTTAAGAAAATCATCAACAAAACAATTACATTTTTTATTCAAAAATATTAAAATTATTTTGAAAAAAATAAGCCTATTTTTTTATACAAAAATATTATTTTTTATTTATTTAATATTTGATTAAAAAAATTAATCAAGTTTAGTTTTTTTGAAAAAATAAAATAAAATTACAAAAACAAAAACAAAAAACTGAAAAATATGTTTATAAAAAATATATTTAAGAAAATCATCAACAAAAGAATTACAATTTTATTTTCAAAAACATTAAAAAAAATTGAGTTAAATAAGCATATTTTTTAAAAACTTTTTATTTTTTATTATTTAATTATGATTAAAAAAATAATCCGTTTCTTTCAAAAAAATTATTTATTTAATTATTTTATTTCTTTATCATTTTATTATACATTATTTATTATTAATTCAATATTTGTTATTTTTATTAACTTAGAAGGGGTATTTTTGGGATTTTATATTATTTTAAAGTAGAATGGGGGAAAGTTGCAACATTTCAAAAACGAAATAAATTTATACACACATTTTGTAATAAAATGAAAATTTTGCGCACCAAGTATAAAACTATTGAGGATTTTTCGCAAATAACCCTTTTCTCATTAGTGCATGTTACATGTATAGGTTTTGGGCTGTCTCGTGCTTTATTTTTATATTATACTTTCATTTGGCGGTGTCTTCAAGTTCTATATACGGTGAAGTCCCCGTAAGTACAACTGTATAATGTCTTTTTCCCGGTTGGTAATTAATGCATTGTTTATCCTCTCAGAGCTATAATATATTCATATTAAGAATCAATTAACTTGATAAACAAATCTCCATCGAGTATAGTGGTTAAGATCCTTCTTGGTCATTGTGATGCAAACAATGTCATGATACATCAGAACTATGACGTCTAATTAATATATATATATATACATATATATAGTTCATTCTTAATGCATTGAATTGGTCAATGGAAAAAAATAGTTTGGAGTTACAAAAACTGTGGGTGAAAACACTGTGAAATAAGGGAAAAATGGAAAGAAGACTTTACTAACAAGTCAGAACATATAAGTCAAAATCTATGGTCAAAATCTCAAGCAAAGAGGGTGAAGAGAGAAGAAAGAGAAGGCAGAGAAAAGCAAAGAGTGTAGTCTCATCACATCTAAAGAGTGGGTAGTGAGCATTAGTAGAGCTAAAATTCCCAAAATGAAATATCCCTAAATAGCTAAAGACTAAGAGATGGAGAAGAGGGAAGTAAATAGAGAAGAAGGGTGAGATGTGGTAAAGGCGAAAATACAACTCTCATGGCCAAAGCACCGAGGAAGAAGAGAGAAAAAGAAGGTAGGTAGCCGTCTTGAAGGAGTAGCCTCCAAGAAGGGAAAATAATGAGAATAAGGTTAAGATCCGGTTCCTAGGCAATGCAATATTACCTTCTATTTCTAAGTGATTTTGCTCAAAATGTTGTCTTAATTGAAGTGGTCTCCAAGTCCTACCAATGCTCCACATATCTCTAATAAGTGATGAGGGTCATAATGTGGGCCAATAAGGAGAGTTCCTTCCACATTAAGAATAATGTGTGAAATTCACATTATGGGCATTTATTATGACTAAACTACACCCCTAACCTCCATGCCACATGCTCTTTCCAATCCCTTCAAAATGTTAGGATGGTGTCGCTCTATCCACGTGTCACGGCTACGCAACATTTGTGGCCATAGCCGGATCAGTCGTGCAACAGATCATTCCCCAATAGCCTTCGCAGTACACGCGTATACTGCTAGAGCTGTACATAAATGGTGGTAGACGCCTTTGAGAGACTGCTACGTCATCAAGACCCGTAGACCATGGAGGTACTACTCCCGTATACATTCTTCAGCTCCACAGGTGCGCTACCACAAAAGGATCACCTTTAGAAGGCTTTTGAATTGCCACGAGTAATCCGCCCCGATATCAAACACATTGGGTCAACCCGTATACCAACTTCGATGGGACGGGTCCAAGGCTCTACCCAGTAGCCCAATACCCTAAATGAAACCCCTTTACGAGTCGAGTGCACCCTAAAATAATATCTATGCCTACAATTTGCCCCCTGTGCATGTAAGGCATCACCCCAATGTTGGGCTTGCATGCACACAGCAGGCCCCGTATATATAATATTTATATTCCCAGTGTCCCTATTTATATATAAGGATACATATTTATAGTGTACATCTGTACATTAAGAATATGTTATGAAAAGTAGTAAACACAATAATAAAGTAGGGATGGACGAATGAACAGTAAATACGACAACATGGAATGAAAATAAACAAGGATAAGGTAAAAGAAACAAAAAGGAAATAAAATTAAAAAAAAAAAGGTAAACGATATAAAAATGAAATGAGAAAATGTGAAATTGAGAAATAAACTATGTAAATGAGAAAGAATGGTGTAAAACAAAATAAAGCAAAATAAAATAAAGGAAACAACCATTTTTGGTAGGTACATATATATTTTTTTGGGAATCACATGGGAGGATATGATAGTAATTTTCAAAAAAAGGTTTTTGATTTGATTAGCAATCACCGTAAGTAACATGGTAAAATTAAGGAATAAAATAAATTGAAATAACACATATATATATATATATATATATTTGTATATATATATATATATATTTGTATATATATTTTTGAATAAAGGTTTTTTTAAAAAAACTATACACGTGACCCACGTGTGTATATATAAATATGTAAGTGTATAATAGGGTAAGTTTAGAATTTTGAACCAACATTTTCCTTCTCAAACACGAACTGGTGCCAAAACGCAAAAAAACCAGATTGAGAAAATGGGTAAAATCATCAAGTGTAAGAACTTGCAAATTCTAAATACACTGTGAGAAAGAAAGAAAGAAAAAGCTTGAAGAATGAGTGAATCAGAGAGAAAGAGATGAGAAAAAAATTCAAGAGAGAGGAAGTGAAAAGGAGTGAGAAAGAAGAACCCCCTTTCTGCAGGAGTCATGATTTCTTTGAAGGCCCACGACGGTACAGTCCCCAACGACGACGAATGGTGACACACCCCTTTCTTTGGCAAGGAATCGATTTCTTTTGGCACCAGGCCCGGCATTACCGCCCGGACCCTGCAATTTTGGGTGAACCAGTACTGCTAGAGGGCAATGCCCTTTCTACATCGGGTACCTAATAGAGGTTGGTCAAAAGTATGCGATTCCTGATTGAGAGGGGTGACTACCATTACTCAAACCTCTGATTTGAATACCACACGACACCAATCTCTGAATGGGATTGCTGGTCCGAGCACTTCTTCTCAAGGTCAGCCTATATGGAAACCCTTCGTCGTGCCTCAGTCCTGAGTGTCATTGATTTAAGCTTCCGTGTCAACATCCATCGCTCAAACACCTCATTACAAACCCTAATCTCTCGCTGGAATACAGATACCCACACTTTCGTTACTGTTTGGGGAGACTTTACTCCAACACTGGAAGATGTGAAGTCCTTGATGCACCTCCCTTTGATTGGGGAATACAATTTCAAGCCCCCCATAGTTCCCCCAGAATGCCAAGACACTGTAGATTTTCTAGAAGCCTCCTTTACCCATGCTACATACCTTAATGTATCATAGAAGAAGAAGGGCAAATGTAAATTTGCCAACTAGGCCAAATACTTTTTCACTTATCCTTCATCAGGTCGGCCCCTGCTCCTAGACAATACTCAAGGTGCACCCTTGAACAATCATCATCACTTAGCAGCTTTTCTTACACTTTGGCTTGCACGCCATGTGTTTGAAGGGCTCCCCAATGACTGCATGAGTAAAAGAGTTTTCAACCTAGCGGCCCAGATGGCTCTTAGTAGGACCATCGCACTGGGGCCACTCTTCCTTGGAACGCTGTATAAAAGGCTCGACTTTGTGGTGGCTGGGATGCGACGTTCCATAAGTCGTTGTGAAGTGAAGGCGCCCGTGTCCAGCCTCTTTTTGTCCTTTTTCATAATGGAGTGTTTCCTAAAGTTCTTCCCTACACCATATATTCTTGAGGCTGTCAGGCCATTTAAAGACCCTTGGGGCTTCAGTCGTGCCCCCAGATAGTCTGACATTGTCCTTAGTGATGACCTCAGTATGGTGTTGGATCTAGAAGATGAATTTCAGTTCAAACCCTACTCTATAATTCAGCCTGGTTTCCCTATTCAGTCCCTCTTTGGTGAAGAACCACGTATGCTTAATCCTGCCCCTAATTCATCTCGCTCTGATTTTGAATTGCTACTAGTTTTGAAGAAGTGTTTACTGCCCAACTGGTTCGAGGATAACATGCCGCTTGCTAGCTACAATCCCCATCATGTATCTCGCCAGTTTGGCTTCGACCAAGGCGTTCCATTTGTATTGGCCCCCTCATTAAGCTTTGCCCTCAGTTCAGAAAGATTCCTTGTTGAAATGTTGCCCTCTTTGAACAGGTTTCCCCGTCCATTTGTTATACCCTCTTGTCTCTGTGGGGTGATATCACACCATCATTTAGTGTCTTTTAGAGAGCCAACATCGATGCCCTGCAAGCCTTCGTCTAATCATCAGCTCGCAAAAGTAAGGCCAGAGTCATTGACAAGAATGACACGGTGGTGCACTACTCTACCACTCGTTTTTCCAAAGGAAATCTTAGCTTTGTGGTGGGGCATGCCATTGCTGATGTACCGGTATTTTCTTGCGACATGTTCCCATCAAAGCGAAGATCAAGATCTAAGAGAGTAGTTCGCAATATCCCCTTGGAACCTTTTGATGTACATCTTCCACAAGGTCAAGCCCCTGCAGTCCCTGATTAACCAATTGTGCACCAGAATCCTGCAACCCAAAGTCGTCCAACTTCGTCAAGGCGAAGGCCTGCTCAAAACAAAGCAGGGCCCTCAACTCCTCCTCATGGGCAGCCCAGTGCATCCACTTGTGTAAGTAATATAATCCTGTACTTAGAACAAAAATATTAGTACATCTTTTGCCCCCTTCATTGAGTGGGGTCATCCTTATTGCACACGTATACATATATATTATATATATATAAAGAAGAGACGCATAAACTTTAAATATTTAAACATACTTTCCCTCTCCTTTTTGTAGCTGGGTGCCTCTCCAAAGTCGCATTCTTCTTCCATTGCTAGCAGGACAAGATCATCAAGGAGGAGGAGGAGGCCTGATGGCCCTGGCCTGGCGGTTCCCCCAGACAATCTTGTTGACATCTTCGGTGACGTGGACTTGCAGCGCATCGAAACTCCTTGGGGTGCGGCACAGAAGATTCCTACCTCTAAAGACTTAAATGCTCTAACTAGATCCTCCTTGAATATAGGATCCGGTACCTCGCATTCCTCAGAAACTCAAGAGTCCATCCATTCAGGTATAAATACCTCTTCTCCTTACCTGTTTTTCATCCATCTTTCAACACAAGTCTCAAAACACTTAGAAAAGAGAGAAAAACTTGAAAGAAAACAAAAGAGAAAAAAAGAAGAGAGAGAATGGTGGTCATGGGCAAAACATGTCTCCATTCCTACACATCATCATCATCTAATAGTGACGACGTCCCACTTGCAAATCGTTTAAAAAGAAACACTCAGGCTAAAAAGACTCCCATTCCAGAGGAGGGAGACAGTCAAGATGAAGTCCCTTTAGTCCACCGTCGTTCCAAAAGGTAAGCCTCTCCAAATCCCACCGGTCCCTCAGCAAAAAAACCACGACGCTCTTCTCGTAAGGCCAGTGCTTTCAAATCTCCTTCCTCAGCCCATGTCGATTTGTCCTCTGATGAGAAAATGGTTGTTCCTCCCAGGGGTGACCGTCCGGCTTCTCCCCGTGTCCCAGAAAATTCTCCTCGCTATGATCCTGAAAATCCTCCACACCAAGCCCCTGCTGCAGACCTCAGACCCAATGATGCACTAGAAAGTTCCATCCCAAGGGCTGCGAGCCTTATGCCCGCCTTCGGTCCCCCAAATTTACCCAAATGGAGGGGTTGCTACTGCAGTGGGAACTCCATACCCATTCTGAATCGCCTTGTTATTGCCCACCCTAGGATGTTCGATGGCTTCAATATAGTCTTTGAACATGCCCAGGTGCCTATGCTCGATGGGTTTGCTCCATACTTTCAATAGGTGGTCAGGGCCACTGTAGGAGATGTGGACCTACAAGCCTTGAACGGTGTCAGGAGGCTCGCAACCCAGGTTGTGCAATTTGGGATAAACATGGACTAGTTCATGGAGAGGCTAGATAGCTCAAGGAGGAGGCGACCCAGATAAGGAGAGATGCTGAGGTGCTGCTGGAAAATGCTAACAGGGTCGATGCTAAGGCGGCGCATAATGAGGTGAAGGCTATTCGACTGCTGGATGCTGCTGACGAACAAAGGGTGGAGGACCGCGTGAGGGACACTTATCCTTTCCTCTTGTTGTGAAGACTTAACCTAATTCCTAACCCCTACAACTTTAAAACGATCATTTTTATAGTCATTAGAAACAATTTCAGATAATTTGATAACATTTATTTTTGGGTGTGTAAACTTTAACACAGGTACAGTACTGCGCATGCCTGAGGGCGGGCTTACTATTTTTGGAAGCGTGCTTCGACATGCTTAACCTTGCACTCTTTTTGAGTGACACATATTTTATGCACACATATTTTGGCTAACTAGTGGTTCGTTTATAGTTAATATGTATGTACATAATGCATGGATGCTCTTTGGTTTTGCATATGTTTTATTTTATTTTATTTTTTTTTTTTAACTGTGCAGGTTGACACATGGAAGACGCAGGCTTGACAACTATTCATGCAAGTGGATAAGGGGAAAAGTGTCATTGCACATGATTTTTCTTGCGAACCTTGCACGAAAGAGAAGATTGGAGCACACTTTTAACGCTACCCTTCTGTCCTTTGAAGACTCGCCCTGATAGAGGCCCAAGCCTTGACTTGTGGATTTTTAGAATAATACTTGTAAACAAAAGTGTAACACATTTTCCTTTGTAAATAAGAAATTTTCATTAAGTAAATTTTTTTTTTTTGCTTATATGTATGCCTACATATGTATGATGATTCTTTTGTGCAAATAACTAACTAAAAGAAATGACAATAATGAAAAGATAGAGAAATATGGGGTTCTGTGGGGAAGAGACCCATTTCTTCTAACAACCTAACTTACTTAGGCAAAGATCTAAGAGAATAAAAAAATAAAGAATAAAGATGGAATGTCTTGGATGAGGCGCGGTGCGATGAGGTCAGAGGTGGTCAAATTAGATGTCCTTAAGGATAAAATCTTTTGATCCACTTAGCATTAAGAGGACATGTCCTGAATCCAATTCCAACATATGCTAACTCGTAATAACCATTGGGTGAGGCTTTGGCCACAGTATAAGGTCATTCCCACTTAGGTGTGAATTTCCCTGGGTTTTGGCCCCTCATTACGGCGCCGACCATTTTCAGGACTAAGTCTCTCTTAATGAAAACCCTTTCTCTAACAGAAGTATTGTAAGCCCTTGTAATCCTGGCCCTATACTTCTGTACTGTTACTGATGCAGCATCCCTTTTCTCATCCAATACTTCCAACACATCACCTTTGCTGATTGTCATCTGGCCGCATGAGGCCGTGAAACTTGCAGATGACACTGCCAACTCCTCTGGTAGTACAACATTGATCCCATACACTAAGGCAAATGGAGTCTCCTAAGTTGCTCATCACTTAGAAGTACGATAAGCCCATAATGCCATTGGTAGTTGGTCAGCCCAACCCTTGCCATAATCATGCAACGTCTTGCTCAAGATCCGGATCAGCGTCTTGTTGGTGGCTTCGAGTTAACCATTACCCTTGGGTAGTAAGGTGTGGAAGTGTGATGCAGCACCTGATACTGCTCCAAAAGTGCCCTCACGTCCTTGTTCACAAATGGCGTCCCATTGTATGATAGAAGTGTGTGTGGAACCCTGAACCGGTAGATAATCTGCTCCTTGATAAACCTGACCACAATAGCTGCAATAGTCCGTCTTAATGGAATGGCCTCAACTAGGGCTGGCAAAATTGGACACGACACGGTAACACGACACGAACACGAGGCTATTTAAAAGGGTTAGGGTTGAGCATAAAAGGGTTGAGGCCTAAAAAGGATCGACCCGAACATGACACAATAATATAAGGGTCAAACCGAACACGACACGAATAACCCGAACACGACACGTTTGACACGATTATATTTATATATATCTTTATTTTTATATTTCTCTTCTCTAATTGGTCATGAATTAAAATATATCAATAAAATAGTACTGGATCGTGTCAAAATCAATTTAATTTTGTTGATAATAGGTTAAATAGTTTATTTCGTGTTAAATTATGTCAAATTTAATTTAAAATATTATAATAAATAGGCTAAACGGATTACATGGATCAACACGTGGGTCGACACGGACACGACATAGGTTGGGTTAGGGTTGAGAATATTTGACACGTATATTAACCAGGTCTTTTTGACACGACACGATTTCGACCCGACACGATCTCAACTCGACACAAACACGACCCGTAACCCGAAATTGTCTGCCCTAGCCTTAACCCACTTGGTGAAGAGCTCAGTGGCTGCCAGGATCCAGACGTGCCCTCCGGATTTAGGCGTGATAGGTCAAATGTAATCTAAGGCCTAAGTGTGGAATGGCCAAGGTGTGGATAGAGAACATAGACTAATGGTTGGAGCATGGATAAAGTTATCGTGTTTTTGACAAGCTTCATATCGTCGTACATGAGTGGCAGTGTCATTTTCCATTGTGGGCTAATAATACCCGCAGGTAACCAGATGTTGATACAACTTTGCGCCGCCCTGATGATCGTGCTAGTGCACCTCGGTCATGATAATGGTAGCCTCCTCGCGGTTGATGCATTTCAATGGCTTTCCACATAATCCCTTGTGATAGAGAACACTTAATGGAGGAAAAAACGTGTTGCCCTTTTCTTGACAAGCGTTGCGCCCATTTTGAAGTCGGGTAGCTTGTTCTCCTGGAGGAAGTCGATATAAGGCCTTCGCCAGTCAGACAGATCAACATGAAAGGCACTCTCATCGCCTTGAGGGGTGCGAGAGCATAGAACGCAACTCTTTTGCACGTCCTTAGCGGCTACCACCATCCCAGGCCAATAGAAACCTATGCGTTGGATCCTCTAGGAGAGGCTGACATCCTCCACACTGCACATAGTCATGTGAGTCCCCTCAAGAATGATAGCACCTTCCTTCTCGGAGACACAATGAGCGAGTACACCCTTAGGTCCCTTAAAATAAAGATCCCTTTTAATGAGGAAAAAACCTTTGGTCGATGACCCATCGAAGCCCTCATTTGCCATGCTCTCCATGATAGAGATACACCAATCATTAACCTTTACCGAGTCTGAACCTTCTGTTGCTGAGGGGGCAGAACACCTCTGCACCTCCAATGATAAACTATCATGCTCGAGTTTAATCTTTGATGCCAGGGTTGCCAGAGCATCGCAGAAGCGATTCCTACACCTAGAAACATAGATAAAATCGATATAATCAAAATGCTTAAGCAAAAGTTGTGCCTGTGTATGATAAGGAGCAAGGTGGGCCTCCTTCACAGCGAACTCGCATGTGACCTTCTTAAGTATGAGCTGAGAATCACCCTTGACCTTTAAGTGTCGGATACCTCGTCTTTGCGCTTCCCTTAGCCCTAAAAGCAGTGTTTCTTATTCCGCCTCGTTGTTCGAATAAGGGAAATCTAACTGATAGGAAAGATGAACCTGAGGACCACCATCACTCAATGTGAGGACGATACTAGCCCCACCATTACTGGCAGTGGATGCTCCATCAAATTACAACTCATATTCCTCGGCCTCGGCCATGATTAGGCCGGTCGAGCCACCACTGTAAGAAGAGTGAGATAAAAGATCCGCTAAAGCCCGCCCTTTGATGGCAATGGGTCGGACACACTGAATGTCGATCCCCAATAGGTCCATGAACCACTTGGTCAAATGTCCATCAGAAGGAGGTTGGGTCACCATGTAGCGCACTGGCTCACTTTTGGTCATCAGCTCTACAATGTGCATAGACAAGTAATGCCAGAACTTCTTTGTAGCGAAAACCAATGCAAGACATTGCTTTTCTGCAGTAGTGTACCGAAGCTTGGCACCACAGATGACCTTACTAGTATAATAGATCAGTCGTTCACGCTCATCCTTCTCCTAGGCAAGGATTGCCCCTAGTGAATGGTCAGTCGCTGAAACATAAAGTCGGAGAAGCATTCATCACTTGGGCGTAGTCATGGTCTCCAGTACTGCCAAGATCCTCTTGATGGCCTCAAAACTCTACTAACACTCAGAGGTCCAAGTATAAACTGCATTATTCTTTAAAAGGGGTAGAAATGGCTGCATAAGCTAGACAAGGTCGGGAATGAAATGTCTCAAATATGAGATCTTGCCAATAAACACCCTAAGTTATTTCAATGAGCGTGGTGGATCCAAGTCGATAATAGCTGTTGGCCACATATTGACACCTAGAGGGGGGTGAATAGGGTCAATTACAAACTTTGAGTCTTTTTCGGTTTGACTTTGTTTTAACAAAAGTAAACTTTGTAGAGCTCTAGTCAAACACTTAGTTAGATAGATGATCCTTAAGTGACTACCTCATTTCATACTTTGAATAATGAACAATAAATTGCATTACCAAATATATACATAATGGATTCAAGAATGAGAACTAGTTCAAGCATTCATTACAACTTAATATGTATAAGCACTTTTCTCACATATGTATAGAAATGATGCAAAGTGTTATTTGTCATAAAGAATACTTTGAAGAGTTTACAAAAAGTAATTAAACATTTTGTGCATATAAACTCTTAAACAGAATGATATATTCAATATGCATTGTGTCAAACACTTGGGGTGCATATGAACATATTATGCTAAGGTGTGTTGAATATGAATTTTATCAAACACTTGGTGTGCACATGGATTATATCTAAATGAGAAGGTAGTCTAAGCTATAATCTAATCATGTTCACAATTTTAATTCATTTCAACTATGTTTTTTCCTAACCTCTTCATGGATACACAAACACAAGCAATTTTATAGCATTGATATATATAAATCTCAAGATTATAAATGGCAATTGTTTTTAAAGTTAAGAAATAAGGGTTAGAGAAAATGCACACCATAGACACCGAGATTTTTACATGGTTAAACCAAATCTTTGGTCTACTCCATGCCTTGAGATAACCTCTCAAGGATTCCACTATCGTGTTTCTCTTTCTGGGGATAAGCAAACCCTTACATGCCTCATTCTTCCGGGTGAATAGCAAACCCTTACACGCTCCTTCTTCCGGGTGAAGAACCAACCTTGCCCACTCTTGCGGGTGGAGAGCCAACCTTCGAACACTCTTGTTTCAGGGTGAAGAGTCGACCATTGCTCACTCTTGCGGGTGGAGAGCCAACCAAATCCTCTCTTTTTAAGGTTGAGAGAAACCTTTACAAAGCTTCAACAAGCCATTTCCATGCCAAGACAACTTGTTGGACTTTCACTCTCAAATGAATAAGAATTGAATTTGAGTGTACAACAATATCTCTCAATAGATGGATATAGAAATTCAAAGCTCACTTCCTCACATACTTAGAGTCATAAATGAAATACTCAATTGAAAAGATCAACTCAAGTATGAATAATGAATCACAAGAAGAAAATATGAATGATGCTCATGTGGTGATTCATGTAGGAGTTTTCTACCCAAAAATAATTTCAAAATTGAAGCACAAATGATAGATTTTTCGTACTCCTATCTCCCTCTCTTCTCTTAACAATTTTTGGCTCATATAAGGCATATATATAGTATAGGAACACAATATAGCCGTTTGGGGGTGTTTGGGGAAGTTTTGGAACACTTTGGATCCGAAACTAGCCGTTAGAATTCAAATTCCGGATGAGGCAGTCGACTGGGTGTTTTGGGGCAGTCAGCTGGGTCTTCAAAAATTCATTCCGAAATTTATTTGTAACTCTCTGACTCAGCCAGTAGACTGGCCTTCTTGGCCCAGTCGACTGGGTGGTTACCCAGTCGACTGGGCTGTTTAGCCCAGTTTCGACACAGTTCACTCTTTTGGTCATAACTAGAGTTATGTAACTCGGATAAAGGATTTATTTAGCTTTTTGGAAAGAAGACTTCAAGATATTGATTTTAGGATTTTGAATCACTCCATTTGACCCATGTTTAAGTGCAATATGGTCATTTGAATGTGACGCTTTATTTCAAACTTCTAACCCACTTGATGGTTTTTCGTGAAATCTTTTGGAATTTTTCTGGAATGACTTAGAAACACTCCTAGGATGTCTTAGAAACTTATTCAGGTCCTTGACATGCCTAAATTCAATATTGAGATCATAAAATGTTTTTCCAATTTAAATAAATTTTCAATATTAGACAAAAGTTTTTCATAGTTTAACAATTTTGTTCAAAGCTTTAATATGCATCTAGAATCCATTTCAAGTGATATGAGTTAAGTTAATGGTTCTAGGACAACATCTTTATTGATTTCTTCCATAGCTTATGAAAGCTTGAACTAACTCAACTTTAGCAAAGACTAAATGATGTTCATAGTCTAATGCTAATGATGTAATGACTCATGAATGATATGCATGATCCTATATGCTATATGGTCAAGAGTTGAGCTTTCAAATAAGTTATTTCAAAAATAAATTTACATTTAATCTAGCAATCACCCAAGACTATTTTACCCATTTATTTGATCTTCAATTTCTTTAAGCTTTGGGTTGTTGTCTCCATTCTTGTCTCTAATGTCTTTTGAGCTCTAAGCACATTTGTTTGATCTTCTCATGGATCCACTAGTTCTCTTGAGTTTACCTTGAATCAATAACCTATTAAGCATAACTCAAGTAGACATTAAATTCACCACATTCAATGGTTTGTTATCATCAAAATGTCATGTTTACCCATGGTGGAAAACCTTGGGTCAACAATAGCTACCATCTTGTCACCATCAACCTTGATACTCCTCGGGTGCACAACAAACCCCAAGAAGTTCCCTCTGATCATGCCAAAAACACATTTTACAGGGTTCATCTTTAGTTGGTAATGTCTGCACCTCTCAAAGACCTTCTTCAAGTTGTCAATGTGATCTGTAGAAAGCTTCGACTTGACCACTAAGTTATCCACATAGCACTCAACAGAATCATGGATCATGTCATGGAAGACAACAATCATAGCCCTCTAGTACGTCGCTCCTGCATTCTTTAACCCAAATGGCATCATGGTAAAGTGGAAGTTCCCTATCAGAATACGGAAGACGGTCATGGGTGCGTCCTCTTCGGATATCTTAATATGATTGTAACCACTGAAATTATCCATGAAGGATAACATCCCATGCTCGGTAGTGACATCCATAATGGCGTCAACGTTTGGTAATGGGAACTCATCCTTTGAGCATGCCTTGTTGATGTCCCTAAAGTCAATGCAGCCACGAACCTTTCCGCTCTTCTTTCGAACTGGGACCACATTGGCCAACCATGTCAGGTGCTAAATGGGCTTGATAAACCCTGCCTGCAATAAGTGTTGGACTTCCTCCTTGATCTATCCCTCAATCTCTGGTATAAACACTCGGGCAACCTACTTCTTTAGTACTGCTCCTGGTCCAACATTCAGGCGGTGCACAACCAGGTCGGGGTCAAGTTCAGGCATCAAGTCGTAACTCCAAGTGAATACATCCTGGTACTCTTTTAGTAGGCTCACTAGTTGCTCATTGAACCCAATAGATAAATCACGATTGACAGATACCACACGGGGTTGTTCCCCTGCCTTAGCCAGATCGATCTCCTCAACATCTTTTTTTCATGCTGCAGCTAAACCTGATTATTGATCATCATGCTTCACTACTTCCTCGATGGGAGCGGATGCCTCTGTTCGGAAATGGTCGATGTAGGGGTCGTGCTCCTGTATTGGGGCGTCCGGCCCCTCACACTGTCATAATTGATAAACAACGCTCCCATCAGCTTTACGAACCTTCCTGCAAAGCTCATCGCTACTCTCAACCTTACGTTTTCCTTTCTGGGGAATGACCACCATTACGTCATCATCGTCAGATTCAGCAATATGCTCCCAGTTGGGTAGTGGAGTAGCATGAACCTCGCCTTCCTCAATGTCCTTTTTTGCAGTTGAAAAGTTAGTGAAATATATTGCATCAGACAAATGTACCTCACTAAGAGAAAAATGATTCCTCATGGCCTTGACAGTGGCGGTGTCGGTGCCCTAATTGGCCTTCATGACGTGATAGTACGAGGAAGGAACTACACTGTGGAGGTGCATCCAAGATCTCCCCAATAGAACATGATATGAAGGCTCCCCTTCAATAACATGGAACTAGACGGGCCCTCGGATGTCCCTAACCTGCAGATCAGCAGTGACATAACCCAGGGTCCTCTGTTTGATCCCGTTGAACCCCGAAATATCGATCGGCCTCCCAATCACGAATTCCTCCTTAATTCCGTTTTTCCTCATGACTGCGAATGACATGATGTTGACAGATACGCCATTATCCAGGAATCCACTCCATTGAAAGTTGCAGACATATACAATGGGCAATTGTGGGGTCCCTCAATGAGTTTGTCTGCCTCAGAGAAAATAACTTGCCCATCATGGTATGGCTTCACCAAAGTTGTGGGCTTATCCTCCTTAGCTTTTGTAATTGTTCTGCAAACAACCTTAATCAACACTTTAGTCACCTCAGCTCTGGAATCTGAATCAAGTTTAAGCTTCTAAAAAAATACCCTCACAAGGTCGTCCATTTGGGCCATGTGATCCTGGATGCCCTTCTGAGCTTGCTCGTCCAACCAGGCTACCTCCTCGCCCTAAAGCTCCTCTAAAGTGTTACGATCCTCACATGAGATGACATACACTCTCATATTGTGGTTTGGGAAGGGATTGTCATGCACGTCTTGCTTTTTTAAAAGTTCCATCTCCCCAGCACTCCATCAGTGAATGTGTGGTCCCTCGGTGGAAATGGCAGAAGCGGGGATCATTTACCAGATCCTTGTGATTCTCCTCAAGGGCGGGTGGAAGGCTAACGACCTTGTCACGGATCCACTGGCTCAGTACGACAAGGACCTACCTACGGCTATAGGGGAAATGTGGTGGAGTCAACCAAAACATATTTCTCTGCTGGTTAGTCGATGCCATGAAGGCATCCTCATTCTCTGTAAGATCCTCCAAGAACTGATCATCATTTTCGATAACTGTCGTTGTAATAGAGATGGGCATGGTACCCGCCAATCACGATCTCCTCGGGGACTGGCCACCCGGTCGACAAAACATCTGGTTTTCACCATAAGATCAGAGAAGGTCTGGATATCGAGGGCAACTAAATAGAGGCAGTACTCCCTGTCCATCTCATTGATGCAAATCCGAACTAAGTCTTCCTCTTTGATAATACTTGTTGTAAAATTGTTGTGTCATATCTTTCTAACTAGTCATTGACCGAGGCTCTAAGTTGTGGTATCGGGTGTAGGCACAGTCAATCAGTGATTTAGGGAACTCTCTTAACTTCAACGCCTCATTGGAGACATGGTCCCCCAGATGGCTAATGAAATGCCTAATATGCTCTTTGGCGTTGCCCTTCCTTCCATCGAACTGTTAGAATTTAGGCGCAACATACTCAGCCAGGTACGGCTGCTGAAGGACAAAGACAGGAAATGGAAGCAATGGATCACCAACCAAGTCTTCCCCGATCGAGACACGTCCCGACCCCATCATGGCACGTAGCTAGTCGAGCGTGACATAGGGGGAAACACTCTGCTAAGCTGAGCCAAAAGGGATCAAGGACGCCATCGTCGTGTGGCCATAAGGCAATGCTGAGGTCGCATGTGGGGGCGTCACTATGACGTCACAGTGAAGGATAGATGTTGGCGCCTGCGCTGGTGTAAGTGTTGCCTTATTGGTTGTGTCAGGCCTGGTAGAGGAGAGCATTATTTTATGTTCCTCCCATATCTGCTATTGGGTGGCTTGCATGGCGAGCAACGCCTCCATAAGAAGTGTATCATGGTCATGCCTGCCGACTGACCCTGAGGTGGCAGTACCATTGGACTTGCTCTGGGTCATCCTGTGGTGCTCCATCCTAGTGATAGTGTGGTTGGATGAACGACCACTAGTTGCCTCCTGCTCATAAGCGGCTGGGGGATGGTCAAGTGGTGGCTCTCTGAGTTGGGGCTCTGCCATAGCAATGCCTTGGGGCTGTGGCTGGGTCACCGTCGGACCTGGTAGGGGTTGATTGATCACAAGAAGCCCTCGCGGCGGCTGGGTCGTCTCTCCAGGAGCGTGGCTCTCAGCTCTAGCAGATGCAGCTGACTCCAGCCTTGGTGGAATAGAAGGGGGTGGAGGAAATGCAGTAGAATAGGGTACCTGAGATGACATGGCTATACGAGATGACCTTCTAGGCATGTTATTGGCCTGCCTTTCTCTCCCACTATGGCCGCCAAAAATTATGGGTGAAAAAGCTATGAAATAAGGGAAAACTGGAGAGAAGACTCCATTAGCTAGTCAGAACATATGAGTCAAAATCCATAGTCAAAATATCAAGCAAAGAGGGTGAAGAAAAAATATAAAAAAAAAAGGCGGAGAAGAGCAAAGAGTGTAGCTTCATCACAGCTAGAGAGTGGGTAGTGAGCACTAGTAGACCTAAAATCCCTAAAATGAAATACCACCAAATAGCTAAAGACCAAGATATGGAGAAGAGGGAAGTAAATGGAGAAGAAGGGTGAGATGTGGTAAATGCAAAAATCCATCTCTCATGGTCGAAGCACCGAGGAAGAAGAGAGAAAAATAAGGTAGGTAGCCGTCTTGAATGAGTAACCTCCAAGAAGGGAAAAGAATGAGAATGAGGTTGGGATCCAGTTTCTAGGAAATGCACTATTGTTTTCTATTTATAGGTGATTTTGCTCAAAATGTTGCCCTAATTGAAGTGGTCCCCAAGTCCTACCAATGCTCCACATATCTCTAATAAGTGATGAGAACGGTAATGTGGGCCAATAAGGAGAGTTCCTTCTACATTAAGAATAATGGGTGGAATTCACATTATGGGTCTTTATTATGACTAAACTATACCCCTAACCTCCATGCCACATACTCTTTCTAATCCCTTCAAAATGTGAGGATGGTGTCGCGTTGTCCATGTGTCACGGTTACGCAACATTTGTGGCCACAGCCGGATCAGTCGTGTAATGGATCACTCCCCAATAACCTTCACATTACACGCATATATTGCTAGAGCTATGTAGAAATGATGGTAGACGCCCTTGAGAGACTGCTACGTCATCAGGACCCGTAGACCATGTAGGTACTACTCTCGTGTACGCTCTTCAGCTCCACAGGTGCGCTACCACAAAAAGACCACCTTTAGAAGGTTTTTGAATTGCCACGAGTAATCCGCCTCGATGTCGGACATATTGGGTCAACCCCTATACCAACTTCAGTGGGGCGGGTCCAAGGCTCTACCTAATAGCCCAGTACCCTAAATGAGACCCCTCTACGAGTCGAATGCACCATAAAATAATACCTATGCCTACAGAAAATTGGATGAGTATTGTTCTATTGGGGACAACTCAAACAAATGCACGTGCACATACGTGCAAATTAAATTAATTAAGGATATTAATTAGTATATATATATGGTGGATATGAAAATGAATAGTGGTATATATTATATGTATGGTACATACATTAGCAAGGAAAATAAAAAAGAGTTAGTGGAGACAGAAAATGATTGTTATTTATTTTTTGTAATAATGTTAACTTGTTTTACTTTGCTTGCGTGTACAGATCGACCAAATAGTTGGGCATCTAAGACTTCGATTTAAAAAAAAAACTTTTAAACCTAAATGAATTTTGTATCTTACGTGATAATTTGATGCCATTTTATATATTTCATACGGAGGCAAATAACACCTTGAGAAGTGATTTTTTATTAGAAGACAAAATTCTGCAGTACTTGTGATGCATGGCTACTTAAACATGGATACCATTAGCTAGAGGACTATACTACGAAATATATATATATATATCATATATGTATACCCTTTTTACCAGGATATGCAGATGAAGCTTCTCGGATGCTTGCAGGACACAAAAGGGGTCAATATCTTCAATTCTCATTCAATCATGCATGCAATACATAGTTCTTTTAACTTTTAGGCAGTGAGATTGGTGAACTTTGTGTGTGTTTGTTTGTGTAGAATGGCTTTTTAGTGCATTATATAATGAAACCCTACTTTAGTCTTCTTTTGGGAACCTTCTTCTTTGTGCTGGCCAGCATTAGGGTCCAACTAGTATATAGAAATTAAAATTAGAGATATATTTGGCCAACATGATTTGTATGCATTATTATACAAATAATTTTCTAAGAATAATAAATTTGAATACTCTGAAAATATGTATTATTATATATAATTCAGTTTTCTGAAAATCGTTTTCAGAAAATTGAACCAATCAAACTTTTTGTATAGTTTTCTGATTTTCAGTTTTCAAAAAATAGAAAAATATTTTTAAAAATACAAATCAAACAAACCCCATTGTGTTTTTATTTTCCCTTTTTTCTTATTTATATTTATAAACTAAAATAAGAACGTGTTTAAAAGATGGTCAACCACCAATTATTATATGTCCAATTTGGAAATATATAAAATAAATATATAGATGAACTTAAGAGAAATTGTTGATGTAAAACAGTGAACAAAGGTGGATAGAAAGATGGGTTATATCATATATCTAATATATATATATATATATATATATTTAATGTATAACTTTGTTCTTTAGAATAAAATTAAATTAAAGATCTCGAAATGATATTATTTATTAGATTTGTGGGGTTTACTTATTTTGCCTTCATTCTATTCACTTTTATATATTTCACTTTTCAGCCGCATGTTAGTAACCCAACATAACCTTAAGAAAAGTACTACTTAATTTTATCCTAAGTTGATTACCAAGGAAGTTTAAATTTAACAAACTAAACCTAGTTTTTATATCTTTAGATAAATTATACCAAGGTAATGTTCGATCACTTCAATGCCTAAATTAGAACAAATTCAACACTTGATTAATTAAGTACATTAGATTATACACTTTGAACATTCTTTAAAAAAAAAGGATAAAAAAATTTTAAGAATGAAATTATATTGAATGAGAGAATCATCTTTATTATAAAATTCAAAAATTCACAAAGATAAAAATATATATTTATATGGGAATTATCACTTAAAAACATCAACACTCTAAATTTTTTTTTTTTTATTGATTTGGTGCATTGTGCTTGGTATGATCGCATTCAAATTTGATTGTGGTGACCAGGGTTCGATTCGCGCCGCGCACCCTTTAACTTAATTTAACAACTAATTCCTCGTCATGTAAAAAAATTAAAAAATTAAAATTAGAAAGAAATTAAAATTTCAATTCCATGAGCCAAACACCTAACTGTCCCTTGTCATAATACTTTCCCTTCCCTTTAGCTTATGAATTACAGCTTCTTATGTACAAACTTTGAGTACGTACGAGGCGGTCTTTTTACTTCATATTAAACTACAAAAGAATTTAGTGACTATGATATTAATTATATATTTATCTCATATGTACCATTATTAAGATGAGGAGAATCATTATTTTTTATTCATTGATTGACTTTATTAGAAAGATAACGTCTTCGCAACAAAGTTAGTGATGAAAATAACGAGTTGATGTAAACAACCATATTGAAGTACATCAACCATATTGAACACTAGTAGAAGAAAATTATGTCAAAATCATTTTAATTATTTAAAAATAAGATGAAATTTCTAAAGCAATAAATCTAATTTGTTCTTATATTTTTCAACAGACATCAAGAGAAGTATAACGTTTTCACACAACAATTGAAGTTAGTGACGAAAATAACGGGTTGATGTAAACAACTATGTTGAACACTAATAGAAGAAAATTATTATTATAAAATTATATATGTCAAGATCAATTAGTTATATATATATATATATATGAAATAAAATTATATAGAAGGGATGATTCTAATTTATCCTTAAATTTTCCAACATTTTTTTGGAGTATTCAAGGGAAGTCTATTCCCTTTTCACCTTCCCTTGACAAACCTGTCTATATCCAAACAAAATAGAGAGCCCTCCTCTTTCCTTCCCCCTTTTTTCCTTGCACCATCACTTTATTCTTTTCCCACTAACAAACACAACATTATTGTTTGTCGCGATAAAGGTGACAAACTCCAAATCATTTCCATTTTAATCCCAAAAAGTACTTTTAATTATTTAAATAATATAGCATATATATACACATATATTGTATTGATAAATGCTAAATAGAATGATATGGATGCATAAATGAATTGATATGTATTTATTGTAAAATTTTAAAATTAAATAATATAAAAGAAAGTGAAAAAAATGAGTATTTTTTTGGTAGGTAAATAATGAATTAATCTTAAATTTTGAATTTAAAAAATAAAATAAAAATTAATTAATATCATGACATATTATTTTCTTATATTTCATAATGTTATCATAAATTTATTTTCATGATATGATATGTACTGTGTTGGGTTTTGGTTACTTTTGTAGCCAATGGTTTTTGGTAGGTAAATAATGAATTAATCTTAAATTTTGAATTTAAAAAATAAAATAAAAATTAATTAATATCATGACATATTATTTTCTTATATTTCATAATGTTATCATAAATTTATTTTCATGATATGATATGTACTGTGTTGGGTTTTGGTTACTTTTGTAGCCAATGGCTTCGAATTGTTCCACGTGTCACTATATTTGTCCTACACCATAGCACTGTGTGCGCTTTTTGAGTGCCACGTATCTATCTTTCTTACTTCACACTCTTAATTCGTCATACCTTACTCATCTTTTTTATGGGGCACAACAATAGTATATGGCTTTCCATTTTTGCTTAACTACAATAATACCTTTATCACACATCTTATTATATCATCTTATAGCAACAGCATGGGAAAAAAAAAAAAAATCTTATAGCAACAAATATATATATATATATGTGCAGTGGGTGTATGCTTATTTGATGTATAGAACATGTGTATCGAAACCCTCGATTATATATATATGCGCGTCGGATGGTCGTGGGGCAATCAAAATTTATAATCAAAATCGTAAAAATTCTTATCACCCATAACCATCCCATAATGTTTAAAAAATTTACCATTACTTTCATAACCGCTGCAAACCATCCTATTAAATTGTGTACTTTTATTTTTTTTACTAAAAATAAATAAATAATGAATAATTTACCATATCAATATGATTTATAATAAAAAAAAATAATTATCCAATTAATTTAATTATAATAATTTCTAAAACAAAATTAAATTTAATAGTTTTAAACAAACAAATAATTCAAATATAGATCAACAAATTTTGATAAGAATTTACGAATTTAATAACATATAACAAACCACATAAAATATTTGTCAACAATAACACACTAAATAATTAGGTTTAGGGTTTTATATATATAAAGAGAGAGAGGGGATCGGTAAGTAAAAAAATACTTTATTTAAGGATATTAGTGTAATTTTATATAAAAAGTTGTAAATATATATATAATTTATGTAATTTTGATATTAAAAATTATATAATTATTATGCGGTTTGGAGCAAGACGGTTCTCCAATGGGAGAACTCCTAAAATCATTCCCCGTCTTATAACCGTCGATAATTTTTTCCCGACCCTCATAACCATCCTATTTTAAAATGGTGTGGTTAAAAATCATAAAAAATTAGGCTGTTCTCCACCAGGGCGGGGTTTTTGGCCATCCCTAACTATAGTTGTTAATATTTGGAATCATTCGTATAAATGCAATTTATTAGATTTCTTGTCTAATAATGTTATATTTGATGTGGAGTAATAGTTTACAATTGATTTCACTTTTATATATGAAATTACCTAGAAGATAATAGAAATAAGTCTAGAGGGGTGAATAGGATTTTTGTAAATTTAATGACAAATTAAAATTATTTGCGGAATATTTAATTTTAATCAGAATAAATAGGTCATTAAAAAACTTTTTCAAGAATAATAATATTAATTAGAGATAAAATAAAATTTTATCAAAAATACGTTTTTGATAAAAACAATGAATTTTTATAAAAAACAAAAAATTAGTTTAATTAAAAATATTTTTATTTTAAGAAAAATAATAAATTTAATAATATTTTTCTGGGAAAAAATAATTGTGAATTATCATTTCACAATTGTCCCACCCGATAAATCGTAGAGTCCCTACCGATCAATCGTTTATTTAGGACTTATAATAACTCCGATTTGTTGTTGTTCACTCGACGTCTAAAAGTCTTGATTCATTCACGCTTCACGAAGCTTTTTGCTTCGATCTCCGTACTCTGACGGCTTCGCTCCTCACGGATCAACACACACAGTGCAACAGATGGTGTGTAGATTTTTCAGTATCTATGTCATACAATTGTGCATAAAGATCACAATTGTTGAAACACAATTGGAGAACCCTAAAACTAGAGAGAATTTAGAAAATGAATGATCAATCAATATTTTTCTCTGTAGAAGAATTGCAGTGATCTCAAAACTTTTCTTTTCTTCTCAATATCTTCTCATAATTATAGAGAAGGAAGTCTTCAGTTATGGAATAAGATTTCTTGATCTCCAAGCTTTTTTATTGTCTTCCAAGTTTTTTCTTGTCCTCCAAGTCTTGATTTTTTTACCATTAAGTCATCAAGCATTAACCAATATACCTAATTTACCCAATATGGTTATTGACTAGACATGCCAAAATAAAAAAATGTTCTTACAATATATAAAGAATTCATTCAGGAAAAAAATTTATGATTATTCTTTTCTTTTCTTTTTTTGAATGTTAAGGAACTCAATCACCCTACCTCCACCGAGACTTAAACCTAGACCTTTCATTTGAGAGGTAATGTTCGGTACCGTTTGGCCATTAGGCTTTTAGTAATTTATGATTATTCTCACCCCATGATAAATATAACTTTTCTTATTACATTTACATTTTATATAAAAATCCAATTCAATTCACTGATTAAATGCAAAAACATTATAGTGTTTATTTTTACACCTCATAACTTTACCTTCTCTTATTTAATATTTTCATCTCAATTAAATTATTATTTCACTAATTTTTTCCACAAGTTTAATTATTTAATAAATTCAAAAGGTAAAAGTAAAATATAATATATAATGGTAAGTGATAGTATGTAAATTTTATTACTAAGTTAAAATTTTCAAATGTCCAGTTTGCATAAATATTTACACACATTGTTAAAGTATTCATGTATAATTTATTTATTTTTTGAAAGGGTAAGGATTTTTATTTTTTAATTTTTTTCACACACACATTCATTTTGTCTGTGAGGAAATTCGAATCCCTCACCTTCCTTATTGGAAAGAGAGATTATACAATTGAATCAAGTGGTAATTCGGTTATTCATGTTTACTTGTACATGTATTAATATCATGGTTCACTGCATGATCATGCATTAATATCATGATTCATGATATCATCTAGTACGGTATGCGTAATCCAATTCATACTATTATCGTTAATATTTGTTCAATATTTATTTTAAAAACTAATATCATGACCCTGGTTGATCCATGAGTCCATGACTAACATATAAAATATCTCAATATCACATCTCATGATTATGCCTACATCACTATGAACACCTTTTTCAAATACGTACACCAAATCTTCATGCTTATGTATATTTTACAGTAGCATATAAAATCTGTGAATGTCACCGTAAGGATTATAAGGATTGTGACTGCATCACTATGAAATTAACCCTTTTGGATAGAACTTGCCATTAAAAGAAATGCACTGTTCAAGAAAATTGGTTGTTAGGTGTTGTATTGCACCAATGACTCATTTTTACTACCTTCCCGTGAATTCACTTCCCCTTTTGAAGCTAGTTTTATAAATTTATCTCAACAATTAATTCATTTTCAGTCACACAAACAATTCTTTACAATTCTGATTTATATCACTCTGCATAAAAATAAATAAATTATACACTTGAAAACTATATACAAATATTGCATTTGTTTTAATTGTATGACCTCTCTTAATTGACTGAAGTCAAATAATTACCACCATCAAATATGAGTATAGTCCTTATGAGGTGAGTTTTTAATGTTTTAAGTTGAACCAATTAATATTACTTTTAAGAAACATAATCTTAGAGTGATATAATATCTACCCCTATGGCCATATAGTTTTCATGGGGCATCCTCAATATGAGAAGATATATATACTATTTTCTCCATTTGGTATTGATAAATAAGTATTTTTTTTGTTAAATTATTGATAAAGAAGTATGCAAATTCACAAAAACAAAATCTTAACTTTACTTCCACTTACTTCACTCCTATATATGGTTTAAATTCTTGCACATTGAAGTGAACGAAATAATGGGGAAAAGTTTTTGTAAATGTTATAATTTTTAAGGGCACAAATATATCATATATATTTTTTTATCAAATTATTGTTATAACAACAACTTATTATTAAACTTACCAAAATTAATTAAGGTAGTTTTTATCAAATAATTCAACTAGGCATCTCCTCCGAACGTGACTACGGTCCTGTTTGGTAGGACTTTTACTTTTTATTTAATATAATAATAATAATAATAATAAAAGAAGAGTTTTTGAAAAGTGGATACCCAAACTTCTTTGAAATACTTTATTTAAAAGTTCTTCTAAAAAATGTACCAAATAATGTTCAAAATAATATTTTTTTCATTCAGGAAGCTAAAAACAGTTTTTTTAAAAGTCAATCCAACCAGGACATACTTCAATAAAAAGTGCAATGAAGATGACTGATTCTTTTATTATTATTATTGTTATTATTATTATTATTCCTTCTGTCCCAAATTAGTTGTTTAAATTTGAATTTTTAATATTTTTTTGTTTTTAATTTTGTTCTTTGATAATATGGTATAATTGTAGTGTTTAGTGGGACCTATTATTTTTTGAAATTAATGAAAAATAATAATTTCAAAAAATGTAAGATTATATTATATTGCGATTCGAAACTAAATAACTATTTTGGAACAAATAAAATTAGAAAAATAAATAAATAAATGTATCATTTATGTCACAAATCTATAAAACTGGAGTACCATTTATGATGACGTCATGCCTCACATTTCCCAAGCTCTGTATAGAATAGACTAATAGAGTAGAGTCCCTGTCTCCGTAAATAAACGGGTGAAACGTGGCTCAGTGTTGAAGTGACCACTGTACTCCCTCCCCAATGACAGCCTGTCATCCACCATTTTACAGGTTGGCAACGCCTGCTCTGCTCTGCTTACTCAGTTTTTTTAATTCCCCCAATCTGACGTGGCAATCTGTTACAATTCACGATGCCCAATTTTTTTATTTTTTATTTTTTTACCTCGTCACAATTTTTTTTACCACATCACCGCCACTATCATTATTGAATTTGTGTCTACATTTTTACTGTCAGCAAAATATAAGGTATTCAGTTATATAGTTTTTAATTACTTGAAATAACATTTGGTGAAAGTTCAAATGGAAGAATTAATAATGTTATATATTTATTTGTAACTTCAAGCATTTAGTACTCTTTTTGAGATATTAAGACATATGTTTTCTATTTTTAAACAATTAAAAATTAAAAACAAAAAATTTCTTTTTAAAAAATTCAATTATACACAAAGATTGTTTTCAAATAATTGTTTTTATTGGTTTATGAAAATATTTTTTTAATTTCAAAATTGTTGTAAACTATTTTAAGAGGTATAAACCAAATAAATCCTAAATTATACCACCATCTTAATTTTGAAATGTCAAAGTTATGTGCATGTAAATTCATATATATGTATATATACGAAAATAAATTAAATTTGTTTGACAGAAATTATTATAAATTAGTATTGTTTTTAATTAATTTAACCAAAAATTATTAACAACAATAATTCCCTATTTTCAAGAAAAAAAAGTGAACAAGTACTCACTAAAACATTTGAATTAACCTTTTTTTTTTTGAATTTGACTAAGATTAATTTGCACTCTTTTATCTCAAACTCATAATGAAAATCTTGTAGCACACGATTTTATGAATATTTGTGAAGAAAGAGAAAAAAACTTTCCCAATATTATCTTGTCAAGAAAGGAAAAAACAAACTTTACCATTATTATCTTGTCAAGAAAGGAAAAAAAAAAAACAAAACGTTTACCACTATAGCAAGTGGTTTATTGAAACTAGTTGAGTTTATGAATTTCTCACCAAGCAAGGTAAAACATAAATTTGAAAAAAAAAGTACCATCATATCAAATAATTTTTAAAAGTAATTTACACAATGATACCAACATTTCCAAAAAAAAAAAGTTAAAATATTGCACTCGATTGCCAGTAATTTATTTCAGATTGCCCCAAAATAATTATTCAAATATTTACTCATTATTCATCTTTTGAAACTTTTACTACTTACTTTTTAAAATTACCAATATTTTTTCCTTTAAAAAATTCTCACCATATGTATAGTGAAATCTAAACATCAATGGAAACAATATTTAAAAAAACCAAAAATAATTCTCACACACACACACACACATACACATATATATATATATATATATATATATATATATATATATATATATATTTCTTTTTTAATAAAGCGAAGAAAGCGAACCCTCTCCCCCTATATATACCCCATCCTCTCTCCCTCTCCACACCTACACACACAACACACCTACACATACAACACACATTCTCCAATCTCCAAACACGACGCCGTTTCAATCCCAGATCAGATACGCTGACTCAAGCACATCACTCCCGATCCGATACGCCGATACTCGCTCCACCGAACCGGTACGCGATGGGTATTTGCAGTTCTTGCGAATCCACATCTGTGGCCACAGCGAAATTGATTCTCCAAGACGGGAATTTACAAGAATACCCCTACCCAGTGAAGGTTTCGTACGTGTTGCAGAAGAACCCATCTTCGTTTATCTGTAACTCCGACGAGATGGACTTCGACGACGTCGTATCGGCGATCGGAGCCGACGACGAGCTCCAACTGGGTCAGCTCTATTTCGCGCTGCCGCTGAGCCGCCTGAAAACGCCGCTACAGGCGGAGGAAATGGCGGCGCTGGCCGTTAAGGCCAGCTCGGCATTGATGAAGGGCGAGAAATGCGGGTGTCGCCGGAAACCCATTTCGGATTCGTTGTTGTACGGAGGTGATAAAGGTGGCAGGCCGTCGCGTACGGCGGCGGACGGCGGTGGTGGGCGGAGGAGACGGAACTTCACGGCGAAGTTGAGTGCGATTCAAGAGTAGGGGTGAAATTGAAAGGGAATCTTGGAAACGGGGGAGTTTGTGTAAATATTGTAATGAGTTGAGGTTTGTTTTGATTCTTTTAGGGCTTTGTTATTAGTGGGTGATTAGGTGATTACTAATTATTGGTTAGTGATTAATCTCTCGGCGTTCAACATTTTGGGTCAACTTACCAATTTTACCCCTTTGATGCTATTAAATATATATTATATTATAATATATAATGTAGAGTTTTAAAATATGTTAGTATATATTTTTTTTCTCTTTTAAGATTGGTTAAAAATTAAATTAGGAGTTAAATCTGATGGAGCGAACCATCTTGCACGTTGCTTTTAGTTGAGATGGACTGGTTTATTCATTGGACTAGGACGTGTGGATTAATAAAATAAAGAGACATTTAATTAATTAAAGATGGTAAATAAACAACTGGTGAAGATATACTCAAAGTTGATGAGCATTATATGGGTGTCTACATGTGTGTGCATATGTATTGTTTATATATAGACTCCAATGCTTTGATTCATAAATTAGACACCAATGATGGATAGGGTTGATTCATGGATTAAATGATTTAATGTCATTTTTATCAATAAAGATTGGACTAGGACGTGTGGATTAATAAAATAAAGAGACATTTAATTAATTAAAGATGGTAAATAAACAACTGGTGAAGATATATAAGTTGATGAGCATTATATGGGTGTCTACATGTGTGTGTATATGTATTGTTTATATATAGACTCCAATGCTTTGATTCATAAATTAGACACCGATGATGGATAGGGTTGATTCATGGATTAAATGATTTAATGTCATTTTTATCAACAAAGATTGGTAGTGGTATTCAAGAGATTTTATGTTCAAATCATGGTTTATTGGAAGGATATCGGTTTCAATCGTTAATTTGAACTATATCAAATGAGTATTAATATTGCGTAATGATATTTAAAAACGTTCCAAGCTGAGTTATACATAATTAGGGGCGGAACCAGAAATAGTACAATTATTCATAAAACATGCAATTTTTTTTGTAAAATTATTCATAAAATATATAATTTTGGGGGGTGATAATAAGAATTTTTGAAAAACTTTGGGGGGCATCTGCAATTTTTATGAACTTATAATAAAATATAAATTATTTTGATGTAGTAAAAAACATTCTAAAATTTTTAGAAAGTGCCTTATGCAATTTTTATGAACTTATTTATTGTATATTACTATTTTTTAAACTATTAAAAGAAATTTTTGAAAATTTTGGGAGGGGCCATGGCCCCCTCCCCAATACTTGGCTCGGTCCTGTACATAATGTATCGGCTGATAAAATATAATGTATCTGACTATAAAACCAATCATGATTGAAACATGCCCATTTTTCGTCACTATTGTAAGGATTCAAAAAGGGTGAAATAGTACGTGAAAAACTTGTGGGTGGAATTGGTGCCTAACTTAGAATTAGGCACTAAATACAAGGCTAATACAACTACTAAAACATATGAACATGCAATAACTGTACTATATGTCTGTGTAATATGTATGCATGTGTATATCGGCATAAATGTTGATATTGTTAGAATGGGAGTATATATGTACATAAGACCAATCACCGGTCGTGAATATATCATGATGATAATGATGGAATTACGAGATGAATATATTTATATATATATATATATATATGTATATATCATATAGGATTATTGGGGACCATTTCAATATTTAAGATTGGTAGTAGTCTTAAAAAGATTTTTAAGGTTCAAACATGTCCATTTTTCGTCACTATTGCAGGAGTTTTTGTCAGTATTGTAAGTGCTAAAAAACGGGTGTAATAGTACGTGAAAAGTTCTGGAATTGGCGTCTAACTTAGAATTAGGCACCAAATATAGGGCTAATATGAAATACTAACATATGAACATGTAATAACTGTATTATATGTTTCTGTATATATATACGTGTGTACATTGGAATACAATACATGTTGATATTAGTAGGATATTGTAATATGGATTGCTAATCCATAAGAACAATGTTTGTGAATACACCACGATGATATTTAATGATGGCCTTATGAGATGAATATAGGTGTATATATATATATATATGTGTGTATATGAATATTGGGGACCATTTCAATTAATATTTTGGGGATTTGTGGAGTGACGATAGTAAGGTTGGTGAAGTGCAGTTTTGGATGATTGGTTGATACAGCTGTTTAGGATTTGATGATGCATGAGGAAAGGTGGGATTCAATATGGGACCATGGAATTCGAAGTTGTTCTGTCCCAGAGTAAAATTGAAATTTTGTTCAAAATTATTTATTAAAATATCCAAGAACTATGAAAAATATATTTTCCAACTGATGTAGCTAAATATTTATTCATTAATATCTATGAAATTGAGCTGTCCTTTTCTCGAAAAATAAAATAAAAGGTTGAGCTGTTGTTTTATCTAATATGTTACTACCCTTGCCTTGTGCTTCACTACTAGCTAACTGTGGCTGCAAATAATCTGATTTTAATATAATTGAGTCTTAGTTGATTCTGTTAATAATCAAACTTCATTTGAAGTCAAAGCATGTTAATTAACTAACTTTGATGCAAAGAATAGGGCTCCAAAAAAATTAAGTTGCATTTTTTCTCATTTGATATAAGATTGTTTGACGCTTTTGAAGCTAATTACTTGCTATCAAGACTAGTAAATAATCACCCTTAATTTTTTAAGTCTAATGTAGAATATAATAGTGCATCTCCAAGTCTAATGTAGACAAATTTATTTCTATTAAGATATGTATATATCCGTGTAAATTTTAATATTACTTGGATCATTTTGCTCTCGATTTTCACTAATTTTTTTAATTATACGTCTATGTAATCAAATAACATTCATATATAAAAACGCTATAAAACCAGACAGATGAGTCACTCAACCCCGAGTAAATTATCTCACAACTACCCGTTATCCCACTAACTTAATATACACCTAGGTATTATACTAATGGCTTCCAACTCCCTCAATCCTAATGGGGCCTGAGGAATTAGCCATCTTCATGCATACAGCTAATGTTGTCCCCATGGATTAGGCTACTTAATGCATTCTTCAAAACTCATTTTTTTTGAATAATTCTAAAAAAATTAGCCTATCTTACAGCTAATCCTATCCCATAGACTACTTATTGGGATCATCATATACTATAACTTTCTGCTTTTATTTGTACTTATTACTATATTTTCCTAAACTGGAAGTCCAATATACTATTGAGGCATCTTTAGCATTGGTCAAAATGTTTAGCTTTTGTACCAATAACATTTAGGGGTCACTTTTATCAATAAAAATTGGCTACACTTCTCTATGTAAGTTGAACCAATAATGAGTTGAGTGAGTTGTTTGGCAAATGGCACCAATAATTGGTTTATTGGTGAGTTGTTCTTGGAGAAGTTGGCATTGTTTGAAACCCTACATGCCTGTGCATTTTGTTTTCTCCAAATTTGCATTTGCATAGTCTTTCAGAGGCAACTAAGGGAATCCAATGTTGCACATAGTTGTCCATTGGAGTCTAGTTTTATCCATAGGATAGATGTTGATTGAAGAAATATGACATTCATCCAGAATATTTATTCAATGGAAGGAAATTAAACCCGAACGGGTTGACCCAGTTAAAAAATACTTGAATTTAATATCTTAGAAAACATTAACGTGGACATAGTCCACCTTACCCGATTCGTGCGGGGTTGATTTACACGGTCGTAGTCAGTTAGAGTGAAAGTCTCGAAACGCCCCCAATTATTGAAAAGAATGGGATAGATTGAAGTGGACAATCATTTTGAAGTCCTAGTTACTCCAACAGACTCTATCTCATAGCTAGAAAAATTCATTCGAAAAAAGACATTTGGAAGATGAAGGACCTACTAGATGTGAAACTCTGGAAACAGTTTTCTATTTTACTCAAAGTGAGATTTGAGAAGCACCAAGACTTAGCGTGCGAAGCCTATAGAAGCTACGAAGGTGACTTTTTCGCCACTTAAAAAGAACTATTTATTCGAAATAATTGTCGATCATTTTAAATATTTGATAAAGGACCACGTTTGGAAATGGAATAGTTAATTGCACTTCGACAAAAATGTAAGAGAGAAAAAGCATCGAACAAGTTTGTCAGTTGGATTATAGGAAGATTGGAACAATGTGTCATTATTGGTACCACCATCCACACCACTATGTCCAAGTTGGTGTCACTCTGCGTTGTGAGTTCGTCCATTCAAAGTGCTCAACTTACTATTTAAGTGAACAATTTTGTAATTGGTGATGGAATATATACAAGAATATATTCATATTATTCATCACATTCTTAGATATTTCAAATTACATACGTAATAAACCATATCCTAAGTTGCAAGTGTAAAGCTTTTGTATTTCATTGGCTACAAGCCTACAATTATGTATTTGGAAATTTGCTAGTGTTTGGTTCACTTTTTAGAGACTTGGATGTGAGAGAACAAAGACCACAAAACGTTGGGTTGGAATGATTTGAAGTCTCATAGTTACAAAAAATCAAGTTTCATGTTAAATTCTTATGGATATGAACGATTTGTTCGAGTCATGATTATAAAGATAGTTTGAATATGGATGTGAGAATCAGTTTATATGAGTCACATGAATTAATCGGGATGAAGCTCCAGACACTTCGATTATTGTAAAAAAAAAAAAAACCAAAATATTTTTGAAACAAACTTTCTTCAATAGACCATCTTTCCTAGTAAACAACAATTTTCTTGTTTTAGAGCCTTGAACATTGTTGTTATCCAAACAAAATTAACCTCAAACTTTTATTTTGTTCATTCAAATGTTCTCATCACCTTAACACATATGGTTATTAATTACCTGGTATTAAATTCACCTCATGGGAAAGTAAAAAATTGAAATTTAACCTTGAGAGGCATTAGGATTAAAAAAACCTTAAATAGCTTTCGATATTGTTTGGTGTGAACCGTAAGATTTCATTGTCGAAATCAAAGTTATTTATTTTAAATTGTGAAATTAGCTTACCTTTTAAAAAATTCATGAAAAAGAAAAGATATATTTTTTTTTTTTTTCACTTAGGCAAGAATAGGCTGAAAGTTGAGCTTTGTAACACAATGAAAGGGGGTTCATAGCTTTAAATGAGCTATTACCCACTTGTATTTGTTTCACATATGCGAACAATAATGAACTTTAGGTTTTTAGGACTAGTAATTACTAGTGTGTATCCATTCCAATGCTTTGTCACCATCATCCTCATCATCAAAGGTGTCTAAGACGTGACCGGCGTCCGATATGGCCTTTGTAGTTCACTACATATACGTATATAAATTGTACACACACATAAGCAAACATTTTTCAACTCAATTTAGGGAAGATTTTAACTTAACAAGTTTTTAATTTTTTTTTTCTAATTCATATTAAATTGGATTAGGATTAGGATTAGACTTGCCTGAGGTTTGAATTATATACAAGTATATGAAATTACGATGTATCTCCTTGAGGTTTCATATATTCTTACAAACATTTTATTTTTAGATTATTTATACCGGTAATCCTCTCTTACGATGTAACTTGTAATTTATTTTTAACCATTATCATACCTTTTTTTTTTTAATTGATATCATAAGTCATTTTGTTTTCCTTAATGTATCAATCTTTTATAAACAAATAGTTATATTTTACTTTTAATCAATTTGTGACAAATGATTGATGTAGGACTATCAATTATTCAGTGTCAAAGATAATCTTTTGAATGACTGGAATATATATATATATATATAAGTACAATGAGGATTAAGTTCGCCTCTTTCAAGATGTGGTCTAATATAATTTGAACATGTAACTAAATTTTAAATAAATTTTTTTTTAAAGAGAGTTGAACATGAAATAAGGACTAATTGTCCATAATATGCAAACATTGTCTCTATCTTAATTTATGCAAATAACCCTTGATTTTTTGGGACCAATTACTAGTATTTTTTTTTCCTTGCGAAAAAAAAGAATTATATAACAAGGTACTTTTCTTTAGTGTACGATAGACCTGTCAATGGATCGGATTCGGATCGGATCAGTTAAATTCAAATCCAATTTGTTAAGAAATCGGATTATCGGATTCGGATCCTAATCGGTTTATCGGATTTTATTTTCAATCCATATCCGGTTAATATCGGATTCGGATCGGATTCAGATCATAATCGGATTATTGATAAGTCTATTGATAAGGATGACAAAAACTCTTGATCCGCGATCCGAATCCGATAATTCGACAGATTTTCACTTAATTAATTCATATTCGAATTTCTTCATTATAGAATATCTAATCTGAATATCTAATTAAAAAAATACAAAAATCAATAAATACTGAAACACTAAAATTATTCACACTTTTAATAATTGTATTTATGATCAATCATTATTAATAAATAATAAAATAATTAACAACTAACATTTATATACATATATAGTATTAAATATATACACACATATATATATATATATGTATATTTTATCGGATCGGATTAGGCTAATCCAAATCCAATTTGTTAAGGAATCGGATTATCGGATTCGGATCATATTCGGGTTATCGGATTTTTTTTGCAATCCAAATCCAACTAATCGGATCGGATTCGGATCAAAATTCAATCCATTGACAGATCAAGTGTACGATGTCTCTCTTGATATACCCTCCTAATACCAAAAACTTTGTATCTAGTCTTCTTCTTGATATTCTGAAAACCTTTGTATCTAGTCTTCTTCTTGATATTCTGAAAACCTTTGTATCTAGTCTTCTTCTTGATATTCTGAACCGAAAATGATTTCTTGCTCCCAGGAAGTTAGATAAATATATTCATTTTTTATATTGATGTTAGATGTGATTGACATGAATAAAAGAGTTATTATTTAAAATTTAATAATCATATCTAACTGTCAATATAAAAAGTAAGTATGTTTATCTTGTTTCCTAGAGAATAAGAGAACATTACTCTTCTGAAAACAAATCATACAGAAATTAATATACTCCTTGTCCAATTTAGAATTTTTAATATTTTATTGATTTGGGTAGACTAGTGTGCAATTTTTAATTTTGCCCTTAATGATATAGTATTATGGTGGAGTCCAGTATTTGTTTATAGTTAGTGGAAGAAGGGTGGTTGGGGAAAGTGAAAAGTTAAATTACATTAAAATTTGAACTGGATAAATATTTTGGGACAAGTAAAATTACAATAGTGGACAACTAATAAGTGAAAGAGATTGTAACAAATAGTGGAATATATAGTAAATATGATATTGGGAAGCTGGGGGACCCATTCTTCTTCAAAGCATGCTTCAATTTTCATGGCTTATATTATCTTTGACAATGGATTCCATCACTGGGTCACTGTCCAGATTCCATTATTATTCATGTCTTATTTGTCTTTTTTAATAAATGGACAATACAATCTACAAATTATGTCCAGATTCCATTATTATTCATGTTTTATTTGTCTTTTTTAATAAATGGACAATACAATCTACAAATTAGGTACCTCGAATCTAGATTCTAGACCCACAACTTATCTGGTTTTGAATTTGAAGAACTATTCAATTTTTATTTATTTATTGTTTATACTGTAACTATTCTTTTGCAAACCCAAAAAACATATTAAAAGGAAGTCAAATAAAATAAAATAAAATATATATATATAGAGTAATGTTCTAAAAGATAAAAGTACTTACTTTTAATTTTGATAATTAAATATAATTCTTAAATTTTAAATAGTGACTTTTTTATTTATGTCAATCACATCTAACGATTAATATAAAAAGTGAATATGTTTATTTTATTTTCTATGGAGTAAGAGAATATTTTCGTATATATATATAAAAATTATTTTCAACTTTGTGTATGAGTCAAATGCACTAAACTCCCACCATGTACCATAAAAAAATTTGCAAAATATTATCCATTATTCTGCATTTTAGCAACAACACCCCTAATTTATTAGAAAGTACAAAATATATCGTCTGTCAAGGACAAAGGTAAAGTATGTTCATGTACAATGCATGAGACATATTGACCAATAATTCTTCATGTACAATGCATGAGACATATTGACCAATAATTCTTACAAAGAAAAATAAAACATGTAAGTATAAACTCAACAATTTCTTATTTGTTTAAAATTATTGTGAAAGTTAAAATGACGTATTTTAAAATATATTCGGTCTATTCAAACTTAAAAATTTTAACATAAGAAATTCAATTCTAGCTGAAGGATTAATTTGAAGCTTGTTATAACTTGTCACAATTTTATTAGAAAAATAGAATAAATTGAAACAGAAATAAAAATAAGTCGATGCAATTTGGTCTTTTGCTTTTATAAAAATATATAAACATGTTAAATTTTTTAAATGGCAATGTGGAGCTCCTTATACCATCTCTACTTTATCACTAATCTAAACATATACTATAAAATTTTAATGTCTAATGCGGCGTCCTATTATATTCTTTAATGCTTCATCCAAATTTGGTAATGTGTATATAAAAATAAAAAATAAATTAATAATTTGTCAATTCCATTAAAGATTTAATGAAGTTGCATTGAACATAGTCCAATAAAGTGATATATAATAAAGCATTTAGGTTGGACACCATGACGTTCATAATTCAACGGCCGTCACATTATTGGCGGTGCCTCTACTTTTCTACCTATAAAAGTTTGAATTATATCAACACACTATCACAATTTAATTTTTGGATTTACTCCAAATAATCCTCATATGTTATTCAATTTAATCAACCAATCTCCATTATGTTCATTTTATCCCTTATATTATTCAATTTCATCAATATGCCCCATTTTCTTCACATTTTGAGTCAAAATATCTAAATTACCCTTTCTTAATAGTATAAGGGAGTTTAGTGAAATCAACCCTTAAAAAAATTATTTTTCGAAAATAAATTATATTTTTCGTAAAAACTATAAATTTCAAAAAATATATATATATATTATGTTCCAAAATATGATTTTTTTATGAAAAATATTTTTTTGCGAAAAATATATATTATAATCCAAAATATGATTTTTTTTTCTCCCGAAAAAGTATATATTATGTTCCGAAATATGATTTTTTCCAAAAAATATATATTATGTTCCAAAATATGATTTTTTTCAGAAAAATAAATTTTTTTGCGAAAAAATATATATTATGTTCCAAAATATGAATTTTTTTGCGAAAAATATATACTATTATCTTCCAAAATATGATCTTTTCCGAAAAATAATTTTTTTGCGAAAAATATATACTATTATGTTCCAAAATATGATTTTTTTTCCGAAAAATATTTTTTTTTTGTAAAAAATATATATTATTTTTTCCGAAATAATTCATATTTTGGAAAATAATATACTTCCTCCGAAAAATAATTTTTTTGCGAAATATATATATATATATATATTTGAATTTATAATTTTTGCAAAAAATATAATTGATTTTCGAAAAATAATTTTTTTAAATGGTTGATTTCACTAAACCCCCTTATACTATTGAGAATAGTTTAGACATTTTGACTAAAAATATGAGGTGATGGGGCATAATGATGAAATTGAATAGTATATGGGGTAAAGTGAACATAATAGTGGTTAGTTGATTAAACTGGATAATATAGGGGGTTTCTTAAAATTAACCCTTTATTTTTCTTAAAGCACATCACTTTAATAATGCTTCAATTTTATTAAAAAGTCATCTCATAATATAATTTATTTTGCCGACAAAAAGTATGAATAATTTCATACGAGGAAGAGTATGTTTCGCTCAAAAGTTGACAGGGAAATTATGGCATGTTTGGTTTGTATATTTGAAATCTGTTTTTGAGAATTTTAAAAATAAAAATTATTTTGTTTAAAAAATAAAAATAAATTCTTTGAAAATATGATTTGTATTACTGATAACAGTTTTCTGAAAACTAAAAATTGAAAATCAGAAAACTGTAAAAAAATATGCTTGATTCAGTTTTTTGAAAATTCAATTACAAAAATGGTTGTTATCAGATAACTCATTTTTATTGTTCTCTGAAAACTGTTATATGTTCTCAAAATTCTCTCATAAAACAATTTTTAGAGACACAAACTAAGTAGACATGTCATTTTTATAACTGAGTTTTCTGAAAACTGAACCAAACAGACTTTTTGTACAATTTTATAATTTTTAATTTTCAAAAAAAAAATAAAAAACAGAAAATTATATTTAGATTACAAATCAAGCAGGCCAATACAACTTTTCTATTGCAAAATATTGTGATTAATATTTTTTGGAATTATGAAAAGGGTAAATTACAGATACACCCCTCTTGTTTGGATTTATTACAGTTTAAGCCCCTCCAGTTCAGATAATTACACTTTCACCCCCTCTAGGTCATTTCCGGCCACCGAGAATAGTAAATGACATATCTACCCATGTCCTTTTATTTCTATTTTATAATTAAAATAATTAATTTTTAAACTTAAAAACATGAAATACGAAATGACCAGTATAGCCTTGTACACCTAACCCTCAATTGAATCAGTTTGCTCATTCTCAACTCTTACACCACTTTTGAAGGGAGAGAGACGCCGCAGAGAGAGAGGTCATCAACCTTCTCTCTTCGTTTCTTCTCTTTCATTCATTCTTTCTTGAATACTTCGATCAACTTGCAAACTGAAACAACATTAAACAAATGTTTGGGTCAGTGGATTTCGTCATCAAAGTTAGGCGAGTTGCTTTGGTCATCTTCTCCAAAGACGGTTTGCTTCAGTCCTCTTCTTCTCCACTTCTTCGTTTGGTGTACAAATCAGGTTCAAATACAACCCTTTTTGGTTCTTCTTATTCAAATGCATGTTAGATAGATTAAGGTTTATACGTGTGACATGAAATTATAGGATCTGACATGAAATTGTTGTTTGTCTGAGTATGAATTTACCCTTTTTAGTTGCATTAACTATATTATACTTGGTTAGATTTAAATTTCAAAATTACCATTTAGGGTTTGTCGTAGTATGAAATTAATTTGGGGGTTTTAATTTTCAGTAGATTGCATGTTAAATTAGTGTCAAATTGTTGCTTAAAACTTGATAAATGAGTGATATTTACTGGTTTCCTTGTTAATTTGGGGGTTTCAATTTTCACTTGATTGCATGTTAAATTAGGGGAAAGTTGTTGTTTAACAGTTGAGAAATGAGTGATTTTTACAACCATGCTTTGTAAATGAGGCTAATTTACTGGATTGCAATCAAATTTACTGGATTGTTTAACTTATTATCTTTCTTAAAGTAGTGTTGTTTTAATTACTTATACTTGTTTATGTGTTTTTTTACAGTCAATATAAACATATACCATGATTTTATAATTCATTATGGAAGTGTCCAGAGTATGCTGAAATTAGTAGACCCAGATAGATACTCATATATAGATCTGACTCAGGATGTGAATGAACATGTGTTATCTCACATACCATCAAATGTAGGTCTAGCATTGCATATCTCCCATGGGATACATGATAGTACTTTAAAGATAGATGTAAAAAATGACAAAGATGTGTTAGATATGTTTGAATTCAATCTGGGTTATAAGGATATACACATTTATGTGGACACTGAGTTTCTAGATGGACCTATATGTAGTATTGGAGGTGAGTCTAATATATTCCAGGAAGATATTTTATATAGTAGGGAAGTTATGGAAGAAATGTTGGACGAAGTGAGAACTAATAACATGGCGTTTGGTGAGCAACTAAGGTCTGAAAATGTAGGGTCTAGGGGGCAAGAAGGGACTGAAATTTTTAATGAGGAGAATGATGAGGATGAGTCAGCAGATGAGGTGGATTCAGAACAAGAGAGTGAGGATTATAGGGCATAGGACAATGAGGATTCAGAAGAAGATGATGGTATATATGGATTTAGGTCAGAAGATGAGGACTGGAAAGCTGAAGAATGAGACAAAGAGTCATCAGATTCTGATTCTGATTCTAGTGATCCGGTGAGGGAGGAAGTGTCAGGGGAATATGACAAAAATGATGGGTTTAGTGATTATGAGTCAAATGATGAATATGACAGTGATGACAGTGAGTTTCAGGGACACCCAAAATATATGTCTAATGAACAAAAAGCTAAGTTGGCCCAACTAAAAATTCACAAACACTGCAAATTTGGATTTTTGTACAAACTAGACCCTATGGGAAAGGTAAAACTAGAAGTGGGCCAATTGTTTCAAAATGTTGATCACTACAGAGATGTTTTAAAAGACTATGTTGTCCAAACAGGGATTAGACTATATATAGAGAAAAATGAGAGAACTAGGGTCAGAGTCAAATGCAAGGCTGAATGATGTGAGTGGTGGGTTCATGCTTCTCCATTGTCAGATAAGATAACTTTTCAAATTAAAACAATGGGTAAACCACATTCTTGTGTAAGACTCAAACACAACAGAGAGGCAACATCAACTTGGATTTCAAAGAAATTCCAAACAAGGCTGAAACAGACTCCAGATATTAGCATTACAAGCTTGCATTCAATGGTGCATGAGGATTGAGGAGTGGAAGCTTCAATGATGCAGCTATGGAGAACAAAGAGAAAATGCTTTAGAGAACATTGAGGGCAACCATGGACATTCTTATAGGCATATACCTGCTTATCAAAATGAAATTATGAAGTCAAATATGGGCAGTGTAGTGGATTACAAGTGTGAATTTCCACCACCAGATCATAATCCAACTTTCTATAGAATGTTTATATCATTTGAGGCAATAATGACTGGTTTCAAGGATGGTTGTAGGCCATTTATAGGATTAGATGGTTGCCATTTGAAGGGGCCTCATGGGGATATCTTATTGGCAGCTATAGGGCTTGATGCTAATAATGGATTGTTCCCAATTGCATATGGGGTGGTGGAGATAGAATGTGGTGAAAGCTGGGGATATTTTCTGCAACATCTTCATACTATCATAGGTGGAGAGTGTGCTGAGAGGCTTTGGGCTTTTATGTCAGACAAGCAAAAGGGGCTGGAAAGGGCAATGACAGATATATTTCCAGCAGCAATGCACAGGAAATGCTGTAGGCATATTTACATCAACTTCAGGACGAAACACCCTGGAATACAGTTGAAGAAATTATTTTGGAGAGCTGCAATGGCTTGGACAGTGCAAGAGTTCACAGTGGCCATGCAAGGTATAAAGGAGATTGACTTTCAAGCACATACTTGGCTTATGAACAATGCCCCAACTTTCCAGTGGAGTAGGCATGGGTTTAACCCAAGAGTGAAGTATGATCATGTTACAAACAACATGACAGAGAGCTTTAATAATTGGATTGGAATGTTTAGGGATAAGCCAATATTGACACTGTTGGAGGGAATAAGAGTGAAAATAATGGAGATGATTCAAATTAGATACTCAAAGGGTAGTGGATGGAGTGGAATGGTGACTCCTAATACCAAAAAGAAGTTAAATGAAGCTATGGAAGAAAGTAGAAGGTGTAATATCATATTTGCTGGAGGGGAGGAGTATGAGGTTGTTGAGAACAATGTAATTAGATATACAGTTCACCTTGGGAGGATGACACGTGCTTGCAAGGCTTGGGCATAAGCTTCAACAGATTAAACCCGTAAAGATTTTGTGATAAGTTCTACACTAATCAGATGTACATGCAGTCACATAATGGGATGATACATCCAATTCCAGACCAGACTTTGTAGGAGCCAGTTTCTGAGATAATACATGCCCAAAAAAAAAAGATTTCCTGGTAGACCAAAGAAGAACAGAGCAAGGGAGAAGAATGAGCCAGCTGCTGGAACAAGCCAAGTTAGGAGGTCATTGTCAATCAAATGCAGAAATTATGGGATGCCTGGACACAATAAGAGAGGGTACAAGGAAGGAGCATCAATAAGTAAAAAACAGGTGATTAAACTTCTTTTATTAATGATTTTTGTTTAATAAACTTCATAAACATTTGCTTAATGCATTTCACTTGTGATTTTTGTTTAGCATAAAAACACTCACCCACATAATGGAAATGGAACTACAACTGGTTATAGAAGCCAAAGTCAGGGTACACAACATGAGGTATATAAACAATTGGTTAATGCTAGTTACCTTATAATTTTATTTCATTTCCCTTTGTATTTCATTTCTCTTTCAATGACTCACTTACCTTATTAAATGTTTGTAATGACTATAAAGGCAAACACATCAAACCATGGAAGTCAGCCTGCAAATTCACAGCAACAGGTATATCAAATGTAGTTTTATTATTTTAAAAAGTTTCAAGTATAATCTAAATTTAATGTTATTGTTTTGCTCTTATTTAAAGGCAAATAGGAGCTCCATCCATGGAAGAGGAATTTATAGCCAACCAACTGGAATAAGGGAATTAAATCAAGCTAGAAGGAATTTTAGGGTAAGTTTAGGAATTAAGGAATTATTAGTGACAACAAATGATAATTCAATTGTCTAATAGAATTACATTGTATTATATGGAATAGGTGAACAAACTGCCAATTTCAAGAGGCAAGGGAAGAGCTCACTGACTGGTGGCAGAATGTGTTAATAGGGGCTTCAATTCTTTTTGTAAAGGGTATACAAGGGTATACATTTTTTGTTTTTGTGAATGATATGAAGATGACAAGGGTATAACAATGTGGTATATGCTAATTGAATTGTTTTGTTCAAGTGGAAGTGCAATTTTTTGGACAGCTAACAATTGCATAACATGAAGAGGATTCAAATTTTTTGTTCAAGTGTAACCGTAATGACATTTGCCTCATGCTTGTAATGACATTGTAATCATGTAATGATCTGTTTTTGTAGTAACAGAGTTCAATTCAGTACTATGGAAGGTTGTAATGACATTATTATTCAAGCATGGTTGTAATGACATTATTATATTTTATGGAATGTTAGTTCAATTCAGTGGTTGTTCATACTTGGTTTTGTAGTAGCTGGGAGTTTTATGGAATGGTAGTTCAATTTTGTGAAAATTTCTGGAATTTGCATCTTCTACCACAAGTGTGTATAACCACTATATCACTCTGTATAAAAATTAACATGAACTAGTATTAACATTCCTTCATTAACATGAACTAGCATTAACATGAAATTGAACTAGCATTACACAACCAATCACTCACTTCATTAACATGAAATTGAACTGGACTATAAATGGTGTAACTCCATAAATCACTTACTACAAAACCAATTTCCATACAATCATCACTTCATTAACATGAACTAGCATTAACATGAAATTGAAGTCATTACACATAATACATAAATTGAAGTCACAATTTCCAGCTTACTAAACCAAACATTAACATGTCATTACTCAACAAGAGTAGTACAAAATGCACTAAATCACTCACAAACTCACTTCATTAAAAAAGCTACCAAGAGGACAAAAGAAGACATTTAATACTGAAGTCAAAATTGCCAACAACTTCACTACTTCAATACTTGAGTTCTGTATTTTCACACTTGAAACCACCCCTGCAAGTTCACATTTGACCCCTGCAAGTTCATATTTCACCCCTGCAACTTCACATTTCAGTGATTCAACTTCTTGCTCCAATCTTCTTACTTTCTCCATTACCCCATCACCACTTGAAGTTGATCTTTTAGGCTTGCACCAGTCCCAAAATCCACATACATTATATTGTTTTGGACACACATAATATAACTTTCCTTTATTTTTCTCATTTTCAGTAACTCTAACATCAGTCGTAACCTTACAATGACAATTCCTGCTATAGTACCTCCAATCCGGAGTGTCATCGATGGAAGAATTCTCCTGCAAATTGGTTACAAATGTAAAAATTGAAGAAACAAAAATCCTAAATTAAACCATACAATTATAGCTCAAAACCCTAAAATGAACTCAAAAAGCCTAAAATTTTATACATCAATTTCAATTTTAAAACCCTAATTTCACCAAACCAAAGTGCAATGAAATTCCCAAATTTAATCTTCAAGAAATGACAGTTAGCTAAAAATCCTAAAATGTGTTGATAAAAAAGAACGAATATCAATATATATCAATTTAAGAACAAGCTATAACTCAAAGCTACATAACATTTCATATATATCACTATATATCAATATATATCAATTTAATCTTCAAGACATGAAAGGTATAGCTCAAATCTCTGAAAAATAACAAGCTTACTGATCTTGAAGACATGATTCTTGGCTAGATTTGAAAATGAAGCTCCACCTGAAGACCACCCTGCTGCTCCTTCTTTTATTGCAAATATCAATACACTAGTACACATATAGGGAGGGGGGGGAAGGTAAGGGTATTTATGGGAAACTAAGAAACAAAAAATGAGGGTACAATAGTAATATCATTGCTTCAAGGATAATATAGTCATTTACCATTCAAAATAGTGCTAACATCATCCTTCAACGGCGTTGGCTTTGCCAGAATATTGTCAGAGGGGGCAAAGTGATACAGAAACCCAAACTAGAGGGGCTCAAAATGTAATAAATCCAAACAAGAGGGGGTGTATCTGTAATTTACCCTTATGAAAAATAATAATCAATATATATAGTCTTTGTTCCACATAAATGGATCACTGTAAGAAAATTAACATTTTGTTGTACTTCAATAAAAAAAAAAGGTTTTTTTAAAAAATATTCAAATGGGTCAACTTCAATAAAAAAAAGTTTTTTTAAAAAATAATTCAATTTTGTCAATGTTTCTTCCAGCTGTTGCAAGAACTATCCATCACTTGACTATTGGTAAGGGGAACATTTTTATTTTTAATTTTTTAATAAGTTATTTCTTTTTATGGTGAAAGTATTATTTTAGAATACCTTATTATTTTAGTAGAGTTTTGATCGATAAAATTAGGATCGATAAGATTTTAGGTACACTCAGCCTATATGACTTGAATATTTCACGAGTTAAGTTAATAATGTTTATGTTGAATTTTATTGAATTTGGGTCTTAAAGGAGTTAAGACCATTAACTCGAGCAATAAATATTATCGCGTTTATGTATATAGAATAAAGAAGTGTAACTTGTTTATACACGTTTAACTAAACATGTCACAATATTATTTATGGTTCGAAAATAATATAGGTTATACTTGTATGTTATGTCATTAAAAGGGTGACACATACAAGCGTTCAATAAAAATGTTGGATTAATTTTGAAGGTCTCTAACATGAAAATTAAATGGGTTATGTTTAAGTTGACAAATTTAGTATAATTCTCCTAAGTTGACACAATCATACTCTCTCGTCCCAATTTAAATATATTCTTTTGGGAATCCAACTTTTTAGGAAAATATCTTTTAATATTTTATATTATAGTGATAATGAGGTGAATTGTCAACTTTATCCTTGATGAGTCCAAAATAATGTAATTATTTGTAGTTTAGACTTTATATTATTTCAATATATGAAGGGTAAATTAGTAAAGTGATCAAATAAAGTACTTTAACTTTTTAAAATGAACATTTATTTTGGGACGGACAAAAGAAGAAAGTGAGGCACTTAAATTGGGACGGTGGGAGTATTATATGTGGCTCTAGATTCAAATATGAAGTGCATATCATATAATTCCAACCAAGACAGAACAAAATCAAAGGTACATCACAATGCCTAACAAGAGAAACTGGGATTACACTACACAAAAATACAAATACTAGGTCAAAACTATCCTCCATTTTCTGGCTCCATAAACTATTTCATATATACAAAAATAAAATACCAAAAACATAGTAAGAACCATGAAAGTGAGCTCAAGTACTAGGAACAACCCTGTGCTGGAGATCACTTTACCAGCTCTTTCGAAATGAGATACCGAAAAGCAAAATTATGAGGAACCCATTCGATGATCTTCCGAGACTTCCCTAGCTGACTTTTCTTAATACATTTTCTCGTAGATTCAGGCAAACAATGTTCGATCATTTCCACCAAACCAACATAACACAAATCTGAATCCTTTGCAAATGACTCTACAATCTTCGGTAAAAGGATCTTCTGGTCATTTCGTATACCAAAGGTAGCGCGAATGTACTCTTCTTTTGCAGCCTCCAGTTCTTGAAGTACTCTCTTAGGAGTGTAAACTCGAACCTGAAAACAAATAGAAGACAACATCAAAATGTATCTAGAATATAGATGTATCTACCATCATGAATTTAGTTTATTTAGTTGCCATAGTATTAGATATGGACCAATGAAGTCGATACAAAGAGACCCTGAAGGACCAAAATTTTTGTGGAACCAAACCGGGACAGATTGGCATCTGAGCTGTTAGGTCTCATTGCCATTCCTATGATTGATTTGGTCCTAGTTTTTGTTCATATCACCGATTAGTGCTATTTCAATTCATCCAAACTATTTGGTCTTATTTCCGTTCACTTGACAAGTTAGGTTTCAGGTCCTAATTCCATTGATTTGAACAGTTAGTACTATTTTCATACAGTCGATCATACAACTTCTGGCCTAATGCCATCGATTAGGCCTATTGGATCCCATCACCTTGGAATCGCAACGATCTACCTTCGATTGAAACATGTCTCTAATTCTCTAAATAGTAGTTAGATGGCTACTAGGATTACAATAGACCAAACCACCAAAAGGTGAATGTAACTAATTTCAACTGTTTGGAAACAACACTTTATTGCTTGTGTCTGCCTACAAGTTTGTGGAATGGCATATACAAAAGAGGTCTGAAACTAATAAACATATGGCCTCATCATTATCTTTGATTACACTTTAGCCTCGACTGTTAAATTCTAATTTAGTAGCCTAGGCTCTTGTGCATTGATTCCAGTAACTTTAGTTTGTATGACGCATCATCAACGTAATTCATCTTTTAATTCTGATGTCTGTCGATATTCCCACATATTCTGCAGTTTTTAACAGGACCCTACGGATTTGTATGAAATGACCCGACTACTCGAAAATGCATTGTGGCAGCCAAGGTTAAAGGAACCTCAACCTAATTGCATCACATGAAATATGTTGATTTTCTAAATATTTTCTGACGAAATGTCGATTATGTAATGTACAAATTAAAGAGATTCATGACATACTGAAGACGTCCTATTAAACATTTTTGTGAAAAAAATAGTCTTTGGACAAGAAGCACTGTGTACTCGATGAACTTATATTATTCTTATTTTTCCCACCTGCCGCATTATGTCCCACGTAACTATTACCTAGGTTCGATCAAAGATATTGTTTGCTAGGTCAGTAGGACTTAGTTGGATAATTTCATTCAACTTGGAGCATATAATTTTGTTTTACCATTTGATTAGTTTCCCAGAAGTTAGACTAGTTACTTAAATCATATCTATCCAAGAGCAAACACGAAACTCAAAGCATCAAGTGAGGACAAAAGGTAATTGCAACATTTAATCGCGCATTCAACAGATTAGGTCTGATGATTCATATGCAGCACACACATTAGGGTCTTAAATGTATACGTTCTCTCTCTAAAATCCTTTTAAAAAATAGTTAAAAAGTACTTTTACAAGTTTGAGATCTCCACGGTGACAGATCATTGTCAAGCAGCCAATGGAACTGCAATGTAGGCTTTAAGGAGGAATCGAGTATGTAATAGCAGATGTAGATAACCAAAAATTAAAGATTTAGTAAATACTATTAGCCATTACAGAAGATGTCTGTTTAGTTTATTAATCAGCATTCCAATTTAACTACTTCAAAGTGAAGTTAAAAAGAAATAGTCCAACATCATGAGGAGTAAAAACAGTGGGGGAAAAAAAATCAAATAACAGAATATATAGGGGTAAAGAAGTACCGCAGGATCAGAATGGCTTCCTGAACATAGCGCAAAGTGTAGAAGGGGTTCTGGATGCTCAATTGCATATGCTTGCTGATCCTCTCCGGTCTTTAATTTTGTTTTCGAAGAGAGTAACAAACGAAGCCACTACATGCAGAACTAAACTTTATCAGGAACAGAACAACTCGACGATAATTGGAGCTACCAGGGTTAAATAAATCCATTGCATGGATCTACCTTTCCAAGATGAGATGTGCGACAACCAAGGATGGAACTTCTTATCATGTTTGCACTTACAATGTGACCTCCAACATCATAGGCAGCCTGATTACATAAAATGTTAGATATACAAATCCAAAAAAATTACCTTCTTAAGAGACACTATTGCCACTATCCTTACTTTTAAGAGTAGAAAGATTCTCTTTACATTGTTTTGTGGAATCCCATAAGCCAAAAATGCCTGTTTAGAAACAAGAAACTTATTAGCTCAGAGCAGAAAGGAATCTTAAAGAGAAGACGACACTGTAAAATCATTATTTATATCGGTGAGTTTCATTACATGCATCACCAATGCATTATGTACGTTAATCCAAAATGCTAGCTTCTCCTCATGTTTCATCTTCCTCGGATCTACTTCTTCCAATCGACTGATAAGGGACCTATAAATTAAATAGTGAGTTCCAAGAAAACTGCAATGGACCTGATATCGGAAAATAAGTCTACCATGCTACACAATATCTAAATTCACCTAAAGTTTTGCAACATCTGTTCAATGTCACCCAATCTTTTGTTGTCCCTGTATATACATGGCACTTCAATCATTGCACTGTATGGTCCACTGTACTCCTTCAGTCCTTCTACATGGAAAGGATTATCTAACCGTACATCAAATGATTTCATAAACCCTGGACTCCACATATCATAAGGTTCTTTCGGAGAAATTGCGCTTGTTGGTGATGAAGCTGAACTGGGAGATGACAGGCCATGATTGGTCAAAGGGGGGTCTGCAAGCTTACAATATATAGCTGACATGCACTTGACCATATCCTCAGAGAGCTTGTTTGGTGTCTCGGGAACATGATCAGAAATGCGGGCGCCAAGATGTTCTGCCAGACTCGCTACATTTGCAGAAGCATTCTGAGCATACTGTAGAGAAGCCAAACCAACGCATAACAAATTTTAAGTCATCTAGCTTTTTGTATATATATATATATTGTTTAAAGGGATTAATTTCTTCCATAATCAGTTGTTCTATGATCATTTGTAATTAGAAGTGGAATATCTGTGACAAAGCTACGGACCATTTCTTCGATGTGACAACCAAACCTCATATGAAGAAAGTTACAGAAAATGTGTTGAAATTTAAGTTACCTCCATCATGGACACCGGTAGGGAATGACAGGCACGAACAGCTTTATCCAGAGGCTCTGCGGGAGAAGTTGCCAGAGTTGAACTTTGTGCCAGGGATGAGTGACAGCGCTGAGCAACGGGATCTAATAGCTTCTTTTCTTCTCCTGTATTATTGGACTCGTTCGAGGTATTGGAGAGTGATTGACAGCTAGCATTAACTGTGGTACTCTCCCCCTTTACTGCCGTATCAGAGTTGGAAACTTCCCGGTGCCTTTCTATTGTGGTACTTAGTGGCGATTTTGAATTTTCTTCCTTCCTACTGGGTGATATGGATGAAATTTGTTGATCAAATGTTTTGCGGTATAGAGAGAGAAGATATTGTTCCAAATGTACAACTTCCAACTCCAGTACTGCGATTTCTTTGATCAGTTCGGTGGTCGGCTGGAGTCAAGAAATCATTTCAAAGCAACCACAAAGAAATGGTATTAATAAAGCAAAAAAGAAAATTTTAGGACAAAATCTACAACTGATTAAGCTTCTTATATAAAGATTGATGGTGCGAGACAAAAATAGATTGCCATAACACATACCACAGCAGTTTAGGAAATTTATCAATAGATTTGAACTTAGGAGAATATAATGTATATACATGGCAAATAGATATCTACAAGAGGAAAAAAAATAGCCCGTTTCCATATATTAGAACAAGAAGTTACCTTTGGCATTGAAATTTCATTTGTTATACAATGAGAAGAAGACCTATAACCCAGTGCATTTTCTAGAGCATGGCGGACACCGACTTGATTCTGTAATCTCTTCTCAAGCTGTAGAATCTGCATATAAAGAAAACTTGTTTCAATCGTATAACAAAAGAAGTGGTTCACAGTTACAAGACGGAACCTAGGCCTAGTCACGGGCGGGTAGGAAAATTTTAAGTTCTTGAACCTTTTTATATTCTAAAAAGATGATTATGGAGATCTACATGTTTAGTTCTGTACTTTTAGTTCAAAGATTTAAAAGTTTTGGAGACCTCTAATCTGTGTATACCTCTTGTCTCAGAGCATTTTGAACTTCAGCATTGGGCAAGTCTCTCATCTTGGTCTTGACACAATCATTCAAGTGCCCCATTTCCTAAAAGAAATCATACCAAAAGTTTAAACCACGGAAGTACTCTGAGAATTACAGCATTTGAACTAGGCAAAAATATTTGAAAAAGCATCCCATATTCCCATGGGAGTTATTTGGTAGTTTGGATTACAACATGAAAATATTTATAATGACCAATAGTGACATGGATAATCAAGAAAAGAAAAAGAAAAATGAGATATCTTCATAGACATGTTCCGAAAAGAATTATGGCAATGGCGCAATAAAAGATAAAACACACTCCGGATAGAATTTCAAGTTCTTTTCTTCTGGTTAACATTGCAAGTTTTGTTCCATCATTTGATAATGTGGCACTAAAAATGGCAAGAAGCTTACCAACTCTAAATGGGAAGAAGATTCAACGGAATGGTCCAAGCTATCGTCCTCGAGTCCTTGTCTGTCAGTGAAGCTGTCATTGAAACATCAATATGCAAGAGGCAAACAAAATTGATTAGTGGTGTAAACATTTGGAGCTTGCCACTTTATAAGCACAAAATCAACCTACAACATAGTATATGCACCTTAATTATTATAAATTTAAACTATCCATCTCGAGTGGGACATCATAGAGTGATTACTTCCTTATAATCCATCACATTTTTTATAAAAACCAATAGAATTTTTTTTTGTAATTATTAAGTAGTACTGTCACCATAATAGGTTGAACTTGAAGAAAAAAAAAATCAGAGTTAAGCAGAACACACAAGACTCCATGCCTAAAAATTCAAATCAATAATTCACTAAAACTAGCAAGGTAACATAATAAAAAGTATATAAATTTCCAATTATAAAGTTACAGTAAAAATTAAATCAACAAAAAATATAAATGAATAATACCTCTTAGAACACTCGTGACCTGGAGCCAATTCCAGTCCAGGCATTTTGCTACTGCCAAACCCTTAAAACCCTTTCAATGCCAACACCCAAAAATTGCCTGCACCAAAATAAATCATTCAATATTTAGAATCAAGAACGTATAAAGCAACAAAACATAGAATAAGAGATCACATACCACTTCACCATCACACTCTTGAGCAAACAATAGACTACCCAGAAGAAATAGTTGGAAGATGAACCAGACCCACCAGTCAAAATGACCAAATGGGTCCTCAGAAACCCCAACCAAGACTCAAAAATCACCCTTGTCTTCTTGCATTGGCCTGATCATCTGATGTCCTGCAATGGAAAGTGTCATAACATAGCAATAAACACAGAAATTGGCTGCGAAAAAGAGGACCCTTTTGAGTGATGTGTCCTAAAAGTGAAGGGACTCCCTTAAATTTGGTGGATTTTAGGCAATGGAGGGGCTTTTGGTAATGAAAGAGAGTGAATCAGTTTGTGGGGTTTTTAGACCCTAAAATGTGAGAGTTCATTAATTAAGTCCACCAAAGGCAGAGGAGAGATCTAAATGGGGAAATAAGAGGGAAATACAGAGTGGATGTGAGGGTTGGCAATGGGTTAATAATGTCTTAATGACATTGTAGAAACAACCCCATTCCCCACATCCTCTTCTCTTGTTGGGAAGTAAGTGAAGGTTGGTGACATTCCTCCACCTTTGTTTTGTAAGTCAGTCTAGCCAATATAAATACAATCCTGCAAAATATACCAACTATCCAATTGGCAATGTCACTTAAACACTGTATTTTACACACACACACATATATATATGTATGTATGTATAGGTATTTATTATTTGGGTGGTGGTGTTTTTATCAAATCATAAACTTGGATGTTCCCTCTTGGAATCTCATAGGTTCCAAATACTAGTTAAAAATAATTTGGGGTTTGCGGCGAACATTACCAAAAACCTAGAGTAACCAAAACACCTAAGTGAAAAATAATATACACATTTATTTTCTACTTCTTTATTTGTTTTCAATTTTACAATAGTTTTTTTAAACTAAACATATTTTGATGCTATTGTTTTTCAAAAAAAAATTTACATCACCAAAAGGTTTGAGCTCCGTAGCAAAAACATTATTATTATTTTGTTCCAAATGAAATTAAAAACGTAAAATCATGACCATTGTCAAAGAGATGCATAATTACAACTGATCTATCCCAGAATATCAATTCTGATTTTTTCTTTCTTCATTTAAGATCTTGTATATAGTCGTTTTTGTTTAAGTTAGATGATCCTGTATAGAATCAATTCAATAATTTTAGTTATAACAAATGATCGAGCCAGAATATAATTGCTAGACACATTTGAAAATTCATTTAATGAATTAACCGAATTTAAATATTCTAAAACTCAGCTCGGCCAATTCATGTAAGACCTATTTCAATCTATCAAATTTACATAGAAAACAACTTATAGTGAACGACTTCAATTCCTTCCCTCCTCCATTCTAATAACCATTCCAATGCCCTTTTGAGTTTTTTCACCAATGAGCTAAATAAACCAAATTAGTTCACTGTGCCTCTAAATTGTGAGTTCATCCAAATAGCAACAGTTTACAATTATACTTACATAAGCTACAACAAAATAGCAGTGTCACTGTCACCTCAAAAGGCATAAAAGGTAGGGGCTAAAATGGTACATTGGATGCTTAAAAAGTAAATGAGGTTTTGTGGGGTTTCTTTTGTCTAATCTTAATTGCCTTTTTGGCATTGAGAAATTAGGAGATACCCACATGTCCTTGAGTATCAAACAGACTAATGTTTGTCTTAGATTCCACTCATAAATTGACTGTATAAGCATTGACCTCTTCCTAGATCCAAACAAAACAAAATTACATAATTATGTGATAAACTAAGGCTTCGTTTGCAGGAACGATTTGGAAAGAAAAGAGAAAAAAGATAGGGAGTTTTGTGTTTGAGTTGTTACTTATAAGAGAAAAGAAAGGATATGGAATTTTATGTTTGGAATGATAGTTTATCCCTTCAAATTCTTCATTTGCTATACTTTCAAAAGTAAGAAAATTTGGAAAGAAATAATAACAAGTTAAGTGATATAATTTTTGAAATGACAAAAATACCCTCAATATTTTTAAGACACATATTTGAATTAAAAGGGTAATAAAGTAAATGAGTTATAACACTATATTTTCTTTTCTCTCCTTTAGCCTTATCAAACAAGAATATTATCATTTCATTTCTTTTTTTTCGTAATTAATCCAAATATAAATACAAATTTTAGCTATCATTTCATTTCATTTGTTTTCTCTCATAACTAATGCTATCATTTTTTTTTTTTCTCGTACCCGTCCAAACGAAACCTAAGATCCTTAACCCCAACACACACACATATTTGTATGTATATGTATCGAGATCATAGTTCGTTGTGTCGTCTGAAACCATTACGTATCGTCCGGTTCGTAACAATTTAGGAAAGTGTCGATACCATCATTTAGCACCGATACTCATTTTAGAGATCGATATTATCCGAGTCCGTTACACCGATACCACAACGGCGAACCATGATAAATATATATATATATATATATTAGTATTATTTTGGTCATTTTGCATGCTAACTCAAAAGGTAATTAGTATAAATACATATACGCGCACGTGAGAGAGAGTATTTCTTTAATGCAAGTTTTTTTATGTTGGAGAATGTAGAGAATACCAAAAGTAAGTAAAAAAAAAAAATATATATATATATATATTTTTTTTATAGGAGACTAGGACCCCTCACCTTTTTATTTGGAAGGTAAGATTATACCAATACAACACTTGTGTACAGTTCTTGTAAAAAAATATTTATGTAATAGAATATAGGAATGAGAATGGTTTACACTGAATTGCGAAAGTAGATATTTGTTAAAAAAAATTCTCTTACCCGAACGAAATTATACTCAATTAAAACTCTAACCTATAATCTTTTACTTTGAATGGTGGTGAGTAACTACTATTAAAATATATCAGGGCTTGCTCACAACACAATCTGAATGCAATACTTTATTTTTCCCTATATTTCTAGTAGAACTCAATTAGTAGATATAAATAAAAGAAATAAAAACTGGGAGAGATCATAAGGAAACTTTTAACGTTGAAGAAGCAACCAACAAATGCATTGCTTTGTACAATTGATTTACTAATAATGCTTGTTTTCTTACATGTTGTATGGTAATTCAATTAAATACTTAATTTTAAAAAATTCAACACATATTTAATTTAGTACCTTAGATAACAAAAAAGAAAAAATTAAATATCATTGTAAACGCCAATTCATACATGAAATAATATATAAAAAAAAATTTGTCAAAGAAATCAATTATAATATGAGTTTGCTCGAGACAAAAATTGCCCTTTCATAATTCTGATTTTGATTATCATTCTTTCAGTCAAATATTTGAATGATTCCTGTTTGATCTGAGCAGAGACCATATGGCCTCTCCAAGACATTCTGGTCCTACCGATCACGGTTTCATATTTGGGAGTTGAGTTTTCAGGCTTTTACTTCAAAAGATTCGGTTAACTAATCGACTACAAGAAATTGGATCAGACTTGAATATAAAAATTTTATAAACACAACAAAAAAATATCTACTTTTTTATTACCCCTTAAAATCTTCTTCTTTTATATTTCAATCCTTAACTTAATTTTTTATTTTATCAAACAACACCATCCATTTTGCTTACATAGATTCAGGTTTATTATCCAAAGGTGAGAGGGACATTTCACATTTCTTAATTTGTTTGCCAACATAAATCCGAATCTTTTATCTTTTCGATACCCTAGCTACTACTGCTGATACACATTCCCACGACCCAGTGAGTCTTGAGGTGTTTGCTTCAAGTTAGAAACCCAAAATCCGTAGAAAACTTCCATTGAAGTGTGTACGTATATATACAAGTATATATATATATATATATGGATAAATACATATAGATAGAGAAAGAGAGGGAAGTTGCAAGTTTTGAAAAGGTGAGAAATCACACTTTAAACAGAAAAGTAGAATTTTTTTGGAAAGGTAGAAAAGGAGAACTTTCCAAAGGCATTTGGACAAGTGAGTCAATGCCAATCATATATGGTTACCAAAAGCCATATCTGATATCTCCTTCTCATCTCTCTCTCCCTGTCTCTTTTAAAATTATTGTATGATTTTAAATTATATAGCTATGAAGAAGCACAACATGATACGTAAATAATTTTGTCAAATTTCTACAAATAATTACTTGCCACCTACATAGACACTGGTAGGACGGAGGCACGGACCTGCATAGACCACTAGTGGGGTTGTTTCCACTGAATTTTTTATTTTTTATTTTTTGATAATTTACGATCCCGCCCCGCTAAATCCTTTGTAAAAAACTCTTAAGGCCCCCTAAATTTTGAATATAGCATTTTTACCTGCACTCAAACTAATCTCTAGGTCCGTCAGTGATTGATCGTAATAATTTATGCTCTAGTCATTTGAACTTTTGCTGGTTTGTAAAGGTTATAGTGGACAAGGATCTTCTCCCGTGTGATCTCTATTCAGACATCTCCAAGACATGATATAATGATTAAAAATATATGCACATTATCAGTTAACAAAATTACAAATACAATATTTTTGTGATACACTTACAAAAAAAACTGATTGAATGATGTGGCCTATTTTTAATCACTAATTCACCTTAAGCTATTCTAATTCAAGATTTTTTTATTATAATTTTAGGTAGTTCAATACACACACTCCCCACACATGAGTCCCCTTAAAAGGTTCGAACCCCTAATTCAAGGTTTTAATACATTATTTTTGTTTTACAATGCTATTCGATATATTTACACGTCTTTTTTTGGATAGAAAATAAGAATAGAGCTATAATAAGAAAATAAAGTAAAAACAATAGAGCTATAATAAGAATAAGCTAGTAAGAAAAAAAAATGAAACAAGTCTTTTGTTCATGCCAGCTGACCGCATCCTTGTTTGGATTGCACTATCTACAGGGCTGACCATGTCTGTTGGGTTCATGTCGTATTAATTGGAGAGTATCATTGTTTAAGGTGTGAATAAATACGACATATTTACTAATGATTATGTTAAATAGCTATTATATCAGTCAACCCAACCCATGAAGATCTAACTATTTTTTCTCATGAGCTCTTATTTCTTCTTGAATTTGATAGGGATGCAGATATTGAGAATTGAGTATCACATAAGCAGAAAATAGAAGATTTCTAATAGTTACAACTTTGAATCATAATAAGGTAATAGTGCACTAAGAACATTTGTTTGTAATGGCTGATCAATAATCATGTTGAGTGTTGTGAATTCGGGTAGAATTAAGAACATGGTTGTGTTGGGCATTACAGGCCTCACATATCTCAATAATGGTGTGATATTGTCCGCTTTGGGCCCAGCCCGCACGGTTTTGCTCTTGGGCTTTCCCCAAAAAAACTCACACCAATTGAGATATGTACATCCTTTTTTATACCTGAGATATGTACATCCTTTTATATACCCATGATCCTTCTCACTTTTAACCCATGTGGGACTTTGGTCGCATACTTAACAATCCTCCCCTCGAACAAAGGACCACATCTCATGGTCCGAGCCTCCCTTCAAACGATCATCCATCCGTCCATCGTGAGTTAATCCGAGGGCTCACCTTCCGTTCGACATTCCGAGGATTCTCCACATGGCTACCAGTCCACTCCCGCTAGTTGATACGACGCCACCACATACGACTTGACCATCACCGGCCTCCGCCGCACATACGACTTGGCCATTCCCGGCCTCCGCCGCCACCGCTGGTCGATACAACGCTAGCCCACTCCTACTGGTTAACACCACGAATCGCAACCTGGGCTCTGATACCAATTGTTGGGCATTACGGGCCCCACATATCTCAACAATGGTGTGATATTGTCTGCTTTGGGCCCAGCCCGCACGGTTTTGCTCTTGGGCTTTCCCCAAAAAGTCTCACACCAATTGAGATATGTACATCCTTTTATATACCCATGATCCTTCCCACTTTTAACCCATGTGGGACTTTGATCGCATACTTAAAAGGTTGGCCCTGAAATTCTGAAAATAAGTTGGGGCCTTAGGCGATAGCAAATATGAGACCTTTTTAGATGTAAGGCTTCACATGCTTAAAAATCTATAAGTGCAAAAAAAAATACTAAAAACTAAATTAAATTTATTAATATTTAAAAATAAAAACAACTTCCATCTTAATGTTATCGTGAAAATTTGTTGTTGTTGGGGAAGTGTAGCAGTCGCTATAGTCTTAAGTATAGTCGCGTGAAAAATTGTTGTCGTTGAATGAGTGCGCGCAATAGTTACAAGAACCCTAAGTGTAATCACCAAACATTGTGCAATTGCGAGAAAAATCTTCTAGATCTAGTCTGAATAATAGTTTGATTTGAATTAGATTTAGTTCACTAAGTTGAAAAAATTGAGATTGTTTTTTTTTTTTTAGTTTATAGTAACTGGAATATAAAATTTGGGGGGCTAAAATTGTGAAATTGGGTTTGAATTTAGTACAAATGGGTTGTTAAATAAATTATTACTTTTTTTTGGATCTATAGTAAAATATATATATATATATATATATAGTATATATATATATTTTTAAATATATATATATATATATATATATATATATATTTAAAAATAAACCCTTGAATTGGGCCGAGAAACTAATTTAATTCTTTAAAAAAATTATAAAAGTACTAATATTTTTTTAAAAAATACAAAATATATACAAAAAAAAATAAAATTTGGCCCCCCAAACCCGGAAGCCCTAAGAGACCACTTTGGTTGCCTAGCCTTAGGGCTGGGCATAGTTAGGAAAATTGACGTGACTAAGCAAAGGATGTTAATGAGACTTCAACAAGCGTCTTCAATCACAAATCAAGAATAAAATAGAAGTGAAAATTGAGTTGGTTGGAAATAGCAATGAGAAGTAATAACAAAACTGGGAATTTTTGTACTGCACGAGATCTCGAAGAGAAATTCTGAGAACTCAACTTTTCTCGAGAACTAGCAAAAAGGTCAAGAACTTGACCTGTACAAAAAGTGCGCCTTGACGGAGGCTATGACACAGCGAGACAGAATATTTGAGACGCCACTCAGCGTCATCCAACGCCATCATGACCTCACGATTTCTCGACAAGTTAACATGAGAACTCAACATTTTATTTCTTGAGAACTCGAGCCAGTTCATAAGTAATTGACCACGCCTACTGCAGTTTTTGAAGATGGTTTATTCTGATGCTTTATGAACTCCTATTCACTTAAGGACGTGTCTAAGGGTTAATATTGGTATATTGGTCAATATTTGAAGACTTTATGGTCAAAAGTCAAAGTCTTGGAGGAAATGAAATCCAAACCCTAATTGGAGACTCTTCTCTATATATGGTCAAAAATCAAACTCTCAGATCCGTTTCAGAGAAAAAAAAGAGATTGTTTGATCATCCTATATCAAGGTTTTCTTTAGTTTATGGAGATTATTTAATTGTGCTTCAATGTTTAAGAGCTTTACACACAATTGAATGATCCGATTGGTGAAAAATCATCATACCACCATGTACAACGTGGTTACATCGATTTGTTGAGAAACGGTGTAACAACCCCCTCCATATCCAGACACAATATTGTCCGTTTTTGGCTCACCAGCACCAGAGACTTCCTAGGGGATCACCCATCCTGGTACTACTCCACGTTTAACTATGGAGTTCTGGTGGGTTCTCAGCCATCATGGTTTTAAAACGCGTCGTGTCATAAAAGGGTATGAAACTCACATATAACACGTAACATTTCCTTACCTAGGTGATGTGAGATTGTGCACTTGTAGCTCGCCCAGTGTGGTAGTCTGTTAGTGTCATCTGTACCCGCTCACATAGGTTGCCATAATCTACCCCTTAGGAGGATCGACGTCCCCGTCGACACACTTCCGGCTGTGTCAGACTCTTATACCATTTGTAACAACCCCCCTCCCAATCCAGACGCAATATTGTTCGCTTTTGACTCACCCGGACTAGAGACTTCCCAGGGGGTCACCTATCCTGCTACTACTCCACATCAAACACACTTAACTGTGGAGTGTTGGTAGGTTCCAAATCATAACGGTTTTAAAACGCGTCATGTCATAGAAGGGTAGGAAACTCACATATAAATCATAGCATTTTCTTACCCAAGCGATGTGAGATTATGCCCCTGTAGCTCGTCCAATGTGGTAGTTTGTCAGTGCTATTTGCGCCCACCCACAACATACTCGCCCACATAGGTTGTCACAAGCGGAGTCATCGGAGTACGGAGATCTAAGCGAGAAGCTTCGTGATAAATTAATCCGTTGATAAACGGAGCCGTCAGAATATGGAGATCGTAGCGAGAGCTCCGTAGAACACGAGTGAATCAAGAATTTTAGACGTCAAGTGAAAAATGGCAAATCAAAGTTATTGTAAGTCATAACTTCATAGAATCTATAAAGTTTTTTGATTCATAGTGCATCGATATCGAGAATATCCGTGATTTTTTACTTAAAATTTTTTCAAGATTTTTTCACGTAAAACAATAGAATGATCGTTATCATTCTATTGTTTGGTTAGATTATCACTAAATAGAGAATAAAATATTTTAATTTTTTTTTATTAGGAAATGGAATGCCCATTCTAAAAGTTTAATTATGGATTAATTTTTCATTATAAATTTTCATTCTAATAGAATGACTACTCTGATTTTAAAACATATATCAAGCTAAGGAATTATTGGAATATACATTTCATTCTCTTTCATTCATGTGCGTAACAAACATAACATGTATATATATCATTTTATTTATTTAGTTTTTCCTTTTTTCTTTTTTCGGTAAATCATATTGTTGGCTTTGAAATTTACTTTCGGCAAACAATTCCAAAATTGATGATAACAAACCATTGAAGAGTGTTTGATACTAATGAATTATCGAGTTTATATTTTCAGCAAAAGATAGGTGAACGACTCAGAAATCAAACTCGAAAAGGAAACTACTCGAAAAACAAGCTCGGAAAGAAAGCTTGATTTAAAGCGAAAAGCTGTGAAAGAAATTGAAGCGAAAAATGAAAATCAATTAATTCAACGGCAAAAGCGAAAGTCGAAGACTCAAGACTCGGGGTAGATAGGTCGGGGAGCGATCATTGTAACAAGGTAATTTTATGTGTCGATTTTATCATATAAGCTCAAGTATAAAATGAACCGAACTCAAATGAAATGAAAAACGCTTTACCAAACTTAAATGAAAAGAAAAATATTTTTATTAAATGTTTTTCTTGTTATAGTCGACTAGAATCACCCTGTGTATTTTCTAGTAGTCGACTATTTCAACCAGTAGTTATTGGTTTTTCATCCACATCAAAAGAGTCGACTGAAACAAGCTTGAGTCGACTAGACTACTCATTGTAGTCGACTAGAACTCATTCTAGTCGACTAGATGATCCAAAGTAGTCGACTAGAACTCAATCTAGTCGACTAGATGGTCCATTGTAGTCGACTACAATAGAGAAGTAGTCGACTAGAAATTGCTTAAAATCTGCAGATTTTCAGAAAACAATTCCCATGTTTTGTGGATCGTGTTTAATGGTGTTCAAACGGCTCTTGTCTTTCAAATACTATAATCAATCTTCAAAACCCTAATGCAATACTATATATAGAATGAGATGTGTATATTGAACATGAAGAGATTGAAATACAAAAGAGAAAGAAAGCTATCAAAAATTCTGCAGAAATTTTCTCTTCAAAAGCCATTGAAACCAAGCTTTGAAAATCTGATTTTCTCCAAGTTTCTTTGAAAATCAAAACCTCTAGAATCTCTTCTTATTCTCCAAATATCATTCATTGATTATATCCTTTGAGAATACATTTCTAGAGCTATTGTAAAATCACCAAAAACACTTGAGCTTATATTGATTTATCTTCCATAAAAACCTTTGGGTTTTGAGTGTTTTTGTTCTTGAGTGATTTTATTGATTACATACGAATTTGTAATCTCGGACAAGTGAAGTCCACCGATTGTTCAAGAGAGGGTTGTTCTCTTGATTGAGAGACAAGCTCGAGAGACTTGTGTTGTAAAGGTTTGCCATTCCACCTGTGAAGGAAGGGCCATAGTGAAAGGATCGGGAAAAGTCTCAAGAAGGGGTTCTTGAGCCGAGGAGTAGGAGTTACCGAACCTCGAAAAAATCACAGTGTCAATCTCTCTATCTCTTTATCTTTACTTGAGTATTTTGCATGCTATAATTGCTTGAATATCTTGTATGCTAATTTGTCTTGAAATTAATTATTATAAAAGTTTAAATTGAATCATCCACTTGCTTATTGAGAAATTGATTTTTGATTATAGTGTGTTCCATTTTCGAAAAGAGTTAGACTTATTTTTGAACACCCTATTCACCCCCCCCCCCTCTAGGGTTAATTAGTGACTAACAATTGGTATCAGAGCCTAATCTCTATTTTATTTTAGACTTAACCGTCTTAGAGAACGATCATGTCATCAAATTTAGTCACTCATGTTGAAGGACAATCGAATAATAGGCCCCCATGGTTTGATGGATCAAATTATAGCTATTGGAAAACTAGAATGATAGATTTTCTTCAAGCTATCGATTACCAAATTTGGCAAGTAGTTCTTGAAGGACCATTTGTATTGACCAAGATTGTTGATGGAAAAACCATCCCCAAATTACCCAATGAATGGGATAATGATGACCGTAAACTCATGTCATACAATGCTAAAGCCAAAGTAAATTTAAATTGCGCTTTAAGTCCAAATGAATTTAATCGTGTATCTACTTGTTCAACGGCAAAAGAAATGTGGGATAAACTTGAAGTAACCTATGAAGGTACATCTCAAGTACGAGAATCTAAAATTGACATACTCATGCATGAATATGAATTATTTGCTATGAAAGATGATGAAAATGTGAATTCTATGATGTCTCGCTTTACAAATATTTTGAATGGACTAAAGCATCTTGGTAGAATTGTTCCTAGATCCGATGCGTCACGAAAAGTGCTTAGAAGTCTCCCGGCAAAGTGGGATGCAAAAGTAACGGCTATCAAAGAAGCTCATGACCTCAACACCATGAGTCTCGATGAAATCTTCGGCTCTCTACTCACTTGGGAAATAACATTAAAAGCTCGTGAAGACGACATCAAGCCGAGAAAGGGGATAGCTTTGCAAGTCTTCACCAAAAATGAAAATAATGAGCCGAGTGAAGAAGAAGAGGATGAGGACATTGCCTTGTTCACCCAAAAATTCAAGAGACATCTTCAAAGAAAGAAAACAAATGGTGGAAGATTCGTGAAAAGAATTGAACCAAGAGGCGAGCCTAGCAAAAGAGAACCCCCAACGTGTTTTAATTGCGGAAAGCCGGGACACTACAAAAGTGATTGCTTCAAGCTCAAAAAGGAAAACGAGAAAAGATCTAGCAAGATGGCAATAAATGTCACATGGGAGGACTATGACTCATGCGACTCGGATGAGGAGAAAAGTAGTGAGGAAACGGCAAACATTTGTCTCATGGCAAATGAAGAAGAGGTACATTTAAATTTAAATGATTTAGATAAACTATCATATGATGAACTTCTTCTTGATTACAATGAATTGCAAGATGTGTTTGAAGAATTACATGATGAATTCGAAAAATTAGCTAGAAAATATATCCTTCTTAAGAAAGCTAAATCTTCATGTAGTCTCACTAGTTCAAGCTTAGAAGTTTCTTGCAATGACAAAAGCATTGAGCTAGAAAAGGAAAATATTCATTTGAAAAATACTATTGATGATCAAATAAATGTTTTAGCAAAATTTACAAAAGGAAAAGAGAACCTTAGTATCATGTTAGGAAGACAAAAATGATCATTTGATAAATGCGGTCTAGGGTATGATGCTTTTGACAAAAATGCTCTCATTTTGAAAAAGAGAAAATCACTTAGCTCTACATTTACTAGAAAATCATCTCATGCTTCTTCAAATGATTATAAACATGTTACTTGTTACTATTGTAATAGAAAAGGACACAAAGCAAATGTATGCTTTCATAGAAAGAAGAAAATTGTGTCAAAAATGGTTTGGGTTCCGAAAGGATCTATTGCATGCTCTCATAGAAAAGAAAATGTTGTAACAAAACAAATTTGGGTTCCAAAAGGAACTATTGCGTATCTATCTAACCAAAATGGACCCAAAACAGATTGGGTACCAATAAAAGTTACTTGAACTTGTTTTGTAGGTATGCTTGAAGTCCGCATCAAAAGAAAAATGGTTTCTCGATAGCGGATGCTCAAGGCATATGACGGGAGATAAATCAAAGTTTATTTCACTAAAAACATATGAAGGAGGAAACGTAACATTTGGAGACAACTCTAAAGGCGAAATTATAGGAATTGGCTCAATCGGTATTTCCTCTTCTCTCTCTATAGATGATGTGCTTTTAGTTGATGGGGTTGAAGCATAATTTGTTTAGTATTAGTCAACTATGTGACAAGGGCTATGATGTTATATTTAGGACATGCATAATCAAGAAAGATGGGAAGCAAATGTTCAATGCCAAAAGAAATGGAAACTTGTATACTTTGTTGCTATGTGAATTGCATGACCAAGATGTTAAATGTTTTGTCACATCTAGCGAAAATAGTTGGTTATGGCATAGGCGTCTAGGACATGCTAGTATGGACCTCATTCATCGTTTATCCAAAAATGATTTAGTCAAAGGCCTCCCAAAGACTAAATTTTCGAAAGATAAAATATGTAGCGCATGTCAAGTAGGCAAGCAAGTTAAATCCTCTTTCAAGAGAAAGAAAGATATTACCACTTCTAGACCTCTAGAATTACTTCACATGGATCTCTTTGGTCCGGAGAGAACGGCTAGCTTAGCCGGGAAACTCTATGTACTTGTTATAGTTGATGACTACTCTAGATATACTTGGGTTCACTTTCTTGCTCATAAAAATGAAACTCACTCCATTCTTGAAAGATTTTATAGAGTCATTCAAAATGAAAAAGATTTGAAAATCAAGAAAATTATAAGTGATAGAGGTAGGGAGTTTGAAAATCAAGACTTAGAGAAATTATGTGATGACCTCGGTGTTTCTCATGATCTCTCGGCCCCTAGAACCCCTCAACAAAACGGTGTAGTTGAAAGAAAGAATCGATCTCTACAAGAGATGGCTCGAACCATGTTAAATGAGCACAACCTTCCCCGAAGCCTTTGGGCGGAAGCGGTAAACACCGCTTGCCATATAATTAATCGTGTTATTATTCGGATGAAGTTGGGGAAAACGCCCTATGAGTTGTGGAATGGTCGAAAGCCCAATATTGGGTATTTCAAAGTTTTCGGGTGTAAATGTTTTGTGTTAAATGATAAAGATAACCTTGGAAAATTCGACTCCAAATCGGATGAAGCAATTTTCCTAGGATATTCTACAAGAAGTAAAGCATTTCGGGTTTATAACAAAAGGACTCTAACCATGGTTGAGTCTATTTATGTTGTCTTTGATGAATCACCCTCACCACCATCACCTAGAATTGACCTAGAAGAAGATGAGGTGGTTGGGATTGAGGATAATCTAAATACTCTCAATATCTCTAACTCATCATGTAGCCAAAAGGAAATGAGGGAAGTTGAGCATCAATCCAATGATGACTTGACCAACTCAATGCCTAAAGCATGGAGGATTGTTCACAATCATCCTCTTGATCAAGTCATAGGTAATCCTTCAAAAGGGGTTAGTACTAGATCTCAACTTAAAGATTTTTGCAACCACATGGCCTTTGTATCGCAATTCGAACCCAAGAACTTCCACGAAGCTCAATGTGATGATTCTTGGATCGTAGCAATGCAAGAGGAACTAAATCAATTTGAACGCAATCAAGTTTGGCGTTTAGTTCCTAGACCCGAAAATCAAACTATAATTGGCACAAAATGGGTTTTTCGAAACAAAAAGGATGAGAATGGAGTAATTATTTGAAATAAAGCAAGATTGGTAGCTCAAGGATATAATTAAGAGGAAGGCATCGACTATGATGAGACCTTTGCACCGGTAGCTAGATTAGAAGCAATTAGAATGCTTCTTGCATTTGCATCATATAAAAATTTCACTCTTTATCAAATGGATGTCAAAAGTGCTTTCTTAAATGGTGTCATAGAAGAAGAAGTTTTTGTGAAGCAACCACCCGGTTTTGAAAATAATCTTTTTCCAAATCATGTTTTCAAATTGGCTAAAGCTCTATATGGTTTAAAGCAAGCTCCTTGAGCTTGGTATGAGAGACTTAGCGGGTTTTTAACTCAAAATGGTTTTACAAAAGGGAAGATTGATAACACACTTTTTACAAAAACCATTAAGAATAATTTGTTGATTGTCCAAATTTATGTTGACGACATTATTTTCGGCTCAACAAATAATTCTTTATGTAGGGAATTTGCCACAAGTATGCAAAACGAATTTGAAATGAGCATGATGGGTGAGTTGACTTTCTTCTTAGGGTTGCAAATCAAGCAAAGCTCGGATGGCTTATTCATTAGCCAATCCAAGTACACTAAAGATTTGCTAAAACGATTTGGTATGGAGGCTACCAAACATGCCATAACTCCTATGAGTTCCTCTATTAAGATTGATAAAGATGAAAATGGTAAATGTGTTGATATTACTAATTATAGAGGCATGATCGGTAGTTTGCTTTATTTAACCGCTAGTAGACCGGATATAATGTTTAGTGTATGCTTATGTGCCCGGTTTCAATCATGTCCTAAGGAATCTCACTTGCTTGCGGTCAAACGCATTTTTCGCTACCTAAGTGGTACAATATACTTAGGGCTTTGGTATCCACGTGGAACTTCAATTGATCTTATTAGTTATTCGGATGCCGATTTTGCGGGATGTAGAATTGATCGTAAAAGCACAAGCGGTACATGTCATTTTCTAGGACACTCACTAGTATCTTGGTCAAGTAAAAAGCAAAATTCCGTTGCATTATCTACGGCCGAAGCTGAATATGTGGCAGCCGGTAGTAGTTGCGCTCAAACTCTTTATATTAAGCAACAACTACTTGATTTCGGTCTTACTTTCTCTCACGTGCCTATTAAATGCGATAATACGAGTGCGATTTGTATTTTAAAGAATCCTATTCATCACTCACGCACCAAGCATATAGAGATTAGGCATCATTTTTTACGTGATCATGTTGCTAAGGGTGACGTTGAATTGATCTTTATCGACACTAAAAATCAATTGGCGGATATTTTTACAAAACCACTTGCGGACGAATCATTTTCTAAAATTCGTCGTGAAATCGGAATGGCCATGGATTTTGATGTTTTATCTTAATTTCTGTCATAATCTTTATTTTTAATATTTCTGCTATTTTTATGTATTTATTTCCTGATTTTTATCTATTTTTATCATTTTTTTTTCTCTCTTGTAGTCGACTCATCCTGTGTAGTTCAAACCAATCTAGTCGACTACTTTGGTCAGTAGCTACACCATTTCATGGTCTTCACCTTCTAGTCGACTCATTGCCATTCTAGTCGACTCATCTTCCATTCTAGTCGACTCAAACATTGTTGTAGTCGACTACTTTGCCTTCCTAGTCGACTCAAATCTAGCCTAGTCGACTCAAACCTAAATCTAACCGACTCACCTAGACCTAGTCGACTCAACCCACTATAAAACCTAAACCTCATCTCATCTTCTCCATCCGCCTCCTTCAAACCCTCACCCACCTTCAAACCCTCTCCTCTCAATCCCTCTCCTACTACCACTTATACCTTCAAATCTTCACCTATCCCTCATTAATTTCACATTTCCATCATCTTCCACCCATTTCCCTCATCCAAATTTCCTCATTCTCACTCTCTCACACATCTATATATATACACCATCATATATCTATATATCCCTATATATTTGTGCATCATCTTCTACAATGCCACCGAAGACTCGAGGTCTATTTCGGAAACGTTCACGCATTGATGGAGGCCAAAGCTCCACCAATCCACGCATTCCTACGGCCGTTGACGAAGAGGAGTCGAATGAATCTCTTCTTCTTGAGGTACTTCTTCTTGATGATGATAATATAAATAAATTCATCACTGTTTTTGATCACCGTGCTCCTACACCTTGCCGTATTGTCACACAAGATTTATGCACTGAAATTCGGGCTCAAACTTTCGAGTTATTCCGGGCAATTGGTTGGGATTTTTTCGTTTCTCTTGACATTCCAGTATTTCCGCGAATTGTCAAAGCTTTCTACGCTTCTCTTAAAAATCACAAGGAGAAATTACTCTCTCATCTTCATTTTAATTTATGTGGTGAAGACGAGACCATTGATGACAGTGAAATCAAGCGCATTTTCTTGCTTCCGAATGACGGTATCCGCCACTTCTCCAAGGACTGGTATAAGGCTGATGGGTTCGATTGTATTGAGGTTGTTCGGGCAATATGTGTCGACAAGGAAATTTCGCAAAACGCCGGTATTACCTCTTCTATGCTACTACCGGAGGCTAGATTAATTCATAATGTTATTACTTACTCTATTCTGCCTAAAACTGGTAGTCGTAGCAGTGTTTCTCGTATGGAGGCTTTTTTGGTTTATTGCGTTTTGATAGGAACCCGCGTTGATTTAGCTTATATTTTTCGTTCCGTCATCCTCACATGTCAGCGCAAGCCATCTGGCCCGCTTTTCTTTCCTGCACATATTACATATCTACTGCAGCGGAAAGGTTTTAATTTTCCGAATGAAGTGTCCGAGCATCACCCTATTTTTCTTGACGCCACTCATGTCAAACATATGCATATTTCTTCTGATGCGGAAGGAAATTTCATTTCTGAAATTGCACCTGCTCCTCGTTCACGTACTGCTCCTAGCAGTTCTGCATCGCGCCAGGAAGCCTCTTCCTCGGTCCCTCCGTTGGACGGTGCTTCGGCTTCTCAAGCTGCTCTTCTCAACCAACTTCTTGGGGTTGTTCAAAGCAATACGGAGCTCCTTAGGCAGCAGGAACAAATGCTTCAGCGCCTTGATACGACCGTGAACCAAAATACGGAAGCCATTCGATTGATCAATGAGCGCCTTGTTCTTCATGATGAGGAAATGTCTACCCGTATTACAAATCTGGCCGGGTCACTTGATTACCTCACTCTTGCACACAGGAACCCTCGCTCACGCACCCCTCGACGCTGACAAAAAGGGGGAGAAATTATGCTATTGTACTGTCATGCATTTCACTATCCGACATTAGCAATTTCTGTTTTTGTGTGGCTTGTTATGGTTATTTGCGAACTTGTTTGTTTTCCTTTCCATGTTTTTCATTAGTATAAGCAGCTTGTATTAAACTGAAACATCTATGATAGGCTGTTTATTTTTGCTATCTCAAATGTGCGCCTATTTTTATATATTGTATCAAAGTGCCTATTAAACTGCAAATTTCATTTACTAAGGGGGAGCATTTGATCAAAATATTATGCACATGTTGAGGGGGAGCATCACTTGATGTTTCGCCAAATGCCAAGCAAACACAAAATGTTTTGTCATCATCAAGGGGGAGATTGTTGGCTTTGAAATTTACTTTCGGCAAACAATTCCAAAATTTATGATAACAAACCATTGAAGAGTGTTTGATACTAATGAATTATCGAGTTTATATTTTCAGCAAAAGACAGGTGAACGACTCAGAAATCAAACTCGAAAAGGAAACTACTCGAAAAACAAGCTCGGAAAGAAAACTTGATTTAAAGCGAAAAGCTGTGAAAGAAATTGAAGCGAAAAATGAAAATCAATTAATTCAACGGCAAAAGCGAAAGTCGAAGACTCAAGACTCGGGGTAGATAGGTCGGGGAGCGATCATTGTAACAAGGTAATTTTATGTGTCGATTTTATCATATAAGCTCAAGTATAAAATGAACCGAACTCAAATGAAATGAAAAACGCTTTACCAAACTTAAACGGAAAGAAAAATATTTTTATTAAATGTTTTTCTTGTTATAGTCGACTAGAATCACCCTGTGTATTTTCTAGTAGTTGACTATTTCAACCAGTAGTTATTGGTTTTTCATCCACATCAAAAGAGTCGACTGAAACAAGCTTGAGTCGACTAGACTACTCATTGTAGTCGACTAGAACTCATTCTAGTCGACTAGATGGTCCAAAGTAGTCGACTAGATGGTCCATTGTAGTCGACTACAATAGAGAAGTAGTCGACTAGAAATTGCTTAAAATCTGCAGATTTTCAGAAAACAATTCCCATGTTTTGTGGATCGTGTTTAATGGTGTTCAAACGGCTCTTGTCTTTCAAATACTATAATCACTCTTCAAAACCCTAATGCAATGCTATATATAGAATGAGATGTGTATATTGAACATGAAGAGATTGAAATACAAAAGAGAAAGAAAGCTATCAAAAATTCTGCAGAAATTTTCTCTTCAAAAGCCATTGAAACCAAGCTTTGAAAATCTGATTTTCTCCAAGTTTCTTTGAAAATCAAAACCTCTAGAATCTCTTCTTATTCTCCAAATATCATTCATTGATTATATCCTTTGAGAATACATTTCTAGAGCTATTGTAAAATCACCAAAAACACTTGAGCTTATATTGATTTATCTTCCATAAAAAATCACGGTGTCAATCTCTCTATCTCTTTATCTTTACTTGAGTATTTTGCATGTTATAATTGCTTGAATATCTTGTATGCTAATTTGTCTTGAAATTAATTATTATAAAAGTTTAAATTGAATCATCCACTTGCTTATTGAGAAATTGATTTTTGATTATAGTGTGTTCCATTTTCGAAAAGAGTTAGACTTATTTTTGAACACCCTATTCACCCTCCCTCTAGGGTTAATTAGTGACTAACACACACACATATATATATATATATACATATATATATATATATATATATACATATCATTTGAATTACTTTTGGAACTGATGAGTCTCTAAATTATCAAATTGTTTCATATATATTATACTTGAAGTTACTTTTTGAATATATTTAAGGTCACATTCAAATAATTTTCAATTAATGCAAAACTTGTTCTATTACATGGCCGTTTTACTCTAGTCCATTATAAAATTCATTTGGTGATTTGTTCCCTTCAGAGTTTGAGTTTATTGCACTCTTTTCAACTCAGGTAAGTTTGAAGTTCATAATAAAACGAGAAAAATACTATATAAAATTAAGATAATAGCTATTACAAATATTTGTTATTTTTTCATAACTAATTAATACAAACAAGTTATAATGAATGTCATCTATTTTTGTTGATCAATATCATATATTTTTATTCATATACAACGAAAATAAAGTTTCTAGTCAAAAGACGAAAGACAACATTTCTTTGAGTATTTAATAAAAAAATTCACATAAATTAATTAAGATTTATACACATAATTTTACTTGTTTGAAAAGATAATATTTTAACTATTAGTGAATAATTATTGATTATATTATTGTATTAGATGCCATATCTCACTACCTCTTGTTTCTAATTTAAAATCTCAACCTATTTATAGGTATTTTATCAACCTATAACACTTTAGGGCTTTAGAACTTTTCCACATTAAGAGTTTTTATGTTTTTACTTTTATGTGTCTAGAACTTTCCCACATTAATAATTTTTATGTGTTTTTAGAATTTATTATTGTCATATACCTATAAACTCGCTAATTTCTAAAAACTCTAAACTCTTTGCACTACTAAATTATTATTAATTCCACATTAGTTTAATAGGTTTTATAAAACACTATTCACACATATCGACGTCAAGGTCAGTGTGAAAACAGATTGAGAAGGTAATACATTTATATACTCAAATACGTTGAGAGAACATGTCAGTTTTATTTATTTTTGTTTGATAAGTTATTGAAGTGAGATTTTATGAAACCTTAGTGTAGATTGTGAAAATTATAGGCCCAGGCCCATGTATTAGGCCCAAGAAGTGTCGAGCCCATGTAAAACGTAAATATTGAATAACCCATATATTGAGCTCACTAAGTATAAGTGGGACCATCAATATCAGACCATTCCCTTAAAAAGTGAGCAACAACCCACTACCTAAAGGGAGTGGATAGTTATTAAGGGAGTGGGTAGTTATTAAGAGAGTGGGTCATGACCCCATGAACTTAGGCCATGATCCAAGGACACAAAAATGTATAAATATGACCATTTGAGTCTGAATAAAGGGATGTTTTTGATGTGAGTGAAATTTGACACTTACACTTGGAAATATGAGATGTTAAACGATTGTGCTATACTTGAGTTTATAATGTTTTAATTTGTGATGCAGAGTTTATCATCTTTGAATTTGTGATGCAATTTACACTATTATTTGCACAAATTGATTGTCATTCTTTGGTTTTTCTTATCATTATACAATGCAATGTTATCTAGTTTACTAAACTTGGCAATATTAATCAGCTTCAATTACCTAATACAAATTGCTTTGAGAAAAGAAAGGTTCAATATTAATCAGTGTTCTGAGTTGCATTACCATAATAAACTATGCATTTATCGTTTTAATCAGATGTTGAATCGATGGCCAGAAGAAGAATTAGGCATGCTCCATTTGGTGCTACAGTGTCTTAATATTTCAATTTCCTAGTTTCACTTCAAAAATAGGCAAAAGTGCAAAATGGCATCTCAACTATTCGCAAGTGAGCAAAATATACCCCCTGTACTATAAAAGTGAGCAAATCAGTCCATCAAGTTCTCAAAATTGAACAAGTTGCTCTCTGGATCCACTTTTTGAGTATCAAATTACAATTATAGCCTTTTATAAAAAAATAAAAATAAATATAATACGTAAAAAGACTAAGATACACTCAATAACCATATGTTCATTTGTTATCCAAACATCACACTTCAATTGTGTATTTTGCAATTTTTTGCCTGTATAATATTCTATTTATTGGATTGATTAATTTTTTTTAAAAAAATAGTTTATCCATGCTAAATATGAATAATTTATTTTTTATTTTTTATTTTTAATTTATCTAATAGTAATTCGTACACTTTTAAAAAAATCAATTACAAAACAAATTCAAACATGTATCCAAATAGACAATGAGGGATCTAGAAAATTATTTTAGGGTGACAACGAAAATATTTTTATTATGCGAAAATATTTTTTATTTTAGAGGGAGTTGAGCAAAAATAATATATTTTTTAACCATCACAATAAATAAATAAATTCAACGATAATTATTATTTTTACAATATTAAAACAAGTAAAAATATAATTCAAAGATTATAAGAACTAGTTTCTAGATCCCTAAAATATAATTCAAAGAGTAAAAATATTTTCGTTGCCAACCTAAAATAATATTCTAGATCCATCATTGTCTATTTGTATACATGTTTGAATTTGTTTTGTAATTGATTTTTTTTTTAAAAGTATACGAATAACTATTAGATAAATTAAAAGTAAAAAAAATTAAAAATAAATTATTCATGTTTAGCACAGATAAAATAAACTAACTCTTTTTTTAATTTTAATCAATCCAAAAAATAGAATATTACATAAGCACAAAATTGCAAAATACACTTTTGAAGTATGGTTCTTGGGTAATAAATGAACATAGGAGTAATGAGAATATCTTAATCTTTTTACGTATTATACTTATTTGCCTTATTTTTTTTATAAAAGGTTACAATTGTAATTTGATACTCTAAAAGTGGGTCAAGGGAACAACTTGCTTAATTTTAAAAATTTGAAAAACTGATTTGCTCAATTTATAATGAAAATGATATTTTACTCACTTGAAATACTTCCGGTATTTTGCACTTTTGCCTCAAAAATAAGAATAATATGATGAATAGTTGAAACCAATTACCCAAAAAAATTTGCTGAAAAGTGAAGTACAGAATATCACAACAGTTGCTTAAATTTAATCCTCTTCAGTCTTCACATTGACCATGTTCATGACAACTTTCATTTCACTTTTCTGAAACACAAAGAAGAGAAAGGAGAACCCATAACTAATGCCCACCAATACTGCCATTCCTGTTCAAAATTACCAACAATTTTAAAAAATAAATTACATTAAAATCACAACATATATACATATTGAACATGTTCAAAATTTTAATGTTGTTCTTACCATATTGAACATGTTTCGCAACATGAACTGTTTTTGGTCTTGTGGGATGGTTTGGGATTGACAATGCTTCCAATTGCAGAAACATGGAGCAAACAACAAATCCACTTCCAAATTTTTCTCTGACCACTCTCTCCCTCATATCTAATGACCAAAATCCAGCTATTTCATATACAAAATCTTCAATTACAACCTTGAGAAACATGAATACTCCAAGCCCAAGGGCAAGTTTGGCAATTGATGTGATTCTCTTGTCATTTGAGGAGATCGAATTGGCCAGATTGACAACACAAGCAGTGGCATATAGAGGAAACCAAAAGTACCAATCTAGAACAAGCAAAAATGGCCAAAAGTGAAAAATAAAAAATAATAAAATAACGATATATATATATATATATATATATGGGAAATTTAGGTATTGTTTGACACTAAAATATGTAGAAGAAGGAAATTAAAAATATGGTACCTGGGTCATCAAATTGAACTGATGCAGAGAGAGCAAAGAGAGAAGCCATTAGTAAAGAGCACAAGCTGAAAAGCTTTGTTGCTTCTGCCATTTTTATGTTGAAAATCCCAATCTATTGTTACTATATTCTGAATCTACCCATATACTGAAAATTAGTCTTCTTAGCTCATCATTCATCAAAATCAATATTTGAAGGCCAAAAGGGTACTTGTAGGGAAAAAAAGGGTAGTGATTAGTGAACCATTGACTTTCTCAATTGCTGGAAAGGGTTAATGGTGAGCTTTGACTTTTTTGGGGAGTTGATACAGAGAAAGGAGATATAATTTTTCTAATATTTTATTTAAATAAAAAAGAGATAAAGCCAGAGGAATTTTAAATCTCTAATGAGGAAAAAGACTATTTCCAAGACAGATGGGGCTTGACATTTCCGCTCTATGTTTGGGGTAAAGCCCATTCACTCAAAATGGGCCACCCAGATGAAAGATCTCGGAACCCAGCCCAGAGAAGAGACTTTTTGGACTATAAAGCAAGTAGCTGATACATTTCATAATGAATTGTTTCATGTCATGTATGGTGTGGTCTTTTTTTTTTTTTTTTTTTTTTTTTGGGTAAGAATTACTCAAGCACCCTGCCTCCACCGAGGCTTGAAATCTAAACCTCTCAATTGAGTGTTAAGGTCCGGTATAGCTTGGATATTATGCCTTTGATATGGTGTTGCTTTCTTTCGGTTCAACATATGAAACAATAATTTTTCGTATGGATGACAGTGAGGTTTGAACACAAGATTTTTGGCTCTAATAACATGTTAATCATTCAACTACTGTTCTAAGAATTTAACTCTTAAATATTTATATCTTCAGCATTGTGGACTTGTGAAGGAGTTTATATGGTTTTGGTTGAACCAAAATGATTTCACAATCAACGAGAAATTATTACATTTTTGAAAAATTATTGGCCTCAACCAATCACTAATTGACACAAAAATAAAAGTTACAAAAAGTTAACACTTACTCATCAACTAGTGATTGGCCTGCAGGGAGGGGACCAGACAATAGTTTTTCAGGATGAGTAAGAACAAAATGGGCCCAAGTAACCCAGGAACAAAAAAATAAAAAGGGAAAAAATGGTCCCAAAAATTTGTGTTGGAAGAGCCACTTGCTGATCAGATGGGCTTTTCGATTTAACTTTAGTGATATAGGCTTTTTACTCATAAGAGGGTGTAATTGAAAAGCTAAAGGAGTTTAAAATTAGGGTTTTTTGAATTTTGGTATGTCATATGTTATTTTACTTTATATTAAAATATATTAGGGATGGGTCCCCCTATATTTATCTTAGAATTTAGGACTTCTAATATCATTTCCTAATTACCTATTTTATCTTGATTTATTTTTCACTTTTTCTCTCCTATATATTATATTACAAGAACATTAATCATTACATTATTATACTTTCTATTTATTTATCTTTAATATTTTTATCTTATATTCTATTGCAAGAACATTAATCATTACATTATTATACTTTCTATTTATTTATCTTTTATATTTTTATCTTAACATTTAATACCTCAAGGATGTTTGGCTCTGGCCCTAGATGACCCAAGGGGGCCTAGTGTTACATGGTGCTCATATATTCCAAATCGGATAAAGAGAGAAAAATGAATGGGGTTTAGAAGAGTAGATGTTAGCCAAATTCATTGGCTTAATTTTTGGGTCGAACTACAAATAATTGTACATATATTATAGGGGTGTACCATGTATATATACTTGTTAAATTTTGTATACAAAGTCACAAATATATAGCCCGTGCCTTGGGAGTACCTAGGATTATGAACAGAATAGAAATTATAAAAGCCAAGTTAATCGCTATTTGAAGTTCTAAACATAAGTGCAACACCTTCTAATTAGTTGCTTCACAATTAGAAGAACAACGTGGTTGAGAAAAATAGCGCAAACCAAGCTTGTAAAGCCAACTTAAAACAATTAAAGTAACTTTTTTTCTGATAGGAAAAACATAAAGAGAAAAGGAAAACTATGACCGATGCATAATATCTCCTCCTTCACGATGTTTCATCGGCCTAAATTTTAATCGAAGAAAGCATGGAAAACGATGACTATCATAAAATTATTAAATTACATTATAATCTTTAAACAATTACTACAATAATATAGATAAATAAGACTATAATAGTAAAGCCAACTTAAAACAATTAAAGTAACTTTTTCATTTTTTTTTCTCGAATTTCAAACAAATGAAAGAAAAGACATAACCCTTTTCCTCCTAGATGTCTCATTTATCTTTTATCCACTCCCTTTCATTTAATTTCTTTTTCACCAACCTAACAGAACGTTAAAAATTATTAAGGTATGGACAATAATGATATATATATATATATATATATATATATTTATTAAAATTTATATTTTTTACAAAAGTCTAATGACCAAGTGGTACCAACTTTCAAATAAAAAATTTAGATCGACATAAAATGTGAGTAATATTTAAGTTTCAAAACAAAAAAAAATATTTTTTTCCTTCAGTGTGTTAATATTTGGGCCCATTTGCCCCATTTCTCCATCTTCCACCATTTGGGTCCACTCTTTTGTACCTGTTCGCAGGCAGTGGGGACAGTGCCTCTATTGATTTTTTTATTTTTTTTATTTTTTTTACATGTTTTAGTCTTGGGGACCGTTTGGTAATTTGGTTTCGGTCTTGGTTTTGATATTGGTCTTGTGATTTTGATCTTGGTGGTCTTAGATGGTTTTAAGTAAATCTAAAACCATATTTGGTAAGAAGTTGGTCTTGGTCGTGGTACAATTATATATATATACTAATATGTATTAAAAATATATAAATATAAAAAATATATATAAAATTTTAAAAAAATATTAAAATGAATATATATATAATTAAAAAATATTTAAAATTTCTGAAAACAATTGACATTTCTATTTGTTTTATTTCAAAACATATATATATAATCGAAAAAAATATTTTAAAATGTTAAAATTATATATAAAATTCAAATAATATATATTAATATATATAATTGATAAAAATATTTCGCACTTTCCAGAAAATTATATTTTCTAAAAACATATTTCCAGAAAATTATAAAATTTTCTCACTTTCCAGAAAATATAAAAAAGTGCGAAATATTTATAATTTTTTCCAAATTGTTTTTCTCCAACTTAATTTTCCGAAAATATTGTTTTTCATAGTATATTTTTTTGAAAAAAATATTTGCAGAAAATTATAAAAATTTTGTACTTTTTATTTTTTATTTTTTGAAAAGTGCGAAATATTTATATTTTATTATAAAATTTTCGCACTTTTTTTTATATTTTTTTAAAAGTGCGAAATATTTAAAATTAAAAAAATATATAAAATTTTGAAAACTTATATTAAAATATGATTGTTTTCCAAAAAATATTTTTTTCAAAATATAAAATTTGAAAAATACTTTTACGAAATTTTATTATGTTCCAAAATATAAAAAAATTTAGAAAAATACTTTTTTTACGAAAAATATATATTATGTTCCAAAATATGATATTTTGCGAAAAATATATATTATGTTTCAAAATATGATTTTTTTTTCCGAAAAATAAAATTTTTTCAAATATTATATATTATTTTTTCCGAAATAATTCATATTTTCGGCCATATATATATATATATATATATATAGAGAGAGAGAGAGAGAGAGAGAGAGAGAGAGAGATATGTCAAAATTAGTAGGCCAAAATCAAGGTTTTAATGGTTGATTTTAAAAAGCCCAAAACCAAGTCCAAAAACCACCAACCAAACATGGTTTGGTTTTCAAATCAAAGACCAAAACCAAAACCAAGCCCAAAAACTACTTCCCAAACAAGCCCTTAGTATTAAATTTGGAATATTTAGTATTTAATCCCCTTTGAAAAAAAATTTATTATACTTTTTATCGTTAAATTTAAAATATTCATATTTAGCCCGCTTACCACAAATTCTGGATCTCTCCTCTGCCTGTTTGGTATAAAGTTCTTAGAGTGAACCCATGAACTTGGGTATACTGCCACAAAAATTGATGTCTGCAGCCTAATTATGAACACTTAATTTGAGGCAGTCTTTTAGAAATTAACCACACAGTAACTTTGTGAATTTCTGTGCATGTATTTTCTTCATGACGACATTGATTTGGTAATTAATGTGTCCAGACTTGCAACAAGACAAACAAACCATTCTCAACTATGTAAACCCTAATACTTGACCCTTCATTTATGGTAGAATCTGCTAGACCAGACATTATAAACAGGGTACATCAGAAGCCACCCACCAGATAGAAACATTTATAACACATTGAATTTAGGTTTTTGAATCTTATTTAAAATTGACTCTACCCAAAATTTGCCTCCAAGCCTCCGAGATAAGAATTCATTTGAATCTATACATCTATCTATACTATTATTAAAAGTGTGAATTTTTTTAATATTTAATATTTATACTTAAAATTTTAAAAGTAAATTTAATTAAATTATTATCCTAAATGGGCTAGGCCCACTCAAACAAGTAGAATTTTATTTGGTCTAATTTAATTATCTTTATCACAAGGCTGTCAAAATCGGGAGTTTAGGTAGGATCATCTTGGGTCCATAGAATCGTAAATCGTAGAATCGTAAGTAGAAGTCATAAAAATAATTCAATTTCACTTCATAAACAATAGTATCTCTACAATACAATAAAAAATACTCAAAATAATTTATATAAATAAAAACACCACATTAAAGTCATAGCAATGTGCAAATATTTGAATTATATCACGTTATTGCTTGCTTAAAAGCTTTACAACTAATTAAAAATATAAAATTAAAATTAAAACACAATTTCTAGAAGTCTAAACAAATATCATTTAACAAACTTAATATGAATTCCATCAATATATTATAGTAACTTAAAATAATAAATAACCACCAACTTAAAACAAAAAGTTACTCGTACACAACATTACTACTAAATAAGATCATTATTATGATCACAGTCTTCATCCAATTCATAATCACCGTTAAAATCATCATCACAAACATCACTACTACTATCCTTCTCATTATCAACACCATAGATGGTCATCTTACTAAATTGTTCATCATCATCTATTTCATGAATTTCCTTCACTAAAGCATACATATAAATAAAGAAAAACATTTTAATTCATATGATAAAATTATAAATTTAAATAAAAAAATTGAAATTAAAATTTAAAATTAATTGGAACATATAATTTATTTAATCATATTAAAGTTTTTGTTTTCAATATATTGGACATTTAATTATTCTTTTCATAAATTTGGCTACATATTGAAATATTTGACTAAATTATTAACGTTTTAGGCCTCATATGGTGTGTGTATGTGTATATGGGGGTTCAAATTTAAAGTGATATGGAAATAGTATCTACACACACTAATGCTCACTGGAAAATGACAACTTTATTGATTTTTACTTTGTTGATTACAAAATTGTAGAAAGAGAAGAAGAGAAAAAGAATGATATAGTGCAACACATATGAAATCACTCTTTCTCTCCCTAGAAGTTTCTTTCTCTAAATGTTTGTCTCCCCCCCCCCCCCCCCCCCAAAAAAAACAGTCATTGGCCTCATATTTATAGGCACTGGTTTAGGCATAAGTTATTGTCACGTCAGCATGGTTATCCGCGACATCAATCCGCGAGTATCCTTTCCCCGTACTATTCATGTCGCGAGATCCATTTCACGACGTAATGCACATGTCGCGAGATCCATTTCGCGACATAACCCCGCGAGATACATATCCTTTCGTGGATCCTCTGCTTGTTGTCATAGTTTTCCCGGGATCATGTAATTTTATGTATATTTTCCTTTACATGACCTCGGGTATTGCTTAACGTATCCTAGGTACTTCATTTTGAGGGATTTTTGATAAATGAGGTCGCGACCCGCCATTTATCATCTCAATTTCACCCCCCCCCCCCCCCCCCCCCAAAAAAAATAGCTAAATAACACCCCCTACACAATTAGCTTATAGGGTTGCGAGGTTGACTTTTTGGCTATGACCCCCTTTTGTCAATCATCAACAATCACCTCTTTGTAGAACTCTCTCGCGTACCTGATCTCATTGCGATATAACCAGTTGGCTTGTTCTAACTCACTTTTGAATATATCCTTGGATTCGCGAATTATGCCTCCGCGAATCACCCTTTACGTTTTTTCCTTTTACACTTTAGTACTTAGCCAAGTACTAAAGAGTAAACCACCCAAAAAAACATTTTCATCTTTTAGATTCGCGGGAGGGTTTTCTTTTGACCCAATCTGCGAGGACCCCACTATGTATATTTTCAAACGTCCTTTCTTCAATATTTTGAACCTTTTACTTGAACCAACTCATTTTTCTCTTTTTGAAACTATCATTAGTTTGCCGAATTTCATCTTTTATCATGATCCACGACATCCCTTTTTACGGCAGCCTTGGCGTCGGTTCACCTTCCGCGGGCATTTAATGCACCTCCTGGATATTCATGCCTTCTCTTTTATAAACCCTTTTCACTTCATTTTTCCCATTTTCCTCTCTTTCTCCAAATTTCTTCCTCTCTCTTTTTCAATCATTTTCCTTAAATTCTTATCACCCCTACTCAAATATTTCTGCACTTATACTATCTCCTTTACCCGCGGTGCTAATCCTTTTCTCCATTTCCAGTTTCCACACTTAACCATTCTTTTCATCCCTTATTTTGCTTATACATTATATATTTATATATATATTTTATCATGTCAAAAGCTTCTTCTTCTACCCCCAAAAGTCTTAGCTCATTTTTCTGGAGCCATCCCTTCTATTCCTCTCCCACAAGAATGGAGAAAAGCCCTCTTCTTTGACAACACCCATGATAACTTTTGGACTTCAATAAAAAAACCTACCACCTGCGGGCGATATTGTGGAGGAACCCTTGCTTATCCATTATTATCGAAATAGGGGATACTCCTTTCTCCTTTATCGAGTATAAAGGTCACGTTTCTCCTATCACGGACTGGAATATGTGGTCCAACCATATTCTTATCCAAGAAAGGCATCGCAAGACACTGCAATATGCCGATTTGTTGGAATCTATTAAGCTTTTTTCTGATTTATCTATTCACCGCGACACTGTTGCACTCACCCTTTTGGCGTCATGATTGAGCTCTTCTTCTTATACTTTTATCGCAACCTAAGGAGAATTCACCCCAACTTTAGAAGATGTTTATATATTATTTTGCTTTCCAGTCTTTGACTCAAGACCTCAAAATTCTCTCCCTTTTAATGAAGAGGACCAAAAGATCCATTTGCACCTACAAGCTTGTGTTGCCTATGCCGCGAAAAGAGGTAGTCGCTTAAAAAATGGTGTTATACTTAATGAAGCCCCTATCATATAAAGCTCAAATATTCTAGTTGGTTTCACCACTTCTTCAGGGAATATGAACCAAAACTCCTTCTTCTCTACGGCCAAGATCGTAGATCTGTGCCTGGTTCAGAATTTATCTGTGAGTATGAATTGGCGGGCTTCTTGGCTTATTGGTTAGACCATTATATCTTTCAAGGGCACCTCGAGGATGGTCCAAACAAACTGATATTTTTTATGGCATCTATCATATATGAGGTATCCAACTTCCTTTAGCCCCTCTTTTTTTTGGTATCCTATACCATCAACTAGATAATTTGGCCAATGATTTCTCGCACTCTGTGGGTAGATATGACATCAGCACACATATTCCATGACTATTCCTGATGCTCTTTCTTTTTGAGAGATTTCCCAAATATGCCCCGAAGCCTCTTAGTGTTATTTCAACTATCCCAGAGTCTGAAGTTGCCAACCCTCCATTTCTCAAGTCGCGAGCTGCTCGCTGGTCGAGTTTTTTTTCTACTAAGAAACTTGAGGACTTTATTGATGTCAGTCGCCATTTTTCCTGGTGACCTTACTCCACCCCACTGAAAGGCATTCATTTCCCCTTATTTTATCAGTTTGAGGACCTTTCTTTTTATGGGTATAAATCCCATGAAGAACTGATCTTCACTGCAGTTGTTTTTGAGTGTCTTCTTCCTGTTTTCGATGAATCTTTTTCACGAGTCACATTTTATAATCCTTCTCGGATTGCTCGCCAGTTAGACTTTGATCAAGCCATTCCTATTTACGTCGCTCTTCCTGCAGAAAATTCACCTAATAATTATGATGCCTTGATTAGCTTTCGCAAGGATTATGAAAAGACACATCAACAATTTTCCTTCGCGATTGATATTCCTTTTAGATCGCGTGCTAGAGGACGAACTACAGTTGTACATGTGAGTTTTCCCGGCCCATGAAAAAGCCCGTCCCGACCGGAGCGATCCAGGAATGGTCCGAGATTGTGACCCGATCATTGTGCCCACGTCATAACCCGACCGATACATCAGCCCCGCGGTCCGAGAAGTATCTTGCCCCGACCCGAAGAGCATTTTTGAAGGAACTCGAAGGCCCATAAGCTCAAGGCAATGGCATGATATAGGACCTACATAGCTGACGTGTAAAGGAATATATTATGTAAAGTTGAAAGTGTTGCCCTAATGGGCCAAAGGCCCATTGGAAAAATGTATATAATTCAATGAAAAGTAATGAGAAGGGATCTTTTTGTGTTGTGCAAATATTGTATCTACAACAGCCTATATAGATTTATGGCTTGAGTTAGTTACCAACTTTCAAACTTTCATGATGGAGCCTCCCATTCCTATAAGGCCAATAGATATATACCTTGGCAACCCTTCCTTAAAGCTTCATAAGCCTCATGGCACTCACGACTTTTATAGCAGTATAGCTTTGCAATCTCTTAATCATGTTGTTGAGCATCGCGACGCTCCAGAGTCTTCAAATCCTCTTCCCAAGAAAAAGAAAAACTCAAAGACCACAGTTCAAAATCCATCGAAACCCCTTCAACCTCCAGCAATTAAAATAAAATGCTTTGAGCGTGTTGAAATTCCTGCCGTTGTACCGGTTCGAGATGAGCTCATTTCTAAGAGACTGGTAATAACTTCCTTCATTTCCTGTACTTTTATATATGATGTTGATGATGCCTTGTACTACATCCCTCTTTCGCGAAGAAGAGATACCCAGAAGGCTCAAATTCTAGCTTCTGCCACACAGTTAACTTCAAAAGATGAGGTAGACGACATTCCTTTAATTCGTAAAAGGAGGTTGGAAATTCATGTTCCGAACCCTCCTTCTCATGATGCAAATGAAGCTGACAAGTCCATTTTCCAGGATAATACTTCTATTTAGGACCAAGCTCCTAATCCTGAATATTCAAATGACAAATCACCTTCTTCGCAAAGAGGGAAGTCTCACCGAAAAAGGAAAGCCTCCACGAAAAGTTAAGTTAGTACTTGTTGCCTCTTTGTCACCTAATAAGAGTAGACCTTTACTTGACACCGTCGCCCAAGCCATAGAGGACATTCGCGCTCGGACCCCTTACTTTCAAGTATCCAACCATGAATTTCTCGCTTATACCTTGTATCATTTGTATCATTTCTTATCACCATTACTTGATTTTTTTTCAAAATTTCTTTAAGTCGTGAATCTAATGAAGAAACTATTTCCTCTGGTAATGCTGCGAATCAAGAGATTTTTGAGGACGTTGATGCCTCAGATCGCGAAATGGCTGACATTCTTTCAGACTTTCCAGAACAGGAAACAGTCCAACCTCAAAGTATTCATAGACCTCGTTCTTCCGCGGGGAGAGCCATTTCAACATGCTTGCTTTGTGGTTTCGTGGATGACTCAGACGAAGATGATAATCTTCCAATTTCTACTTTGTCCAAAAATTCAACAGTTGTTGTTTATCCTGTTGAGAATTCATCTGTTTGTGATGGTCATACACTAGGTACTGATCATGCCAAATAAGTTCATAATGTTCAAACTGCTGAAGACACCACTATTCATGAGGGTCAAACAGAAGATGCTCATGCCACGGAAGTCATCAACTCAGGTCTGGTTGTTAAACCTGATAGCGACACCACTATCCGCGAGGGTCAAATAGAAGATGCTCATGCCGCAGAGGTCGTCAACTCAGGTCTGGTTATTGACCTTGATCATGACATACTTCAGCCCACTACTAATTCAAATCTTATCCCTGGAGAATCCGCTGATGCTGATACTTCTATAACAAACCCTTTAGTTGCAAATCTTCCTCAAGAGGAGGATCATTCCAAGGATATTGGGTAATCAGGACTTAGATACGCGACATATGCAACATATTGGTGGTGATGTCACGAAGGAGATAACAACTACTCTTGAAGATGGCTCGCGAATCCAAAGGTCTTTCTTTGGTGGTCGTGTTACTGATGTTGAAATTGTTGTTGAAGATTCCTCCATTGTCGCGGATCCCGAGAACAATTCTCATCATGGCCAAACTTTTGAAAATACAGACATCTCTCGTTCTCAGGCAATTGGTGATGAATCTACTCGCATCACAGGTGATGGGGTTGTTTATGGTCCTGTATTTTCGGAGTCTATTCTTCAAGATTCTAAGTATTTGCTTAATGACACGACCTTTGATTACTTTCTTTCACCACCAAACACCTTACAGAACTTCTCTTTTCCAGGCTCTGAATCATTTTTTCTTCCTATGAATCCTCAACAACCTCAACCCCAATAGGATCAAGCTTCATAACTCCCTTCTCAAAATCAAATTTCTGGACCAAGTTTTCCTCCTATGCATCATCAACAAATTCCAAAAGCCCCACCTGCACTTTTTGTTCCAGATTTTTCTTAGCAAAATCATGTTTACTAGCATAACTTTCTATGTTACTCAGATGACATAGCCATTCTGGATCGCGTCTATAACAGCCATCCAGAGACATTTGTAGGCATGGAGATCCACGATCCACTTTTCCAACCTACCTTCTTGCACGTTATCACGGATACTTTTACTTCTTTCATGTCTACCTCCATTATAAACCTTACTCCCGATGCATTGCCACGCTGTTATACTCGTATTAAGGATTGGAAGAACTTGAAGATAGATGTATCCTGGTGGGAGGCCCGTTTGGAGAAGGTACAATGTCTCTATGTTAAGCATTATACTGAAGTTAAAGCTTTCACTGAGTATCAGGCAAGCCTTGCGAAGGTGGGGGAGGCCCGAGCACTTTTGGCTACTACAGAAGAAGATAACTGCAAGTTAAAGGAATCCGCAGAAAACTTATTACGCTCCTGTGAGCTGCAAGAGGAGCATGAAAACCTTTATGTTTCATCTCCTGTTAGTAGAGTTTTATACTAGCGTCTTGATGTAATTTGCACACATGTTTTGCTAACTTTTTACATATTTTGTACTGATGTAAGACAGTGTTTTTTTTCCAATACATGTGTTTCCTTCCTTTGTTGTATACACATTATGTATGAATCTATTTTTCACATTTAAAGATTGATACAACTTTATCCATTTTACATTGAGTGGTCCTGTCTTCTCATGCTATAATATATAGTACCCACTACTGCATTCACTGGTGATTACATAAGGGTCTTCCCATTTTGCTTCAAACTTTCTTACCATTTGCCCCCGCATTATTGTTGATACTGTTTTTAACATTCTGTCCCCTTCCTTGAACCATCAATACCGCATTTTCTTATTGTACCCTTTTGCCTGTTGGTTGTTGTAAATCCTTTGATTCATAAATGCTTCATTCCTTTTCCCTTCTAGGCTTTCAACCTGTAACATCTTTTCTTCTAACTTACTATCTGCGACTAGTGTCTTACCCACGATTTCTAGTTTTGATGGCAACACTGCCTCTGCTCCATAGACTAGAGAATATGGGGCCATCCCTGTAGTAGTACGGTATGATGTTTGGTGTGCCCATAATGCTATAGAAAGCTCTTTCATCCATTTCTTATGGTTATCATGCACCAACCTAGATAAAATTCGGATTAATGCCTTGTTAGAAGCTTCAACCTGTATATTTCCTTTAGGATAGTATGGTGTTGATTTATGATAGATTACTGAATACTCTCTTAATAAATCCGCGACTTTATGGTTAATAAAAGGAGTCCTGTTATTTGACAATATAACCTTTGGCACTCTAAATTGGCAAATGATATTCTCTTTTATAAATCGAACCACATTATCTGCTATTGTCCGCCGTAGTGGAATAGCCTCCACCCATTTTGTAAACAACTCAGTTGCCACCATCACCCACGCGTGTCTTTGAGCTTGTGGTGTGATTGACCCAATTATATTTAATGCCCAAGTGTGGAATGGCCAAGGGATGGATATGATGTACAATTCTGCTGCCATAGCATGAATTAGATTCCCATGCACTTGACATATGTGACACTTCCTGACAAAGTCACTAGCGTCATTCTCCATTGTTGGACAGTAATACCCATATAGGATAAGCTGCTGAAACACCTTTCTCTGCCCCTAATGCCCAAATTCATGCGTCCATTTTAGTATTTTCCCTGTTTCTTCTTCATCAATGCATCTCATTAGTTTTCCCTCAAAAATTTTGTGGAACAATCTTCCATCTTGAAGGACAAATCGCTAGACCAAATTCTTGAATCGCAATTTGTCCATTTCAGGCAGTATCCCTTCTTTCAGATAACAAATATATTTTTCTCGCCAGTCAATTGTTTCGGCAAAATTTCCCTCATTCCTGAAGGGATAGGCATTACAACTTTGACATTTGTTTTGCAGTGCAGTCGCATCATTTTTCATCTTTGGCTAGAAATAACATTCTTGTTGTAAAATTCGATAGAGGCTTACGTCCATTTGTCCACATACTTTCCCACGAGCTTATTGCAATAGTTTTCCTACCTTATTCATTGGCATACATTTAGCGAGGATCCCTTCGGCTGCTCTATTGTATAATACCCCTTTTATGATTTGATAACCTCGTCTTAAAATAATGTTGTCCTTTTTTAACAAGGCTTGTACTATGTCTTCCATATAGTCTTGCTTTTGAAAAGACTGGGCCTCTTCTTGATGGTTGATAGCAGAACTAGTTTTTTGCAGTATCTGTAAGGTGACATTTTTCCCTTGAAAGTGTAGTCGCGAACCCATTGTTGCTAAAACATCAGAACGCCGATTTCCCTCTCGCGACTCATGTTGAAAGTTTATAGATTCAAAAGTCCTTAACATCTGCGTTATAAGAGTTTTGTAAGGCACAAGGTGTGGTTCCTTGACAACAGATTTTCCTCTGACTTGTTTGATGACAAGATTGGAATCCCATTTTACATGAAAGACTTTTATCTTTAGTTGCTGAGCCATCATTAAACCTAACACCAAACCTTCATACTCTACTATGTTATTAGTGTAGGGAAAGTCAATCTTGTAAGACATGACCACTTCTTCTTTTGTTTCTACATTTCTCAGTACAAACCCAGCTCTACCTCCTTGTTATGTGGAAGAACCATCAAATTCTAATATATATTCTGTGTTTTATGTCACATTCACTATTCCCACTTCCTCTTCTTCGGGCTCAGACCTTCCTGGAAATAAAGCCAATAAATCTGATAATGCATGACTTTTTACTACTTTTGGCCTTGAACACGTAATTTCATATTCGGATAATGCTAGCATCTAACACGCTGTCCTCCCGCTGAGAATGGGTTTTGTTAATAGATATTGAATGGGGTAACTTTTAGTCACCAATTCCAAAGGATGAGCCAACAGATAATGTCGAAATTTCTGAGCCGTAAATACCAAAGCCAAACAATGTTTCTCCAAGGATGTGTACCGTGACTCGGGTCCTCTGAGCACACGACTAATGTAATATACTGGCTTTTCCTCTCCCTCATGCTCCTGAGCCAATAGTGCTCCTATTGACTTACCGGTAGAAGTGAGATGCATTATTAACGATTTTCCTGACTCTGGTGCCACCATTGTGTTTGGAGATGCCAAAATCTGCTTGATTTTTTCAAAGGCTTCTTGCTGCTCTTTACCCCAATTATACATAAATTTCTCTTTTAGCAGTGGCATGAGGGGATGAGTGACTTCTACTAATGTGGGAATAAATCTCCTGAGATACGAGATCTTTCCCATAAAGGTTTTCAACAGTTTTCGCATTGTGGGATGTGCCATTTCTAAAATTGCTTTAGCCTTTGTTGGGTTCAAATCTATTCCTTGTTGATGCACCACATATCCCAAAAACTTCCCTTCTGGAACCCAAAGACGCACTTCAAAGGATTCATCTTTAAATTGTACTCGCAACATCGTTGCAACACCACCTTCAAGTCACCCACATGATCATGTACCGCTTTGGACTTGACCACCAAATCATCCACATAGTCCCCCACTGTCTTATGCATCAGATCGTGAAAAATGGCTATCATGGCACGCTGATATGTAGCCCCGACATTCTTGAGCCCAAATGGCATCACTGTGTAGTGAAAATTTTCCATTGGGGTTCGGAAGACTGTTTTCTCAGCATCTTCTGGTGCCATCTTGATCTGATTGTAGCCACTAAATCCTTCCATAAGTGAAAAAATATCATGTCCCGCAATTGCATCTACCATAGTGTCGATGTTAGGTAAAGAAAAATCATCTTTTGGGCAGGCCTTGTTGAGGTCACAGTAATCCACACAGACTCGAATCTGCCCATTTTTCTTTTTCACAGGTACTATATTCGTGAGCCATGTTGGATGTTGAGTAGGTTTGATGAATCCAACCTTTAGCAATTTTTCCACCTCCGCCTTAATCTGTACTTCCAAATCTAGGTGAAACACCCGTTGTTTTTGTTTCTTTGGCTCCGATGCGGGGTGCACATACTGAATCCTGGCATCTGACTATAATCCTAGGCGAAAACATCAAGATATTCTTTAAATAACTCTACCATAGATTTTTTGGTTTCTTTAGACAGAGTGCTACTTATAAAAGTTGGCTGCGGTGTGTTCTGTCTCCTATATCAACCTCACACAAGCCATGCTCTGGTCGCGGTTTCAACTTTGATGTCTCAGGGTTAGTACCAACTGCATAGGCCTCTGAACCCCACCCCGTCATAACTTGTATACCATACGCCCATCAGGCATCTTAACTCGGGACCAACTCACCTCCTTTGGCTTCCTCTTGAGTAGCCCCCCAGCTTCCAATTCTTCCCATTTTGGTAATGGTGTGGCATAAACACCAGGGCCATCCTCTTTTCCATATTCTGAAAAGTATATCGCGTCTGCAAAATGAGCTTCTGAAGCACAAAATGGGTTTTTAGACGCTTTAAGTGTAATTATTCCCTCTCCCCAGTTGGCCTTCACCACTTGGTGATATGATGATGGCACAACACCATATGTATGTAACCATGGCCTTCCAAGCAATAACTGATATGATGGTTCCCCTTTAATAATGTGAAACTTGGTTGGGGCCTTGATTATTCCAATCTTGAGATCTAATGTTGCAAATCTCATGGTTGCTTGTCGGTCTCCATTAAAATCTATGACTGAGATGGCATGAGTCATAATCTTGTTTTTAGGAAAATTGATCATTCGTAAGGTCGCGAGTGGGACTAAATTGACAGATGCTCCACCATTAAGGAAAACTCGTTTAATTTCGCGGCCATTAACGGTAGCAAGTACATAAAGAGGCCGGTTATGAGGAAACAAAATTTGTTTATCAGCTTCTGAGAATGTGATTTCAACAGTGGTCTTTCCTTGTTGCGGGATGACTATAGTATGATTGAGAGCGATGATAGTTTGTTTTTTCAAGAATTTTTTCACATGCTCCTGAATCAGGAGCTAATTAAAGAAAACCTCAAACCTGGCAGACTCCATTACCTCACGAGCAGGAGAACATTCACACTTGGTGATACCTACCATTTCCTCAGTATCATCATGAGCTCCCACCACTACCACATGTGCGGGAAAAGGATCATTGGCTACATTTTTCGCAACATCCAAAGCATCTGCCGCTATTTTCCAGTGCACTCTTCCGCGAAATGCTGCCGAATGGATATGTGATAAGGACAATAATTAATTTTCAGTTTTTCCTATCTTGTCGGTGCCCTTCGTACATGAGGTAATGATATGACATCATCAGTGATCCACTGGTTAAGTAAAACAATTATTTCTTTTTCACCAAAAGGTAAGAGAGGTGGTTCAAATCTTCTAGTGTGCCCTCCGCTTGTCCTTTTATCTTGTGTGGCTGCTATCATTGGCACTCGCCTTGTGGCGATACTTGGTCATGTTGGAGGCTTCAAAACTTCTCCCAATCTCCATGCATTGACACCTACAGAAAACGTTCTGAATTCGTGGTTGACCAAGTGCACCCTGTACTCTCGTAGCATCCCTTCTATGAAGATTTTGATCAGCTGTAGTTCAGAGAGAGGTTCATGACATTGTAGAGCAGTTTCACGAAATCTGTTGACATAAGCAGTAACCTCCTCTCTAAGACGTTGTTTTTGCCTTGTGAGTGAGAGCATTGCACCTTTTCGTTTGCTTGAAAGAACTTTGTATAAAACTTGATTACCATGTCTGTCTAGCTTATCACTGAGGCTGAGACAAGGCTAGTATACCACTTATACGCGGTACCAATTAGAGAATTGGAAAACTCTCTAAACTTCAAGTACTCATTGTTCCTATGAGGCCCCAAAACATCCACAAACTTAGAGATATGCTCCCTCGTGTTTCCCTCCTTGCCATCAAATTGCTGACAACTTGGTACCCCATAATCTTCGGGGTATGGAAAGGCCATGATGCTTGGATGATATGGTGGGGCATTTGCATTCAGTATAACTCGCAGTTACTCTTTGGTGATATAAGTCTCATTTTCTAGTGACTCTGCTTCTGGACGTGATATCTCTCTAAAGAGGCCTTGTGTTGCTGATCTTGGCATATTTTCATTTTTAGCTTGTGGTGACCCTAACCTTAGCCTTGAGGCATGCGTAGCTTCCATAAAGGTGAAAATGGCCTTCTGAGTCTCCTAAATGCTGAGCAGAGTCTGTAGCAAAACCGGTGGTAGTTCAAATGATTTTGGTATTGGATCTATCACCGGAGAAGTCTCTGCCTGAGTCACACCAGCGTTTGCACATCGGCGTTGCCTTCGCACTGGTGGAACTGGTTCAACATCTTGATTTTGATCTACTCTTTGCTCTGCTTCCTGTTCTTCATTTTGTTCAGTATGACACATGAGCGAATGTCTTCTTCGATGAGCTTTTTGAGGATTAGCTTGTGTCGATGACATTTCTTCCCCAGCGGAGTCACCTTAATGTATGGGGGTTCAGATTTAAAGTGATATGGAAATAGTAGCTACATACACTAATGCTCACTAGAAAATGATAATTTTATTGATTTCTGCTTTGTTGATTATAGAATTGTAGAAAGAGAATAAGAGAAAATGAATGATATAGTGCAACACCTATGAAATCACTATTTCTCTCCCTAGAAGTTTCTCTCTCTAAATGTCTCTGTCGCCCCCCCCCCCCCCCCCCCAAAAAAAATGTTTTTGGCCTCCTATTTATAGGGACTGGTTTAGGCATAAGTTATTGTCATGTCAACATGGTTATCCGCAACATCAATCAGCGAGTATCCTTTTCCTCTACTACTCATGTCGCGAGATCCATTTCACGACGTAATGCTCATGTTGCTAGATCCATTTTGCGATATAACCCCGCAAGATACATATCCTTTTGCGGATCATTTGCTTGTTGTCATAGCTTTCCTGGGATCATATCATTTTATGCATATTTTCCTTTACATGACCCCAAGTATTGCTTGACGTATCCTAGGTACTTCATTTTGAGGGATTTTGATAAATGAGGTCATGACCCACCATTTATCGTCTCAAAATGTTTCCTTAAAATAGCTAAACAACACGCCTACACGATTAGCTCATAGGGTTGTGAGGTTGACTTTTTGGCTATAACCCCCTTTTGTCAATCCTCAACAATCACCTCTTTATAGAACTCTCTCATGTATCTGATCTCACTGCGAGACACCCTGTTGGCGTATTCCAACTCTCTTTTGAATATATCCTTGGATTCACAGATTATGCCTCCGCGAATCCCCCTTTACAGTGTGAAAAGCTTACCTTTTACAAAAATTAAAAATAATTTTTTTTGTAGAATCTTACGATTCTACTAGTACGATTTTACCACGATTCTATATGATTCTATCTATTTTAGCTCAAAAATTTTCTAAAATAACATAATCATGTAAAATCAGTGGAATCGTACGATTCTATCCGATTCTACCTATATGAACGATTTTGGTGCGATTTGAGTCATTTTGGGATCCTAGGATCAAAGAATCGTGCAATTCTACGATCTAGGATCACGATTTTGACTACATTGCTTTTACTTTAAAATACAAACCTAATTTTAATTAAATTATTATTCAAGTAGATTTCTATTTAGTATATATTCGATAATTCTTAATAAAATACAAATTACAACACATTCTATAACTACTAAGGGCCTGTTTGGTTGGGGTGTTTTTGTGTTTGTTTATGTGTTTTGTGTTTATAAACTTGTTTGGTTAGTGTTTTTGGGATATGTGTGTTTAAAAATACTTTTTCACTTTAGGCAAATTTTAGGCATATGAGAATAAACATGAATTTGGTGTTTATTGGGGTGTTTATCACTTACACTTTCTTCACTTTATTATATATTTTATTATTTTATTATTTCTATTATTAATTTATTATATATTAATTTATAAATATATTCTATTTATTTATTATTATTTTATTATTTAATTCATTTTATTTATAAATTATTTATTCATTTTTAATTATTTAAAAATATATTTTATTAATTTAATATTAATTTATTATTATTATACTCATTTTTTTATTATTATTATGAAGTATTTATTTGTTATTATATTTAATTATTATTTATTATTATATTTATTTATTATTTTTTATTATATTTATTTTTTATTATTTTTTATTTCATTTTGTTTATTATTTATTATTTTTATTATATGTTTAAATATGTTTTATGTAATTTATTATTTATTTTATTATTTTATTTTATTATTTATTATTTAGTCCATTTTTTATTATTATATTTATTTATTATTATTGTATTCATTTTTTATTATTATTATATTATATTTTATTTATTATTTATATTATTATTTTTTAATTATTGATTTTTAATTTTTCAATTTCAACCCAAAAAATATCCCTACCAAACATACTTCTGTTTTTGGATGAATAAACAAAAAAACAAAAAACGTGTTTTTTGTTTATTTCAACACAAACACAAACACAAACACGTACAACTCTACCAAACAGGCCCTAACTAAGGTTGTGTTTGGTTTTTGTTTGATGTTTTTTGTTTTTTGTTTACTATACTTTAGCTGTTTTTCAAACAAAAATATGTTTGACTCTCATGTTTTGTTTTGAATAGTAAAAAACATTTGTGTTTTTTATCCCTTTTTACAAACAAAAAAAATGTGTTTATTTATTTGTTACTATTCACTCAAAATATATATGTATATATTTACACCACGACCACGACCACAACCACCATCACCGCCACCCGCTTCTGACCACCATCACCACTACTTCCCTTTGCCCCAAAACACCGGCCATCACCGCTTTCGACCACCACCACTGCCACTTTCTTTTGCCCCAAAACACTATATTCACATGTGTATATATTTACAGGAATAACATCAATACCAAACATACTTTTGTTTTAGACTCCACCACTCCACAAACACAAATATGTATTTGTGTTTTTCTAAATTCCACAACAACAAACACAAATAAAAACCAAACAAGACCTTAGAGAGTGCTATAAATCAAGTTGTCTAACAGCTAATTTTCTTTGTAAATAAAGTTTGTTAGCCTTTGTAAATTATTATTATTATTGTTAGGAAGACTATTAAGTACATTAAGACTCCTATAGTAGTTAAAAGATATGAACTTTATCTTTCCTCAAATTCTATCCACCTAAATTTTTTCCTTCTTATTATTTATACATCACATTGGAATATTGTGGTATCAATTGAAAATGTGACCGAAGGGTTCCTAGCCTAATACCTCTGTACGTTTTTCTACCTCTCTCCCTCGGATCCTTCTTGATATATATTTTTTTGTTATACTTTTTTTGAAATGGAGAATTTTTTTATTTTACTCAATTTTTTTGTTCTCGTGGTTTATGATATATTAGTTTGAGTTTTTATTATTTACTTCATTTTTTTTAATTATGCCCGTTTGAATTTGAAGATTTTTTTTAAAATTTTGATATGTTAATTTGAATATTATTTTATTTATTATATATTTTATATCTATATGTTGTAGTTCGAGTTGGAGGAATTGAATTCACAACAAAAATTTATATTTGTTTATCATTTCTAATCATATGTAATTTTTTTTGAGTATACTGAGGGTTTTGTATATATCTATTTTTTAATTTTTATGTAGTTCGAGTTGGAGGAATTGAATTCACAACAAAATTTTATATTTGTTTATCATTTCTAATCATATGTAAAAACATTTTTTTGAGTATACTAAGGGTTTTGTCTATATCTATTTTTTTTAATTTTTATTAACTTTAAATTATTTTATATGTTGAGTTTGAAAAAAAAAAACTAAGTTGTTTATTTTTATTTTTGATATATATATATATATCGTTTCTGATATATTATTGTTGTTAATTATTATTAAATTTTACTTCTTGATGCATTCATTTGAGTTTCAGGAATTAAATTTACTATGTAATTTAGATTCTTTTATCCTATTTTATTATATATATTTTTGTTCTTGATTTGGTTAACGAATAAGATGTGAGTTAATTTTATAATATAGTTTATATTCTAAGTTTTAGGAGATTGAATTCACAACTAAATTTATATATGCACTAGGAAATGATAAAGGTGAAAAATCTTGGAAACGTTTCAAGTAAAAATCACAGATACCCTCTGGTATCGATGCACTATGAATCAAGAAGTACATAGACTATGAAGTTAAGACTTACAAAATCACTATAACTTGTCTCTTATCACTCGACGTCTGAAAGTCTTGAATCACTCGCGCTACCACGAAGCTTTCGCTCCAATCTCCATACTCTGATGACTCCGCTTCTCAATGGATCAAAGAACCACAAAGCCTCCTGTTTCGATCTCCACACTCTGACGGCTCCATTTCTCAATGGATCTATGCAACCGAGTTGTATAAGGTGGTGTGATGATCTTTGAACAACTAGATCATTCAATTGTGCATAAAGATCTTCAGTGTTGAAACACAATTGAATAATCTTCTCAAAAGAGAGAAAACCTTGATACAAGATGATCAAACAAATTTTTTTTCTCTCTCTGCAAACGGATCTGATCTAAGAAGAATCACAGAGACCTCACCAAAAGCCACACCATTCTCTTTGGTTTAACTCATATAAATAGAAAAAAGTCTTCAATTAATGGTAAAAATCATTTTTCTTTCAGGATTCATATTTCCACCAGTCTTCCAAATATAGACTAATATACCAATGATAATCCAATTTACCAATAATAACTCCTAATAATGTCCTTAAATGAATATGAGTCTTTAAAGCATCTGAATAATCCTTTTTTAAAAATTGAAGTCGGCAACTTCGAGTACTTGAAAATCTAATCTCGAGTACTCGATAGGAAATTCTTCGAGTACTCGGTAAATGTCTGATAGCGCACCATGGCGCCCCAAACCTACTATTTTTACGCTATCATTCGCGCTAATGCGCGAATTCTCGAGTACTCGATAATGAACATTTCGAGTACTCGGTAGCTTCAGAAACTGCAACTTCTATTTATTTCTTTGCAACACCCACTTTCGATCAACTTCCCTTCACAACTTTTATGTTCTTCATTGCTTTAAACTTGATTTGAACCATTCGTTGATCTTCATTTGGCTTGTCAACTTGATTAACCCAAACCAAAACTCACAACTCTCAACATGATTTTTGATCAGAATCATGCCATTATAAATAAATGTTCCTATAGTAGTTAATTACTTATTGCACAATTATATTCTGTATGAGTTTAAATATTTTGTTTAATACTGTAATTTTTATCATTATAGCTATATAGCTATTAGATTCCTACAACATGTTTAAAAAAAGATTATTTTATTTTTTATTTAACATTTTTATAAATTATTTTTACTTCAAGTTGCACTTCTACCATCCTTATCGACAACAAACTAAAAATAAAAAAAATAAAAAAATAAAGAGTACACTAGACACTAACTCTGTATTTTTTTATGACTTTGTTATATTTGAAAAGTAAAGTTCAATTATTGTTATTTTTCACTTTAAAATTTTAAGCAAAATTGTCAAGGTTAGGTTAATATGTAAAAAGAAAAGGATGCTTATACACATGCTAAGACACAACCTACATGTGACTCGGATAATTGATATTTTTTTACATAAGATTACCTCTCAATATTAACTTATTTTTCTCTCTACAACCTATTTAAGTTTAATCTTTATTTAATTAAATATATATCTATTAAATATATAGTTGAAAAAACACAAACTCTCCAAAAAAAAATAAAAATTGCAGTTTATGTTAGTTTAAAATAATTATATATTTTTCCACTTAATTTGGACTCCTAATACAAACAAACACAAATTCACAATATTATCTCAATCTATATTATTAAGAAAAGTACTCGGGATTTCATATATACATTTTGACATTCATCGTATATTTAATTCTTTTTCTCTAACTAATTATCTTTTTCTATTTAATCTTTCTTTTTTACCAATTGATAACTATTGACCTTTTCAATAATCTTTTATTATTTTACCTTTCTATATAAAATAGTTTACTTTACTTTAAAAAAACTATCTTTTCATTTTTTAATGTCCTAAAAGAAAATGCAGAAGTTTTTTTTTTCAAACAAATATAATGTGAAAATACAAAAACGTATTATTATTGATTTCTTAAGGGAATATAAATTTCCTATTGTAAATGCAGAAAAATACACAATAATATTTGGGGGTAAAAATTGGATCATTTCTCATTCATCAAAACCATGTATTTATACACAATTACGAAAGATGGGTCAAACCCATGTATCCAAGTTTATCAATCCCTTAAATCAAGGGATTTGATAAACTCTACCTTTTTTTGGACTCTTTATTCTATAATTGGACTATTCCTTGACTTGTGGAACACTTATCTTCTAGAATTTTTCATAGGCCCATTATTTCTTTAACCCACTTATTTTCAGCCCATCCGCTTTCGGCCCATAGGTCTTCGGCCCATCCGTCGTCGGCCCATCAGTCCTGTAACCCATCTTGGTTGGGCCATATATTTTTAACTATTACACAGGCCCTTAAGGTTATGGGCTTTTGTGAAAAGCCCATGACCAAAAATTTTAAACACTTCTATATATACATATACATACATGCACTTTATGGGAAATGGGGGTTTGTTGAGTTGTCAATCATTAATGAGCTTTTAATGTCTATTCAGATCAAATGGCCACTATCTCCTCAATTCTTGCACCACGACGGCTCTTTGTGGGCTGCGCATCCTCCGGGTCTTGTGTAGTCTCTTGGTATGTCTCTTCTATAAAAACCCACCCTATGAATTTCCTTTCTTCATTCTCACTTTGCAAACTTCTGTTCTCGCTTCTCTTTGCCTCAACTTCTCATTTTTGGAATTTATTTCTTTGTACATCACCGCAATTCATTCCGTCGATCAGTTCAGATCTATCAATAGAACATAAACCCTGCTGTTACCCGAAGCTTCTATGACTCTTCATTCTCCAACTGAGTAAGTCGATCGGTCTTTTCTTCTCATTTCATTCATTAATTTTCACCTCTACCCCCTTCTGTCTCTTCTACCTTTCTTGACACCATGTCGAACAGTGACGATACTCGGTCAGTAGAGGAGGTCGTTCTGTCCTCCCCTACGGGCACTGATCCTACCAGTAGTGACTGTCCCCAGTCTAATCGCCAAGGAACCTCAAAAACAACTCCCAAAAACACTGACCTTCCGGGCTCATCCACAAACGAACTTGTAAAACCCAAAACCTCCGAACCGTTTGTAGTGGCCCCACTAAAAAGAGTCCGACCTGAAGTAGACGTCAAACACCTTCGGACAGAGACCCAAGTACCCAGGGACGTTGATGTATCCCCCTACCCCGGTTACCTAGACTTCACCTAGAGCCAGGGACTAGCTCCCGGTAGCATCCTACTATCGGCATCTCACCTTAGGGTTCTAAGGTTCCCCCTTCAGTCTTTCTTTCACTATGCGTTTTTTATGCTAGGCGTGCATCCCCTTCAGCTGAACCCGAACAACCTTAGGATCATATCCATGCTTCTGTTGTACAACAGGGACTTAGATCTCAACTTAGGTTTGGTAGATCTGTTCCTTTGTTACTTTTTCCAGAACGCCCGAGCGAGTAAGGGTAGATACAACCTTTTTCCTTTCCAAGGCCGTAACATGTGTACCGACACCGAAAAATTTGATAAGGGATGGAAGGAAATAATGGTAATAGTGAGCGGCAATTGGTCTTACCCTTTCCGCGTATATTCCCGATCCCAAGAGTTTTTGGTGCCATCCGTTTGCCCCTCTATCGTCCCCTTCATAAAGTCTCTTGTCTCTGCGAACATTGCGATCTTCATCGGGGAGACTATGCCTATAAATTCCTGGGTTATGAAGATAGGGACATTCCCCTCACCTTCATAAAATAACGTATAGGCCTCCTGAAAACCCATATCTGGGGCAAAGCCCGATCCGCTACTGACCTGCTGACTTTGGAAAATATAGAGTCGATTTCTAATTTGGGCGCTGCTGTTGACATGATGGACTTGCCTGACAAACCCCTTCCCGCTAGAATTCCTCAGGTTCCCGAAGGGGTTAACCCTTGTGGATGTTGTGCCATTATCCACAACACCACCTGCACCTTCGGTACCTCCTCTTGCTCAGAGCCCGATAGCGCCACCAGCACAGAACCCGGTAGCTCCACCCCCACCTCCTGAAAATCCTCCAGTTATCCAGACCCGATCCAGTAAAGCTGGTGGAGTGGCCACTAAAAGGGCCAGAACTCAAATTGACAATGCTTCTTCAAGCAAAACTCCTACTATTCCTGAATCATCCCAAACTTTGATTCCCTGGGAGCCGAAGTTCCTACTGCCAGACGGGACTCCGGTCTGCGCTGATCAAATCACCCTTAATCAGCCAGAAGCTCTTCGGGCTATGGCCAAAGGGATCTGGACACCAGCTGATAGGGTCGCCCAGACCAAAATCACCAGAACTGATCTGGCAAAGAAGGCTTCAATAATGGTTATGGAGGTAAAAAACTTTGTTCACTCTTTTGTACTTGGTTTATCTGTTGCTCGCCCTTTCGTGTAATAATCATTTCTTTACTGTGCAGCTTCTTTATGGCGTCCAGGCCTACAACAGCCTCTTGGAGGCCGACGTCAAAGAAATGGCCAGTATGAAGGCCCAGTTTAAACAAAATGATGCCCATCGGACTGCTCTGGTAAAAGAGGCAGATGGCCTTCGCCAAACCGTTTCAGAGCAGAAAATCCTTATGGAAATTGGAGAGGCAGAGAAACGGGCTCTGATGGCTGAGAAACTGGCCTTGGCTGCTGAGCTGGAAGAAGTGAGGGTAGCTAATAAAAAGCTGGCAGCCGAAAAGGCAGACTCAGATAAACTCCTGGCAGAATCAGAGAACTTGCTGGCTCTTGAACGGGCCAAAGTAGAAGTGTGCTGACTAGGAGGTCTTGACATGTACAACAAATATTGTGTCATCTATGATCTTCGATCGGCCAGAGCTTGGCGTCAGAGGCATGAAATGGAGCATATCCCTCTGGAATCTCGGGAGTTCAAGACCGCGGAGGAATTTGATGCCCATATGGGAGTGCCTATGCCTTACAAGACTCCTCCTGCCTCTGAAAATGAGAAGAAGTTTGCCGCAATCCTGAAGGGGGAAGACTATCATCCTCCTGATCAGTAGTTTAGGCTTTTTAACTTTATCTGTACTTATTTCCCTCATAAGGGTAATTTTGTAACTCTTTTTTCCTTTATTAATGAACAAGAACTTTCATTCACTTACTCTTTTCTCGTTCTATTTTTAGTGTTTGACCTTTAATCATTTACGTCAACAATTGAGCTTTCGGGCATCTGGCCCCTGGGGCTTGCTGATATCCTCTGGTTGGTTCAAATCAAGTTTGAACTCAAACACTTAGGAGGATTTTATAAAAATTTGAGCCTTCGGGCATTTGGCCCCTGAGATTGGATTTTATCCTCTCGTTAATTCAAATCAGGTTTGAACTCAAAAACTTAAGAATATTTTAATGAAAAATTGAGCCTTCGGGCATTTGGCCCCTGAGGCTGGATTTTATCCTCTGGTCAGTTCAAATCAGGTTTGAAGTGAAACACTTAGGAAAATTTTAATGAAAAGGAGCCTTCGGGCATTTGGCCCCTGAGGCTGGATTTTATCCTCTGGTTAGTTCAAATCGGGTTTGAACTCAAACACTTAGGAATATTTTAATGAAAAGGAGCCTTCGGGCATATGTCCCCTGAGGCTGGATTTTATCCTCTGGTTAGTTCAAATCAGGTTTGAACTCAAACACTTAGGAATACTTTAATGAAAAGGAGCCTTCAGGCATATGGCCCCTAAGGCTGGATTTTATCCTCTGGTCAGTTCAAATCAGGTTTGAACTGAAACACTAAGGAATATTTTAATGAAAAGGAGCCTTCGGGCATCTGGCCCCTGAGGCTGGATTTTATCCTCTGGTTAGTTCAAATCAGGTTTGAACTCAAACACTTAGGAATATTTTAATAAAAAGGAGCCTTCGGGCATATGGCCCTGAGGCTGGAATATTATCCTCTGGTTAGTTCAAATCAGGCTTGAACTCAAACACTTAGGAATATTTTAATGAAAAGGAGCCTCCGGGCATATGGCCCCTGAGGCTGGATTTTATCCTCTGGTTAGTTCAAATCAGCTTTGAACTCAAACACTTCGGAATATTTTAATGAAAAAAGAACACATGTATAGAAGTATAATATATCTTTATTGAAATGAACTTGAAAATCATGAAGTAGAGGTGCCGGACATCGGGCACAGATGCTTTATAAAAAGGGTGCCATAGAAAAACATAGCTTTATTTCTTAACATGAAAAGTAATTATCTAAGGATAATACCTCTTTAACCGATAAACATTCTGAGAGTTGGACTCGAGGTGACCTGTCTCGTTATTCCGAACCCGATAAGCGCCGCGCCCGATAACCTCAACAATTGTATAAGGTCCTTCCCATGTCTCTCGTAATTTGCCCACAATCCCAATCTTTCTTATATGTACCATATCGCCCACTTGGAATACTCTTCTTTTGAATGCCCTAATTTGTTACTGATAGGCAGCCAGTCTTATCCCGACAGCTTCTCTTCTTTCTTCTAGGAGGTCCAGATCATGGGCTAGGTGTTGATTGTTTGGTCCTTCTTCCCATGCTTGACTCCTTAAAGTAGGTACCCTTAGCTCGGTCGGGATAACTGCTTCGGCCCCATAAGCCATGGCGAAAGGGCTTTCCCCAGTGGGTTGCCTTGGAGTAGTCCGATAGGACCATAACACTTCAGGCAATTTTTCCAACCATGCCCCTTTTGCGTCTTCAAGTTTTTTCCTTAGTGTATAAAAAATAGTTATGTTCGTTCTTTCAGCCTGCCCGTTCCCCTGTGGATAGCCAACCGAAGAAGTATTCTGGTTGATCCCATGTTTTGCCAGGAATGCTTGAACTTTCCTGTTATCCAAATTGGTGCCATTATCCATCATTATAGTTCGGGGTAGGCCGAATCTACAAATGATGTGACTCCATATGAACTTTATCACATGGCTCCCTGTGATTGTGGGGTACGCCTCGACTTCTACCCATTTGGTAAAGTAGTCCGTAGCCAAGAGAACATGTGTGGTACATCGTATTGCTTGCGGGAGAGGGCCCACAATGTCCATACCCCATCGGGCAAAGGGGTGAGGAACAATAGTTGGGTTCAAGAACTCTGGCGGTGGATGAATGGCATCTCCATGAAACTGACACTTTTTGCAATGTCGGACATAAACTTCAGCATCTCTTGTCAGATAGGGCCAGAAGTATCCCTGGGTGAGAACTTTATGAGCTAAGGATATTTCTCCGGAATGATTGCCACAGGCTCTTGCATGAATCTCTTCCATGACCGCCGAAGCTTCGGAGGGCGTGAGACATCTCAAGTATGGCCCGAAGAAAGATTTGCGGTATAGTTGGTCGTTATAGAGAGCATATCTGGCCGCCTTCATTCTTATCTTCCAGGCTTCTGATTTTGATTCAGGCAATGCACCAGTTCTCAAGTAATCCGCTATAGGATCCATCCAACTCGGCTCCCAGGGAATGACCATTACTTCTTCAGGGGGCACCAAGCTGGATCGGGCGATGAAGTCTATCGGTACAGTATGAGTCATGCTTTCCCCTGCCGCGGAGGCCTGGTTAGCCAGATGATCTGCTACGGAATTATCTCCTCTGGGAATCTGTTCAAAGGTTATTTGTTGGAACCCTTCGGCTTCCTTTAGAACCAAATTCCTGTACGCCTCCATTTTGGGCTCTCGGGTTTCATACTCCCCATTTAAATGGCGTATGACCAACTGGGAGTCACTTTGAATCTCTGCTTTCTGTACTTGAAGGCTTCGGGCCAACCGAATTCCTGAAAAAAGGGCTTCGTATTCGACTTCGTTGTTGGAGGCAGGAAACTCCAATCGAACGGACTGTTGGATTTTAGTACCATCTGGTGTTACGAGCTCAACTCCGATCCCTGCTCCATTGATATTTGATGATCCGTGTATGAACACGACCCATAATCCAGACTCATATTCTTCTACGGAGTCTGCAGTTTTTGTTTCCAACAGGAAGTCAGCTACTGTCTGTCCTTTGATGGTCGTTCGGGGGACATAGGTTATGTCAAACACGCCGAGTTCTATTGCCCACTTGGACACCCTTCCTGACAACTCGGGTTTTGCCATTATAGATCTGATTGGGGTGACCGTCGGCACTATAATCGGGTGTGCCTCAAAATAATGCCGAAGACGTCGTTTTGCATTGATCAGTGATAGTACCAGTTTCTCCTGCTTCGAGTAACGTGTTTCTCATCAGCAAGGGCTTTGTTGGTGTAGAAGACCGGTGTCTGATACCCCTTGCCCTCCTTAACCAGAGTGGCGATGGTCGACGATACTGATATTGCCAGATACAGGTGCAGTGGCTCATGTGCATCTGGGGTTGCCAGTATTGGTGGCCTTTCCATGTAACTTTTGAGTTTTTCAGGGCTTCTGCTTGCTCTGGCCCCCAGAATTCTCCTTTTGCCGCCCTTATTGCCTGAAAGAACGGCTTACACCGATCGGTTAATCGAGAGATGAAGCGACTGAGGGCCGCTATCCTTCCGGTTAGCACCTAGATCTCCTTCCGGGACTTTGGCTCTGCTAACTCTACGAGAGCTTTGACTTGCGTCGGACTAGCCTGTATTCCCGTCCGATCAACTATGTGCCCCAAAAACTGGCCTGAGGACACTCCGAAAGAACATTTAGACGGGTTGAGCTTCATATTGTACTTCTTGAGGGTGTCGAACACCTGCTGCAGATTGCTCAGATGGTCTCCTTTCGCCTTGCTTTTGACCACCGTGTCATCGATATAAGCTTCTACGGTAGATCCCATCATTCCCTGGAACACCCTTCTGACCAACCTTTGATAGGTAGCACCTGCATTTTTTAGTCCGAAAGGCATAACTATATAGTAAAATGTACCTGACTCAGTGATGAAGGCGGTTTTTTCCTTGTCCTCTAGGTTTATTCGTATATGGTTATACCCAGAGTATGCATCCAGAAAACTTAGGCGTTCGAAACCTGTGGTGGCATCTACCATCTGATCGATCTTTGGTAAAGGAAAACAGTCTTTCGGGCAAGTTTTATTCAGATCTGTGAAGTCCACACACACCCTCCACTTGCCATTTTTCTTTTAGACCACTACCACGTTCGCCAACCAGGAATGATACTGGACCTCCTTTATGAATCTTGCTTGAAGAAGTCGATCAACCTCTTCAGTTATGATTTGGTTTCGATGGGCCCCCATTTGCTTTTGTTTCTGTTTGACAAGCCTTGCGCTGGGATCTACATTGAGGGAATGTTGGGCTATTGATGGGTCGATGCCGGTCATGTCCATATGGCTCCATGCAAATATGTCAACATTAGATCGGAGAAGGGACTCTATTTCCTTTTTTTCTTGTGGACTGAGGCCTGAACCAATATAAGTAAACCTTTCGGGATGATCGGGGCAATTTGAACTTCTAGCAGAGGTTCAGCTGCTACTGGTGACCCCGAACCATCCTCCTGTAATTGCTATTTATCATCGGGTGCCGCATTGGATTGTGACCCTCGTTCTGGTTCCGCTTTTCTTTTTAGACTTTTCAGGGTGACAACATAACACTCCTTTGCTGCTACCTGATCTCCCCTGATGTCAATCACATCAACTCCGTTCAGGTCAATACACCGTATGACTTGATGCATGGTTGAAGGGACTCCTTGCATCCGATGGATCCAACCCCTTCCCATGAGGAGATTATAGGAAGGTTTGACATCTACCACCACAAAAGTCTCTCGGAGTGTGCGCCTTGCTGCTGTTACTGGTAGTTGGATCTCTCCCACTGTTTCCACTCTTCTGCCATCGAATCCTACCGTCGGGCTTCTGGACGGTACCATCTCCTGAGGGTTGATTTCTAACTTCTCAAAGGCCCATTTGGTGATAATGTTGGCGCTGCTCCTAGGGTCAACCATCACTCTCTTGATCAAGCAGTTCGAGACCATGAGGGAGATCACCAAAGGGTCATCGTGTGGCGTCTGAATGCTCCGCATATCCGCAGAAGTGAAAATTATTCGGGCATCCTCTTTCGGGCCTCTAAACTCGCTGACTTCCCCAACCCTTCGCAGTTTCTGAGCTTATCGCATCTGGGACCTCCGGGCTTCTTCCATCTCTGATCGACTTGGTCCTCTATGGACCATATGAATGACCCGTACGGGCTGTCCCATAGCTCCCTTGGCAGACGCATGCGACGCTTGGTCTGATCGGACTCCGTCCTTGGCAACGTACTCGGTCAGTTCTCCTTTTGCTATCATGGTTTCCACCTGTCTCCTGAGGCTTCTGTATTCGTTGGCATGGTGCCCGTACTCGCCATGGAAGGCACAGTGCCTTGATATATCTCTTTGGTCCATCGGCTGTCTGATGGGTGGCGGTGACCGGAAGATTCCTTTACCATTTGTCTCCTGGTACAGCTTGGCCAGGGTCACTTTTAAGGGGGTGACCTTGTCCTCAAACCTCAGGCATTTTTCTGGGACTGGGGAGGGTGCAGGAGAAGCGCTTGGTCGTTTCCGGTCTGGTGCCTGGTCCTTTACCCTGGAAGGTTCGGATGCCCTTGTCTCTACTGTTACAAATGCGGTCCTTCTTTGTCATATGGCCAGCTCTTCCTCTATTCAGAGATGCCCTTGTGCCCTGGAATTGAGCTATCCAATGTCTATTGGTGGTCTCTTGACCAGGGACTGATGGAACTTGGTTCCAGGGATCGGGGCCATTCTGAAGGCTTCGACAACTGAGTGATGATCGCAGTTGTCTATTGAAGATATCTCCACGTTGAATCGTGAGATAAAACTTTTCAGGGATTCGCCTTTCTCTTGGATCATGGTGAACAGACTGGAGATAGTCTTCCTCTGTCTTTTGTTGCCGAAGTACTGGGCAATAAATAACTCGCAGAGTCTGAGCCAACTTCCAATCGATTGGGATGGTTGCTTTCTAAACCATATGAGGGTTGCTTCGGTCAAACTAGTGGGGAAAAATTTGCAGAGTAAGGCCTCGTTCTCGTTGTAAACATTCATCTTGGTGTGAAGGTGGTAGATGTGTTATGTTAGATCTTTTGTACCATCGAACAGGGTGAACTTCGGTAATCTGAACCTCTTCGGATAGGGCACACTGGTGATTGAGATGGTAAACGGTGTCTGAACGGCGTCGATGGACGCCTCGAATGCCAGATCGATAGGGGTTTGTACCTTTAGATCTTTAAGCACGTCCCGTTGGAATTTGGACATGATTTCCTCTAGTTTTTTCATGGTCAGGACCTCTTCGGGGTTACGTACCCCAAGAACTTGTAGAGATGACTCCGCGTGCTCTTCACGATCGTTGTGGGATCTAACGGGGAGGTCGTCCTTATCCATCTAGCGGCTTACAGATCGTTCATGCTGGTCGGACTGCTCGTCGTTATAAACCTCCTGTAGGTTATGCATTTGAGCCAATTTTGCCATCAGTTCAGTGTTCTGCCTCTTTAACTCGGCAGTCCTCTCCTCTAGGGCTCGTCTGATCGGATCTTCTGGTTGCTGGCCTCCGTTTGGAGGTAAATCGGTCTGTTGTGAACGAGTGATCGCCATTGATGGTGAGAATCTTAGCTTTTTCTAGAGAGTGGGAAGCTTATTGAAAAATGTTTTGATAATAATAGAATACTTCCCACAGACGGCGCCAATTGTGTTAATGCAGAAAAATACACAATAATATTTGGGGGTAAAAATTGGATCCTTCCTCATTCATCAAAACCATATATTTATATACAATTACGGAAGATGGGTCAAGCCCATATATCCAAGTTTATCAATCCCTTAAATCAGGGGATTTGATAAACTCTACCCTTTTTTGGACTCTTTATTATATAATTGGACTATTCCTTGACTTGTGGAACACTTATCTTCTAGAATTTTCCATAGGCCCATTATTTCCTTAGCCCACTTATTTTCAGCCCATCCGCTTCCGGCCCATCGGTCTTCGGCCCATCCATCCTCGGTCCATCAGTCCTATGACCCATCTTGGTTGGGCCAGATATTTTTAATTATTACACCTACCAACTTCTATTTTCTACTTTAAATAAGTACTATTGACTAATAAGACATGTCACTTCTCAAAATAGGTTAGGTTTTGAGAGAGATTTCCTTTCTTCTTCTTCTTCTCATTTCTTTATGTGAGGTTGTTCTTTCTTTCTTTATTCTCTTCATTTCTTCACTACCATGGATGTTTCAAGCTCTAAGGTTATGGATTCTAAAAGAGGTGTTGGAGGGAGAAGATAAGGCTCTTTTGGAGGATTTGGAGGTCGAGGACGTGGCAAGGTCATGTCTCATGTTGAGGAAACTCACCCTCCTCCCCCATGCTCTGAAGTACCTGTGGTTCTTGTTCTGGATGATGACACTTTGGCTTCTCCAAGGGCGGCGCGTAATGCAAACGCAATTACTGTTGGAAATAGTAATAAACTTGATTTAGTGGGTTTTGATGTTACCTAAGTTATATTGTGTGTTTTAATGTGTGTGTTAGTGGGGGTGTGAGTGTAAGACAATAAAAGTAGAATAAGTGATAAGTATGATAGTGGGAGTTACACCACTAAATGTTATGTTAGTGGGTTAGTGGATATTTATTTGCATTTAAATATGATAGTTATATGTATATTTTGAGGCCTATATAAGGCTATGTTCTTTACATGTTTTAATCAATTTGAATAAGAGAAATAAAGTATTTTTTCTAATTCTTCTTCATACACTTCTCTTCCTAAACTCTAGGCCACTATTTCCAACAAAGTGGTATCAGAGCTAGGTTATATCAAAAAGTGAGAGCCACCAGAACAGGTCGGCACGAGAGAGCCAGTATAGGCTGGCGCAGCCAGAAGGTGTGAGTGAAACACCTAGTGCAAGTGAAGCACAGGGAGCAACCAGAAGGTGTGAGTGAAACACCTAGTGCGAGTAAAGCACAAGGCACAGCCAGAAGGTGTGAGTGAAACACCTAGTGCGAGTAAAGCACGGGACGCAGCCAGAAGGTGTGAGTGAAACACCTAGTGCGAGTAAAGCACGGGGCGCAGCTAGAAGGTGTGAGTGAAACACCTAGTGCGAGTGAAACGCATGCGGTACATAGAGATAGAGAGGAAAAAGGACCAGAAGGTGGTCATGATCATCCACTAATGTATGGATGATGCAATGCTATAAAGGGTTGCTAGTGCGAGTAATGCAAAACAAGTATGAAAGATTCTTCAAAATTCTTTCCAAGAAGGTGAACAAAGTGAAGAAGAAGGAAGTGTACCTCAAGTTCATGAAGTCACAAGATCAAGTTGCTGATAATTTCACCAAGGCCCTCAAGTTTAAAATAATTTCAGAAGTTGACAAGTTTACTTGAAATAGTAAAATCAAGTTTAAGGGGGGGTGTTGGAAATAGTAATAAACTTGATTTAGTGGGTTTTGATGTTACCTAAGTTATATTGTGTGTTTTAATGTGTGTGTTAGTGGGGGTGTGAGTGTAAGACAATAAAGGTAGAATAAGTGATAAGTATGATAGTGAGAGTTACACCACTAAATGTTATGTTAGTGGGTTAGTGGATATTTATTTGCATTTAAATATGATAGTTATATGTATATTTTGAGGCCTATATAAGGCTATGTACTTTACATGTTTTAATCAAGTTGAATAAGAGAAATAAAGTATTTTCTCTAATTCTTCTTCATACACTTCTCTTCCTAAACTCTAGGTCACTATTTCCAACAATTACTACTATTCTTCACCTTGTCAATTCAGGTACTGTAGCTCCTGACACATCACCATGTAAGGATGGCAGTTCCTGTTTTCCTTCCCTTTTTCAGGATAAAGGTAAGGATGTGACATGTTTGAGCCCTTCACTAGGCACTGTTAACCCTTCCTCAACTGTTGAAGCTCAGGGCTCTAGAGACCTCATGACGGCAAAGCCAGCTACAGATGTGACACCACAAACATATCCAAAGTCTTGGGCTAGCTTGCTCTAGCAAGGCAACAAGAAAGGTCGTATGAAACTACAATATCATCCCCCAAAACTTGGATCTTCAAAGACTGCATCTCCTCCAATGGAAGTTGCCACCATAGGAGGCACAGAGTGGGAAAACTATGTAGTGGTTACTTCATTGATAAACCTCTTCCCTTCTTTACAGTTGAAGCCATTGCAAAGAAAATGTGGGGAAATGAGGGTTTGGTTTAGGTATATGGGACAAAGAGGGGTTTTTTTTACTTCAAGTTTGAAAATGAACAAGGAAGAGGCTCTATCCTTGAAAGAGACTAGTGAGCAAGTCAAGCCAAGTGAGAAGTAAAGTGCCCCAAAATAGCAATGGGTAGTGGTCAATAGAAAAGGGAAAGCTGCTGAAATTGTCAATGATCCAATAATGGATATTTTTACCACTCTTCCTCCATCTGACATTTCTTTACCTAGTGATTCTGATGTGATTCATCCTCCCACTAAGGAACCCATGGAGGAGCCTCTGTCAACCAATGAAGATGATCCACAAGAGCCACATGATCTGGTTATTTCTCCAAACAAGTTCAGTTACCTTGTTGACTTGGAAGAGCATGATGAACCAACTCTTGTTACATCCACTGATGCTTCTTCATCTAGGAGATCTCCCTAGGTATCTTCTATATCACACACCTATAGGCCTCTTGATGTGATTATTATCATTCCTATTGAAAATACTAGCTCTATGAAACAAGTTATTCAAGGAGTCAATAATAGAGCCAAAAAGAATAAGAGAGGGGTTTCATCCCCTGTGAGTAACCCTTCTCCTCCCAAATTACAATGATCTATACATGGAATGTTAGGGGCTTGAATGGCCCTGTTTCCCAAGTTGAATGTAAAAAACACATGAAATCACTTGACATTTCCCTTGTTGCTTTCTTTGAAACCAGAGTTCAAGCCCAAAACAAATCCAAAGTTTTCAATGTTATTTACCCTACATGGAGGTCTTTAGACAATTATAGTTATGCTGTTTTAGGTAGAATTTGTATGTGTTAGGACCCATCTAAATGGAATGTTGTATTGGAAGGAATGTCTGATCAAGCTATCCACTACCACATTCTGAATAAAGCTAATCAGCTAAGCTCTAGGGTCAGTTTCATTTTTATGGGGACAATGACCCTTATAAAAGAAGAGCTCTCTGGCATGACCTTTTGAATAAAGCTAATTTATGTCCTAATCTACCCTGGTGTGAGATGGGGGGCTTTAATGCCCTCAGGAACATAAATGAATGACTGAGAGGTACTACTAAATGAACTCTTTAATGTAAGAGTGTGGGTTGTGCCTTGATGCTGCTGGCCTTCATGATCTAAGGTACTCTGGTATTAAATACTCCTGGAACAACAGTCATATTTTTAGGAAAATTGATAGGTGCTTAGCAAATGACAAGTGGATTGAATCTTATCCCCTTTTTATGTCCACTTTGGAGCTTAGGCTATATCTGACCATGCATACATCCACCTTAAGCTCACTACTCAAATTTTTCAGAAGTTGAAAAAACCATTTAGATTTAATAACTTTCTTGCTGCTCATGATGGATTCTTACCTACAGTTCAATATGCTTAGAATTGCCACATTAGAGGAACCAAAATGTTCACATTGATGAAAAAACTCAAACTTATAAAGGAAAGGCTCAAGGGCCTTAATAAGATTCGTTATGACAGTCTTTCTACTCAGGTTGATGAAGCTAGGAGAAAGGTCTTGAATGTCCAAATTCTTATTGATGTTGATCCCCTCAACCAAGCCTTGATTGATAATGGTAATGATTGTCTCAGAAAGTTCCATCACCTTGCAAATGCTAAGGAATGCTCTTACAGACAACAATCTAGAATCAAATGGCTCAAGCTTGGTGACCAAAATACCTCCTATTTTCATAGAATTATTAACATAAGAAGAGCCTCTAGCTTCATTTCTGCCATTTCCAATACCAGAGGTGAAACCTTCAATGACCAAATTTCCATCAAGAGCTGCTTTGTGAATTATTTCAAAGACCTTTTCTCTAAACAAACAGATCCTGTTAGCCAAATCCCTGACCTATCTTAGTTCATTCATAACTCCCTCTCTCAAGCACAAAGGGACTGGATGAGGAGACCTGTTGACCCCGCAGAGATAAAGTCTATCATTTTTGTTATGAAGGAAGATAAAATCCTTGGTCCAGAGGGTTTGAACATTGTGTTCTTCAAAGCTGCATGGCCTATTATAGGCTCTGATATCACTAAAGTTGTCTTGAATTTCTTTGAAACAGGTCTCATGCTCAAGGAAGTGAATGCTACTTCTATAGCTCTTATACCTAAAATGGAGAATCCCTCAAGAGTTGAAGACTTCAAACTTATCTCTGTGTGTAATGTCATCTACAAGGCTATTACAAAGATCTTAGCTAACAGAATTAAGCCTGTTCTTGATGGTTGTATTAGCCCCAACCAAACAGCTTTTATCCCTGACAGAAACATCACTGATAATGTTCTCCTAGCTCAGGAAGTGATGTTTCACTACCACAAGTTTAAGAAGCCTTGTAGAGTAACCATGAAGGTTGACCTCAGAAAGGCCTATGACACTATTGCTTGGGAGTTCATTGAAGTTGCCCTTAAAGCCTTTGGTGTTCCTGAATAGACTCTCTCCCTTATTATGACTTGTCTTAACACATCTAGGTTCTCCATCAACATCAATGGAAGCCTAGAGGGTTTTTTTTTTAGCTCTAGAGGATTGAGACATGGAGATCCAATCTCCCCTTACCTCTTTGTCATGACCATGGAGGTTCTATCTAATATGCTCAATCAGTTGAAGGAGGATAGAGAGTTTAAATTCCACTAGAGGTGCAACAAACTCAAACTCAATCACTTGATGTTTGCAGATGATCTTCCCATCTTCTGCAATGGTGATTTTCACTCTGTGTCTGCCATCATTAGGAAAGTGAACCAGTTTAGTGCTCTATCTGGTCTGGATCCTAATCCTTCTAAAAGCTCTTTGTTCATGTCAGGCATCCCTTAACACCTGAAGGACTATTTCAAAAGTGTTACTCAATTTCGTATGGGCACTCTCCTTGTGAAGTACCTAGGGGTTCCCTTAATTTTTACCAAACTTAAACCTGAAGATTGTGCTGACCTTGTTCACAGAATCACAAAGAGGGTTCAAGCTTGGAGCTCTAGGTTTCTATCCTTTGCTGGAAGACTCCACCGTATTCAAGTTGTTCTTTTCTCAACTTAAGTCTACTGGGCTTCTACTTTTGTTCTCCCCAAAACAGTTATGAAATCTATTTCCTCTATTATAAGGAAATTCCTATGGAAGGGATCCAGTCTTGTTGATGGTGGAGAAAAGTTGGCTTGGTCTTCTGTTTGCTTGCCCAAGAGTGAAGGTGGCTTAGGTATTAAGGACCTCCCAACTCGGAACAATGCTGCTATGTCTAAGCACATTTGGAAACTCATTCACCCTTCTTCCAGTTCTCTATAAGTTTCTTGGGCTCACTCCTATATCATCAAATCCAACAGTTTATGGCAGATTAAAAGCTCCCACAATAGATCTTGGGCTTGGAGAAAACTCTTGAATTTGAGGGACAAGTTTAGAGGTTTTCTTAAGTTTAAAATTGGTAATAGTTCTTCTGTGTCCCTTTGGGGTGACCCTTGGCTTTTTGACCTTCCCCTCATAGAGATCTATGGTGAAGAAATTGTTCACATATATGGGTTAAGTATGAAAGCTAAAGTTATTGATATCATATATGGCTCCTCATGGGCTTGGCTTAACTCCATATGCATATCTCACATTCTTGAAACCACTGCTCATCTCCCTTCTCTCTCTCCTCTTAAGTGTGACTCCATAGTTTGAGCCCCTTCTCAAAGGTTCAGCATACACTCAGCTTGGGACAAGCTCAGAACAAATAAGGGCATGGTCTCATGGACAAGTGTAGTTTGGTTCAAAGGTGCAGTTCCTAGACATGCATTTATCCTTTGGACTGCAGTGCACAACAGATTGTATACCCAAGTTAGACCCATTCTTATGGGTCTTTCCAATCAAAATAGATGTTTTTATTGTTCAGGGTTTGAAGACAGGAATCACCTCTTCTTTGAGTGTCCTACTACTACTACTACTAGAGGTTAGAACTATGTTAAAAGCAATGGTTGTATTCAATGCCATCATTCTTCTTGGAATGAGTGTTAGGATCAGAAAACGCTCTGATACCACTTGTTAGGATCAGAAAACGCTCTGATACCACTTGTTCGGGTTCGCACACCCTATGTACGAAGCCGTGCACACCTGCAAATCAGAAAACGCACACAAACACACCAAACGATCGACACAAGAATATATAAGTGGTTCAGCCAAATAAGCCTACGTCCACGGAGAGCACCGTTTCACTAAAAAATCATTGAGAGGATTACAAGGGGGTGATTCGCAAATCACACACGCACACACACTGTGTATACTCACGCCTGTATTACCGGAATAATATAAACGTATATTATTCCTAACTCTCTCTCTCTATTTCTGTGTACACAATTCAATAGGAGAAGCCCTATATTTATAGGTGAGGATATAGAGGTGGGTTTCCCAATCTTCCGATGTGGGACAAGTTAATATAACAAAGTAGTCATATTATATATATATGCCAATATATAACAATCTCCCACTTGACGACTTTGCCTTCATCAATCAACTCCATCAATGATCAGTGCTCGGTGCCCTCATTTCTGTCTTCAAGCTTGAAGACCAACTGAAGTTGCGCACAACTTCAGTTTCTCTGTTGTCACTACTTTGGTCAACATGTCGGCCGGATTCTCACTTCCTTGAATCTTATTAAGTGTTAATACTTCATCCTCTAATAGAGATCTGATAAAGTGATAACGAAGATCTATATGCTTGGTTCTTGAATGAAATGCTGAATTTTTCGCCAGATGTATAGCACTCTGACTATCACTATGCAAAACACTCTTTCCTTGCTCGAATCCCAACTCTGCCAACAAACCCTGTAACCAAATCATCTCTTTGCTAGCCTTTGTCACGGCTACATACTCAGCCTCTGTAGTAGATAACGCTACAATCCTCTGTATCTGCGAAATCCAACTGACTGCTGTAGTACCTACTATAAAGACATAACCAGTAGTGCTTCTTCTGTGATCTATCTCACCAGCAAAATCTGAATCTACATAGCCATGTAAATTCACTTCACCTTTTCCAAAATAAAGGCATCTGTTTCCCAGTGAGTCTTTCCTGGATTGGACATGAACCTGCTGACTGCTCCCACTGCATATGCAATATCTGGTCTTGTACAAACCATTGCATACATCAAGCTTCCAATAGCTGAAGCGTATGGAATACTGGCCATGTTATTCCTCTCTGCTTCTGACTTGGGAGACTGCTTTTTGGATAATCGAAAATGACTAGCCAAAGGTGTGCTAACTGACTTAGCATCACTCATGTTGAACCGCTTCAAAACCCGTTCAACGTAGTTAGCCTGAGACAACTGCAAAATTCCTTTCTGTTTGTCTCTGATGATTCTCATACCAAGAATCTGCTTCGCTGTGCCTAAGTCCTTCATCTCGAACTCTTTTGCCAACTGCTTCTTTAACTTACTGATTTCCGTAAAATCAGATCCAACTACTAACATGTCATCAACATAAAGTAGGAGGATAATGTAACTTGTGTCAAACCTCTTGAAGTAGCAACAATGGTCAGCGTTGCACTTGATATAACCATGTCTCTGCATAAATCCATCGAATTTCTTGTACCACTGTCTTGGAGCTTGTTTCAAACCATACAAGCTCGTTTCCAACTTACACACAAGTTTCTCTTTCCCTTTCTCTAAGAAACCTTCCGGTTGCTGCATATAAATCTCCTCCATTAGGTCACCATGGAGGAAAACAGTTTTGACATCTAACTGCTCTAGGTGCAAACCCTCTGATGCAACAATGCTAAGAACTGAACGAATGATAGTCAGTTTCACAACCGGAGAAAATATGTCGGTGTAGTCGATTCCTGCTTTCTGCTGAAAGCCTTTTACTACAAGTCTCGCCTTGTACCTTTTAGAACCATCATGTTCTTCTTTGACTCTGTAGACCCATTTATTATGGAGAGCTTTCTTTCCTACCGGAAGCTCGGTTAGCTTCCATGTCTTGTTGGAAATAAGGGACTTCATCTCATCTTCCATCGCAAGCTCCCACTGGCTCGCATCTGCTGCACTGCATGCTTCATCAAAATACTCTGGTTCACCTCCATCTGTGAGCAACAAATAATTCATGTATCTCCGATTCGGCTCATGCTGCCGTGAAGACCTCCTAGGTACAGGAATAGGAGTCGGAGACTGCGGTGTATCAACCTGTTGAGTATTTCCATCTGCAATATGTTCGTCTGACTGAGTACTCTCACTGTCTTGAACATCATCTAACTCAACACACACAGGATCACTATGTACTATAGGCTCTGAGGTTGTTGTGTGTCTGTCCTTGTACATAACCTTTTCATTGAACACTACATCTCTGTTTCGGATCAGTTTTCGGTTCTGATCATCCCATATGCGGTAACCATACTCATCACCGCCATAGCCAATGAAAATACACTTTTGTGACTTGGGATCAAGCTTACCCCTCATAGTGTCACTAACATGTACATATGCAACACAACCAAAAACTTTTAAATGTAAAAGTGTTACCTCTCTACCGCTCCAGACCTCTTCTGGTATTCTGTGCTCCAATGGTACTGATGGACCACGATTAATTAAGTACGCTGCTGTACTGACTGCTTCTGCCCAGAACTGTTTCGGCAACCCTGCCTGAATGCGCATGCTTCTGGCTCTCTCAGTCAATGTCCGGTTCATCCGTTCTGCTACGCCATTCTGTTGTGGTGTACGTGGAACAGTTCTCTCTAATCTGATACAGTTCTCATAGCAAAATCACTTAAACTCGGTGTCCTGATACTCTCCACCATTATCGGACCGTAATCTCTTGATCTTCAAACCCGTCTCATTCTCTATCATAGCCTTCCAACTCTTGAACACACCGTACACTTCAGATTTATGTTTCAAGAAATAAACCAATACCTTTCTGGAATGGTCATCGATGAAGGTGACGAAATAAGACTTTCCGCCAATAGATGAGACATTTGATGGCCCCCATACATCAGTGTGAACTAGCTCAAGCTTCTCCTTTCTGAGTTCTCTGCCGCTTTTCTGAAAACTAACCCTCTTCTGCTTACCGAATACGCAATCCTCACAGAAGTCGATATCAATCGAATTTAGACCTGGTAGCTTTCCCTTTGCGAGCATAACCTTGAGTCCCTTTTCACTCATGTGACCTAGCCTCTGGTGCCACAAATTATGATCCTCATTGCTTTCTGCAATTGCTATAAATGTGTTAGCCTTGGTGGTAGTGTACAGCGTACCTGTTTTCTTTCCTCGTGCTATAGTCATAGCTCCCTTGGAAACTTTCCACTTATCTTCACTGAAAGTGGTCACATAACCTTCACTCGCCAACTGGCCTATTGAGATCAGGTTCTTCCTCAAGTCTGGAATGTGTCTGACATCCCTCAGCTTCCATATCGATCCGTTGAGTCTGATATGTACTTCACCCTTGCCAACAACACTGCAGAGTTGATCGTCACCTAGATAAACCTTGACTTGAGGTGGCATGGAATGATGCTCCAGAGTCCAAAACCCAAGACTCTGCTTTGCTCTCCAAAGAGCATATCAGTGCATCATCTGCCTCTTCTAAGACAATATTTGCCTCTGTCTTGTCATCTGCTACCTTCTGCGGGGATCTACACTGGTTCCTTAAATGACCAGTCTTGCCGCAATTCCAACATTCGATTGCTTTGGAATTTCTGGGACCTCGAGACTGTGATCTTCCCTGTCTCGACTTGGAACGGCCACGCCTTTGGTTTCCGCCTTTCTGTTTGTTCGAACCTCTGCCTCTGGTGTCGACATTCAATGCTATGCCACTGCTTGAAGAGTCTGACGACTGTCTTCTGATCTCTTCTGTGAGTACCATACTCACAACGGTATCATACTTCAACGGGTCTATCCCTGAAGAATTACTGATTGCAGCCACTGTGGCGTTCCAGCTCTCTGGCAATTGATTAAGGAGAAAAGCTGATTTCACCTTGTCTTGAAGCACTACTTCAATTGATTCCAACTGCCCATAAATGTCATTAAGCTTACTGAGATGTTCACCAACATTCCCATTCTCGGACATCTTCAGATTCGTCAATCTGCTGATAAGATGTAATGTATTTGCCCCAGACGGCTGTTCGTACATCTTCGAAAGTGCTTCCATGAGAGACTTTGCAGTCTTCTCTTTCCTGATATTAAAGGCAACAGATTTTGCCAACGTCAATCTGATCGTGCCAAGAGCCTTTCGATCTAGGATATTCCACTCCTCTTCTTTCATTGAATCTGGCTTCGTCTCTTCTAGCGGCTGATACAAATTTTTCTGGAATAACACATCCTCAATTTGCATCTTCCAATAGGTAAAGTTTGTACCATCAAACTTGTCGATCATTACTGTCTTTTCTTCTCCCATAACTCCCACTGAGCCTATTAGAGATATTCGGAGTGCAAAATCGAGTATACGGTTGCGTCGGGGACGGTTCAAAACCTTAAGAACGCCTCTGACCGCGTCCAAAACGGGTCAAAAACGACTCCAAACGGGCCAAAACAAATTCGCACAAAAGACAGAAATTTAATCACGAAATCAGTACCTTCTCTGGGTGCGTGCGGGCGCGTCCCTTCTCTGATTGGGCTGATTCTTGCGTTAAAACGTCGGTATTCGAATTCTCTTTCCGTAGATATATTATAAGCCTCGTTCCGATAAACGATGCTCCGGAAAATCACGCCGAACCGAAACTGCTACTCGACGGAGCGAAAAAACTGACTGGAAATTTAGGCGGCGCGTGGGGGCGCGTGACTAAATTTTCGGCGACGTGCTTGACACTGCTGGCTTCGTCTCGTCAAGACGAAGCTCCTGGTGTGGTCGGTTTCTGATTTAGGGCACTCGAAAAAATCAGATCTGGACCAGATCGTCGGGCTTCGTGAATTGCTCCAACCTGGGGCTCTGATACCACTTGTTAGGATCAGAAAACGCTCTGATACCACTTGTTAGGATCAGAAAACGCTCTGATACCACTTGTTCGGGTTACCTGCAAATCAGAAAACGCACACAAACACACCAAACGATCGACACAAGAATATATACGTGGTTCAGCCAAATAAGCCTACGTCCACGGAGAGCACTGTTTCACTAAAAAATCACTGAGAGGATTACAAGGGGGTGATTCGCAGATCACACACGCACACACACTGTGTATACTCACGCCTGTATTACCGGAATAATATAAACGTATATTATTCCTAACTCTCTCTCTCTATTTCTGTGTACACAATTCAATAGGAGAAGCCCTATATTTATAGGTGAGGATATAGAGGTGGGTTTCCCAATATTCCGATGTGGGACAAGTTAATATAACAAAGTAGTCATATTATATATATATGCCAATATATAACAATGAGACTATTCAATGGTGTTACTCCCTTAAAGGTAGAAAGTTGTCTACTATACTAAGTAAATGGTGTTTGGCAGCTTCAGTCTATGTGTTCTGGAGTGAAAGGTGTCGAAGGCTGTACACAGGTCAAGCTAGGCCTGAATCTCTTCTCCATGCTGAAATTATGGACACTGTAAAGTTTAGAGCCTTCTCCCTTCTAGGAGTCCCTTCTACTCAGGAGAATGTGTGCATGGCAAATGTATTTATGGTGGCTCTGGGGCATCCTTGATATGGAGTTCCCATTCCACTTTGTTTGATTTTTTCTTCTAATACAAGCTGATTGTTCAAAAAAAAAACAACTATTGACTAATAGTTTTTATATTATTTTGTAGCTAATAGAACTTCTAAAATACTAATTTAATTAAGAATATTGTCCATTTACGTTTGCTACGAAATTTTGCAAAAGAAAAAATTTCATCTTAGGAAACAACAAATATCTCCTTTTTTATGCGAATTTGACACAATATAAGAAAAAAAATAAAAAATTATTATTAATTTCATCTTATATATAACAATTTCCGCAAACATACAATAGAGGTTTCTATACAATAATTATCGTTTATTTTAACAATTTTGTATTTTATTTTACGATTATGAGATACATGCATTACATGTGTGTCTATATAAATTTCTCTTATTTTATTTTTAAATTCTTTTTTCTATACACATATTTTGTTAAAATATAACTATTAAATTAAATAAAGATTTTACTCAGAATTATTAATTAGTATTTATTAGGTGGTGGCCTTTACTAGTATAGAGAGAGAGAGTCTAGTTTAAATGGTCTTCGTTTAAATTAATTTACTTTTATATAACAATCTCTTCACACCAATCGAGTAATATACGAATTATGTTATCGATGCATTGTAGTTAAACCTGACACACCTAACAGGGATTTCAATAACGAATGATGGCATTAGATTTGCTTAGGATAACTTCATTTTACGTTTTCTCATATTTTTTTATTTTATTTTAATCAATTCTTCGAGTTTGAAATTTTTTATTTACACCCTTTATTTTTTAAAACTCATATTATTTATACCCCTATATCGAAATTACCTTCAATATATTGAGATAAGTGATGATTGAAAATAAAATTTACTGCTTCAAAATTTATTATTTATATCCATGGTGTTTGGAAACAAGGTTTACTAACCTCAAAATTTGTTATTTCGACATAAATAAATAAAAATTTATTTATACTAAAATATATAAAAAGTATTTAAAAAAAAAAAAAATTAATTGGTAGTTCGAAATATTTTTTTATATTTTGAACTTAATTTTTTTTTTTTATATTTTACAATAATTGATAGTTCGAAAAAAAAAATTTCGGCATTATTATTTTAGTTTTGCATAAATAAAAAAAATTCAGTTATAGTAAAATATATAAAAAAATATTTAAAAATAAAAAAATATCTAATTAGTAGTTTGAAATTTTTTTTTATATTTTACTCTAATTGATAGTTTGGCAAAATAATATTTCAGAATAAATTTTTTATTTTGGCATAAAAAAAAATCTCGCTTATAGTAAAAAATCTGTTAATGATCAATACTATCCTTACAAGTCATGAAATGACTTACTTACCCTCCTTTATACTAACATACCATTCACTTTTTTAATTAAAATTACAATAAATTCTATCTCTTATATTCATATATGTCTCTCCTTTCATAAAGGCAAAACCATTTTCATCAAAGTTCAGATTTATTATAATATTATTTAATGTTGTCCTAATGTAATATACTGCTAATATATGCTCAAAATTTTGTTATTACTTCGGATTGTTCCTAAAATTAAGTATAAATTTGCTACTTATTGATTATTAATTAAACACCAAAGCAATCATTGCACTCAATTTATACACACACATATACAGACGTGTATATATAATGCTTTCTCTTTCTCTCTCCTAAATTAACCCCCAAACAAACGCACAAGAATGCCTTCTTGGCTCTCACTCTCTCCCCAACCCCTTCAAACCAGAATAATCCCAATTCTCAACTCCACCACAAAGCACCACCAAACCCTCCTCCGCCGAAGCATACGGTTGCAACAATCACAGCCCCTCCGCCTCGGCGGCGTCACAGCAGACCTATCCGTGCTCGGCCAATCCATCTGCCGCCAACTCCACGGCGTCACCGCCTTCCTCGCGCCTCCTCCTGCTCTGCCGCCGCATTCATCTTCGCAGGCATTTGAAACATACTTTTGACCAAGTATAAGAGAAATAGGCCGCATATTGGTCTTTCTAAACATGATTTACTTTAAAACCGCATATAAAAGTTAAACCCTAAGACTACATTTTCAATTATTAATGTAAAAGAATATTAATGAAAAAAACTTTGAGGATAATAAACTTTGTTTCCAAATACCATCTATCTCAACATTGAGGTAGATTGGGATAGTTTCAGGATAGAGGTAAATGATATGAGTTTAAAAAAATAAGAGTTGTAAATGATTTGATTAAAATAAAAATAAATCTCAGCGTATGAATGAGGTTAGCCCATTTGTTTATCATTACTGACGTGATTATCATTGTTGCCTTAATTTCTGAACAAACTTTGCGGCTACATTGATTTTTTTTTATTTTTAGATTTCATCTTAATAATTTAATATATCTTACGTAGGAGATGAATCAGATGATAACCCATCAAATTAACTAGCTCCCTCAATCAGTGTTTGGGTGTGTGACTGTGTATATCTGTAGTATATTGTAAGGAAAGTGACCTAGAGTGAGAGTCAATACACAAATGGAGACAGAAGACTGAGTTTCATTAATAGAGATGTTTCTGCTGGGTCATTACATTTTCCAAAAAAAGACTCAAGACTGTAGGAGAGCTAGGTTTAATACAGGAGGGCACATTCCAGTGGGTTGGGTTATTTATATAATGCATGTTTAACGTAGGTTAAATCAAGGCTGTCCAAATGAGGCATTGTGAATCGATTGTCATGGTGTCTTTATGAGTAACTTGTTCTTGGCTTTTAGCCCCTTCCCACTTAAGGTGAAATTTGTATTTGTATTTTCGTATTTATTTATAAAATTTGTTTAACCTTTCGGAAAAAAAAAAATCAAGGTTGTCCAAATGAGGAGTTCATGTAGAATCGTTTTGGAATCCATAGAATCGGAATCGTAGAATCGTAATCTAAATGTATTAATTTTTTTAAAAAATATTAAATAATAAATATTTAATTTAAAAGTGTAAATCATATTAGAATTTTCAAAATTTTCTAATACATTGGACCTTGAAATATTTTGTCATAAATTTTAGTCATATCTTGGGATATTGGACTAAATCATTAAGCTTTTAGGCATTTTTTATAGAGGGCTTAACCGTCCAACCATTATTTTAATGTAGTAGCATCGTGGCAAAATCGTAAAAACGTACAAAATCGTATAGAATCGTAGTAGAATCGTATAATTATAAGATTTTATCAATTAAAATCGGGATTCTGACAACTATGCCTTAAATAGAAACCTTAATAACATAGGTAAAACGTAATGTAACTTCAATTAGAAATAATGTAAAGTGCAAAACAAATTAAAAAAATAAAAACTAAAGTACACCCGAATTTGTAATTTATTACTTGAAATATATTTGTGGAGAAACTCTTCTAAGTGTTTCTTTTTGACTTACACTTAATCCAATATTTTATTAAAATTAATTATAAAAATAATTTACATTATTTTGATGACAAATTATTAAGTCAATTTGCACAATTTAAAGGGTTAATTTCAGTAAACCCCCCTATACTATCCAATTTAATCAACTAACTCCTACTGTGTCCATTTTGCCCCATATACTATTCAATTTCATCAACATACCCCATCACCTCTCAAAATGCCTAAACTACCCTCAATAGTATAAGGTAGTTTAGTGAATTATTTCGGAAATAATAATATATACTTTTTGCAAAAAAAAAAAAAAAAAATTCGAAAAAAATCATATATTTTTTTTCGAACCTTTTTTTTTTGCGAAAAAGTATATATTATGTTCCAAAATATGAATTTTTTTCTCGAAATTCATATTTTTAATAATATATAATTTTTCGTAATATATACTTTTTCGCAAAAAACATATTTTTCGGAAAAAAAATCATATTTTGGAACATAATATATATTTTTCGCAAAAAATTATTTTTCAGAAAAAAATCATATTTTGGAACATAATATATTTGTTTTGCAAAAAAATTATTTTTCGAAAAAAAAATTCATATTTTGGAATATAATATATACTTTTTCGCAAAAAAAAATTCAAATTTTGGAACATAATATATACTTTTTCGCAAAAAAAATATTTTTCGAAAACAAAAATTCATATTTTGGAACAAAATATGATTTTTTTTCGAAATTTTTCTTTTTTGCAAAAAGTATATATTATGTTTTCCAAAATAATTCATTAAACCCCCTTATACTATTAATTTCACTAAATCACCTTATACTATTGAGGGTAGTTTAGGCATTTTGAGAGATGATGGAGCATTTTGATGAAATTGAATAGTATAGGGGGCAAAATGGACACAGTAGAAATTAGTTGATTAAATTGGATAGTATAGGGGGGTTTACTGAAATTAATCCTAATTTAAATGTAATTCTTGAATTAGTTGTTTCAAAGTATATTAATTTGTCTTATTTCAGAAATTTATTTTTTTGAGAAATCAACTTTGTATTTAAGGAGAAGAAACATGCACAAGGTTACAAGAGTATGTGGAATCCTTCATCAAAGACTACCCCCACCAAAGGATCAAAAACCAATAAAAAACCACCCCTCTTACTAGATCTGTCAATGGATTGGATTTTAATCCGAATCCGATCCGATTAGCCGGATATGGATTGAAAATAAAATCCGATAATCTAATTATGATCCGAATCTGATAATCCGATTTCTTAACAAATTGGATTTGGATTTATACTAATCCGATCCAATTAATTTTATATATACACATATATATTATGTTATTAATATGTAAATATTAAATAGTATACTTAATTATGTTTCATATTTTTTTTTCGCTTTTTAATTATGTAGTATACTTAATATGTAGTCATGTATTATAAGCATTGATTGTAAAATACATAATTTAGTATTTGATATTCTTAAAAAATAACATAAAAATAATAAAAAAAATTAATAAGTTTTTGTAATTTTTTTTTACCTAATCGGATCGGATATCCGAAAATGAAAAAATTCGAATTTGGATTAATTAAGTAAAAATTCATCGGGTTATCAGGTCGGATCGGATCGGATCAGGACAGATTCGATCCGAATCTGACCCGTTTACAGGTCTACCTCTTACAACAATAGAGGTTTCTCCTACATATCTCAAGCCTAGTCCAAAAGGAAAAGTAAAAAAGACCTAGCAAGAATAGCATACCATAGAATGCTAGAAACCCTAGAACATCATAGACACCAACTGAACAGGAGACAAGATGCCATAAGAACTAAGGTGGTGTTTAGTAACATGGGTTGATGCCATTTTTTTTTGTTTTGGTGTGAAAAAATGGTACCAACCCATGTTTGGTAAGATTGGTGTTGGTACAATTGTAGCAAATCATTCGGCACTGTAGCAAACCATTTGGGTCCATTTTGGAACCATCAACTTTGATGGTTTTGGGTGGTGCGGGCACTATAGCTGTAACACCCCGCTCCAACACTTGGTATAATATTGTCCGCTTTGGGCCCAACCCGCACGGTTTTGCTCTTGGGCTCCTCCCAAAAAGCCCCATACCAATTGGAGACAACACTGCACATATAAGCACATCCCCAGACCTCTACCCGGGCGATGTGGGACATCACAATCACCCCCCCTTAGGACCCAGCGTCCTCGCTGGCGACCCACGGGTGATGTGCATGCACTCACACTTAATTCCGGCCGGGCTCTGGCTCTGATACTAATTGTAACACCCCGCTCCAACACTTGGTATAATATTATCCGCTTTGGGCCCAGCCCGCACGGTTTTGCTCTTGGGCTCCTCCCAAAAGGTCTCATACCAATTGGAGACAACACTACACATATAAGCACATCCCCAGACCTCTACCCGGGCGATGTGGGACATCACAATAGCAAACCCACTGTAGCATTGTAGCAAACCAAGTGTAGCACTCTTGCACCATCTCACCCACACCAAACGAAATCCCATTTTTCTAATATAAATATTAAAATTTATAATATTAATATTATTAATATATTTTAATATTATAATATTAATATATTTTAATATTATAATATTAATATATTTTTATATAATATATTAATATATTTTAATATTAATATATTATAATATTAATATATTAGTATATTATAATATTAATATATTAGTATATTAATATATTTTAATATTACAAAATTTTAATATTTATAAATAAAATGTGAAACCATCCCAAGTTACCAAACATGGTTTGGTTTCAGAATTTCAACCCATACCAACTTTACCAAACATGGTTTGGTTTTTCAGCATCACTTTTTCTCACATCAAAACCATCTGCACCAAACATGATTTGGAACCAAAATAAAACCACACCAAACCAAATCCAAAAACTAACACCGCACCGAACCGTTTCCAAACGCTCCCTAAGAGAATGGAGATAGGGAGCTAGTCTCCAAGCCTGGGATACATCCATATTCTGGGAAGAAGATGACATTTTTTGAAGAGAGTAGGCCCTAAACTTCATTGTGTCTATGACCCAGTAGATAATTAGCTTTCAGATCTTGCAATGCCAGTATAAAGTCTTATGCATCTTTCACTCCATAAGATATAAGACAACAGAGGCAAAGCTCCATCTTTTTCATAGTAGAAAGTAGGCTTCTCTTTTTTTTGTAGGTAAATACTCACACACCCCACATACACACCCAAATGAGTTCCATAGGACTCGAAGCCCTAACCTCCCACACACTCACACTTTGAGGACGAATGTGATACCATTAGGCTACAAGTTCTTTGGTTAAAAGTAGGCTATTCTTGTTAAGGCTAGAGTTCCAAGAAATAAGGTCATTCCAGGATGACTGAGTGCATCTTAGGAAGCATCTAGCATTAACAATAGCCCAAATTTTACTTGTAAATGGACACTCAAAAAAGAGGTGGTTCCTAGATTCACAGAAAACACATTTGTTTTAGAAGATGAGGCCCATCAACAGAAATCTATCATGTGTGTACAATTTGTTGTGAATTGCAATCCATAGAATGAATGCATGTTTGGCAATTATCGCACTTTTAAACCAAACACCTGGGGACCAAAAAACAACTTTCTTCATTTGCTTAAGCTTATCCTAAGCATAGGCAATGCTGAAAGTGGAAGAGGGCTTCCAAATCAGTTGATCATGCTCCAGAGGAGAAGGACTAGGGATCAGAGCAGCGACTTCTAATATAAGAGAGATGGCAATGGTGCTTGGCCAGTTCCAAGAAGATTCAGAAATTATAAAACTAACTTTGTCTCTACTTTGCAGCCCAGAGATGTGGATTATGTCCTCCCCAAACATGTCAATGATAGGCTTGTTAGAGAGCCAAGGTTTATGCCATAGAAACACCTTAGAGCCATTACTTATTTTGAATCTAAACATGGCTTCAAATGTCCCTCTAGGGCTTAAGAGTTTCTTCCAGGCCCAGGATCTGTTGTTAGAAATCTTTAGCTACCAAAAGATTTTGTTATTGAAGAGGTAAGAATGAGCCCACTTTGACTAGAGAGGAGTGGAACCAGGGTGGAGCAACTTCCAATTTGTTTTTACATTGCAACGTCATTCCAAGTGCTAAGATTCTTGATCCCAAGCCCTCCTTCCTTATTGGGGAGACATAAAATTTTCCCAACTTATCTTCTCTCCTCCTTGAGCTAACTCTGACCCTTCCAAAGGAACCTCCTCATGATACGTGAAATGATTTTCATAAGATTTTTAGGGAGGACAAAAGCTGAAGCCCAGTAGATCTGAATGGAGAATAAAATTGATTGAATCAACTGGAGCCTCCCAATAAATGAGAGCAGCCTACAGCTCCAAGAATAGACCTTTCTTGTGATTCTTTAGACAAGATCATTGCAATCTTCAAACCTTAGTTTGGTAGAAATGAGAGGGACACCAATGTATCTAATTGACAATTTCCCAATGTTGAAGAAGGTGAGGTTTATGAGCTCATTCCTAGTATCAGGAGGATGTTTGCCATGAACAAGGAGCTTTTGGTAAGGTTAGGAATTAAGCCTGAGGATTTTGTAATTTATTTATTTATTTATTTTTGAAAAATCAACTTTGTATTAATAGAAGGTCAAACCTTAGAAAACAAGGAACAAAGTTCCTTAAACACAGACATCTGGGAGACCCCACATCCACCATACAAGCAGAAACCAAGACTTGCTACCCACCTCACCCAAGCTCGAAGCATTGGATCTAAGGATCACCTCACCAATAAACCATAAAAGGGAATTACAAAACTCCTCAAAGCACAAACAATCACCCAAGCTGAGAACAAAAACCTAAACTAAAGACATTAACAAAAAATAGAGTTTGGAAATTTCCAGAACCTAGCTAGCTCAGCATTCACTGGGTTGTTTTTTTTATCCTTCTTAGGGAAAAAGCTCTGAACTTGACTGTATCAATGATCTCATTAAATAGTTGCAAGTTAGTTCTGGCTTCATCCTTGTAAAGTCCTTTTCCCCCTCTCACACCAGTAGATGTAGATAGCAGTTGCTAAACTCCATTTGCTGAGAAGAGCATGGAGGTATTTCCCTTTTGCACCAGCTAGTCCCATGAGTTGAAAGAACATACAATGTAGGCCTCTCTACTAAACATAGGACCACCCCTTAGAAGTCTCAGAGCATTCAAAGAAAAGATGGTTTCTAGTTTCAATGCCAGAGCAGAAGAAAGAGCAATTGTTAGTAGATAACCCCATCAACATCAATCTGTCCTAAGTAAGCATCCTGCTGTGAAGAGCTGTCTAAAAGATAAAGGCATGCCTTGGGATATATCCACTGAACCAGACCCCTGAATTCCATTAAGTAGAAGGTTGCTAGTATCTAAAGAAGTCCTATGTAGAATCTATGCTGAAGCCAGAAGCTGAATTCCATAGAAGCTTGTCATCTTGTTCAATAGAAGGAGGAGAAAAATTCATAGTGGCAAAGTTTAAATGGATGAGCTCCAAAGAGTTGATGTTAGGCCAAGACCATGAATTACCTTGAATGATAGAGGCCACCTTAGCTCCTCTAGGTAAACCAGCAAGGTTGATGACATCTTCACCAAATATGTCTACAATAGACTTGTCAAACAACCAAATGTCAAACCATAAGGAAACCTTGGTACCATTGCCCATATTATATCTGAACAAGCTCTTGGTCTTATCCCTTTTATTACAGAAAATGTGTTTATCACTATTTCAATGCTCAATCATAATAACAAAGCTGCAACAAGTACAATGCCCATTAGGGCTTTATATATATATATATATATATATAAACAACACAACCAATTATTATATCACCAATCACTAATCATGAAAAGTAAGCCCATAGCGATAATCCAATATCTAAGAAAGTGATGGAAGCTAAACAATTTACTATACAATTATAATAATAGATCACCTCACTTCACTAGCTAATTCCATGCTACTTCTCTCATTTTATGTATAAAACACATATATAACAAAATTAGATAGATATAAGTCACTTATAATTATATAATTTAATTAACTAACATCCCCCAAAGTCCCTAACTGAGAAAGGATTATTATTACTATTATTCTCCGGCAAACTTCCGGCATGGCGAAGACCTAGCGTGAGTGACACGTCACCTGCATTGGTTCCGAACCGGATCATTTCACCGGGGCCCACCATGCCACGTGTAGGAAAAGACCGTGCAACAAGTGGCACGTCGGCGGTGGCGGAGATAGTGGTGGTGGTGGTGGGGTGTAGTGTGGCTTGGTTTTCCGAGAAGTAGTGTGTGGTATTGATTGTGATGAGTGAAGGGTCGTTTTCAAATGCATTGATTTGGGATCTTTTGGTGGCTGTGGGTGGTGTAATTGTTGTAGTTGTTGTCGATACAGATACAGATACAGCTGGTGTGTCTGTAGTTGTGGTAGTAATAGGCGTTGGGGTTTGTGTAAAGCCACTGTTTTGGCTGTCTTCTCCACCACCCTCCTCTTCTTTGGCTTCTTGTTGGTACATCTCTTCCACCATGGGTTTCCACAACCGGACCCTGGCATTAATGAACCAATTTGACACCTGAAAATGTACATACACAATTATACACAGATATATATCTAGTCATTAGTGGAAAATCATGAGACCTTTATAACAATTAATCACAACACATCCAATTTATAAATAACGTAATAGTACTATAGAGTCAGGATTATAAACAGTGTCTGTACTGTATTGGACAACTTATAAATATATATATGTCAGTTTGTACTGGGAGACGTTCTATGTTTCACAGCACTCGAGTATTATTGCATTGGATCCCAACACAATCCTTGTACTGTTATTCCCATTAGATTTAGCGATCAATGCGTGACGATGAGTGTACTTTGATCAAATACACAATCTAAATATTTAGTTGGAAAAATGTTAAATACAAATCTATTTTGAGTGACAGTAGGAAACTTGACATTGTCACACTCCTTCACATTTTGGGCATGCTTAATTCCTTGGGACATGGAAAAGGTATCATCTTAGATAGAGAAAATAAATATTATCTTTGAAAACCAATTTTCTTGAGCTATATAATTTATTAATGAGGCTCAAGCAATGTCATACTGTTAGTGTATTATAGTAATTTATAGACACTGCCTCAATCCTTGATCTCTCATTTGAGAGGAATGGCAGATACTGCTTGGCATTAGGCCTTTTGGTGCCTTTCCCTATTTTTTCCTTCATGAATGACTAGTATATGTACTTCGAATAGGAGAACCAAACCATTCAGGATTTGGGTAATAGGATTATAGTTATGACAATAAATCGAAAATTGTATAACCACTCAAAAATTAATTCACTTTTTTTTTTAAGCGTTAATTTCAGTAAACCCCCCTATACTATCTAATTTAATCAACTAACCCCTACTGTGTCCACTTTGCCCCCTATACTATTCAATTTCATCAATTTGCCCCCTCACCTCACATTTTGAGTCAAAATGCCTAAACTACCCTCAATAGTATAAGGGGGTTTGTTGATTCAACCATTTAAAAAAATTATTTTTCAAAAATCAATTATATTTTTCACAAAAATTATAAATTCAGAAATATATATATATTTCGGAAATTTTTTTTTTTTGGAGGGAGCATATTATTTTCCAAAATATGAATTATTTCGGAAAAAATAATATATACTTTTTGCAAAAAAAATCATATTTTGGAATATAATAGTATATATTTTTCGCAAAAAACTTATATTTCGGAAAACATCATATTTTGGAACATAATAGTGTATATTTTTCGCAAAAAAACTATTTTTCGGAAAAGATCATATTTTGGAACATAATATATATTTTTCGCAAAAAAAAAAAATTCGGACAAAAAATTCATATTTTGGAACATAATAAATACTTTTTCACTTTCAAAAAACAATTTTGAAAAAAAATCATATTTTGGAACATAATAGTATATATTTTTCGCAAAAAAACTATTTTTCAGAAAACATAATATTTTGGAACATAATAGTATATATTTTTTTCAAAAAAATTATTTTTCAGAAAACATAATAGTGTATATTTTTTCCAAAAAAAATATTTTTCGAAAAAAAATCATATTTTGGAACATAATAGTATATATTTTTCGCAAAAAGAATATATTTCGGAAAACATCATATTTTGGAACATAATAGTGTATATTTTTCGCAAAAAAATTATTTTTCGGAAAAGATCATATTTTGGAACATAATATATATTTTTCGCAAAAAAAATATTTTTCGGAACATAATAAATACTTTTTCGCAAAAAAATTTGCAAGAAATATATACTATTATGTTTCAAATTATGATCTTTTCCGAAAAAAAAAAATTTTGCGAAAAATATATACTATTATGTTCCAAAATATGATTGTTTTTCAAAAAGTTTTTTTGAAAGCGAAAAAGTATTTATTTTGCGAAAATAATTTTTTGCGAAATATGAATTTTTTTGCGAAAAATATATACTATTATGTTCCAAAATATGAATTTTTTTGCGAAAAATATATATTATGTTCCAAAATATGATCTTTTCCGAAAAATAATTTTTTTGCGAAAAATATACACTATTATGTTCCAAAATATGATGTTTTCCGAAATATATTTTTTTTGCGAAAAATATATACTATTATGTTCCAAAATATGATTTTTTTTCGAAAAATATTTTTTTTGCAAAAAGTATATATTATTTTTTCCGAAATAATTCATATTTTGGAAAATAATATGCTCCCTCCGAAAATGTTTTTTTTTTCCCGAAATATATATATATATATTTCTGAATTTATAATTTTTGTGAAAAATATAATTGATTTTTGAAAAATAATTTTTTTAAATGGTTGAATCAACAAACCCCCTTATACTATTGAGGATAGTTTTGGCATTTTGACTCAAAATGTGAGGTGAGGGGGCAAATTGATGAAATTGAATAGTATAGGGAGCAAAGTGGACACAGTAGGGGTTAGTTGATTAAATTGGATAGTATAGGGGGGTTTACTGAAATTAATCCTAACTTTAAAGAATAAGAGGTAGAAAAAGAAGAATTGCATTTATTGTTCTCTTCAAAACAACATTGTGTGGTTTGTTATAATTGAGTGACTTCATTTCTCTATTATTGCTTTTCGTTATTATGTATCTTGTTCAGAACAAATATTTGTAAAAACAAAGTCCAGGTACAAAAACGACATTACTTATGGTGCAGTGTATGAGGGACAACATGCATTAAATAAAGATGAGTACGTGAATTAATTGTACTGTTGCAAGTGTGCATCTGTCTTTTGTATGTGTGTATGTGTATGTGTGTGTGAGAGAGAGAGAGTCTCATGCATCATCTCCTCTGTACTTGTTGTCTCTGCCATTATTACTATCAGAGTTATATTACTGTTTCAGAATTTATGCCTTGGTAGATAATATAAGAATCCAAAGAAAACCCAGAAATATTATAACCTTAACCATGCAAGTCCCACTCAAGTTGCTCATTATCACTCTTAAGACTTTCTTCTCTTGTCTTCTTTGTTCCTCACCACATAAAACATTAAATATTTTATTTAACAAATAAATAATCTTTATCTCCCTTTATCTCTCTATATTGTCGTACTTGTAACATACATGCATATAGAGTGTGTATATATATGTTTGTGTGTGTGTGTGTGTGTGTGGTGTAAGAAAGAAAATGAAGGGTTAAAGGAGGAACCTGGTTTCGTGATAGACCAGTCTGTCGAGCCAATAGATGCTTGTCTGCATCACTTGGGTACCTGAGAGCCAAACAGAGAAGAGAAAATGACATCAGAGGCTAGTCTTTACCAAAACAAATAAAGAGACACCAAGGCTTTGTGACATTGATCCCTTTTTTGCTTCTCTGCATGGCGTCACAATCTAGGGGAGTGAGAAGATAAAGCTGTTATAAAGAGTACATCTGCACTCTCTGATCATAACATGCATTAGGTTTTATATATATACATATGAATATATGTATAGACACACACAAGCACTACCTAGAGAGATATTGCATGTGAAATAACGGAATTGGAACAGTTTCGAAAACATTTAGTTTTTAATTTATTACATTGAACTACAATGAAATTGTGAAAACTGGAGTTTTTTTTATTTGGGATAATTACACAAATCTCCTATAAACTATAACATAATTGCACGCAGTTTCCCTAATATTTCAATAATATCAGAACCTCCCTTAAATGCACCCCCGTTGTAATATTTGACCACTTTTGTTCAAAGTCAACATCAAAAATTTATTTTATTGGTCAATAAACGCATATTATGGAGTAAACTTCTTATTTTACCCTTGCTATCCTTGTAATTATATTTGAACCCTCACTTTTACATTCAAAATTACTAGAATACGTTACATTCTTTTACCAAATTGCCCTCATATATATTTTATATAAACCCATTTAAGTTGTTGTTTATGCCTACTCTCTCTCTAAAAAACACTCATTCTCTCTCTCTACAAGTCTTCTGTCATGACTTTGGAAAAGATAAGGATTGCATATGAAATGACAGTTGCTGGTACACATAATTTCCGTCAATATATTTTAGGACAACTTAGTAAATTCACCATCCTCTAGAAGATTCTCTAAGTATCTCTAAATATAGGAGGGTATATACATTATTTCACTATTATTTTTTGCCGGACCAATATTTTGATGATACTAAGGGAGGTTTCTGATATTATTGAAATGTTAGGGGAACCGAATGCAATTAGGTTTTAGTTTAGGGGAGGTTTGTGTAATTATCCTTTTTTATTTTGAAGTTTTATTTTTAAGAAATCTTGTTAGAAACGTTTTAAAGGTCCAAAATATTGTAATGTTTGTCCAATAAAGAATTAGTTATGTACATGGAGGCCATCGAAACTAAGGTAGAGTATTGGAGGTTTGTCGGACTGAGCATTGTACAATTAGGATAATCAGAAGAAAGTTTCTTCTTAAAGTTAAGAGTGTAGAAAGAAGAATAAGAATTTGTGCAAGAATGATGTCTTAATTAACATGCATTTTTTTTATATATAAGAATTAACATGCATTTTGATAAGCAAAGAGGATTTTAATACATGATTGAAAGACTCTAAATCGAATTGGGTTGTAGGACTTGTCTCTTGAGTTAAAACATTTAAATCGGGATTTAATTTCTGTTCATGATTGAAGCGACTAAATTTTTATGGGAATATATAACAATTTAGTTGTTTCATTGTTTTATATTCCCATAACAATTTAGTTATGGGTTAATTCCCCAAAAAAAATTAAATTGTTATGGGAAGCAATGACAGACCTGATGGAATTTGAGGCAAGGTACAAATTGTTAGGTATGGTGTCTCAGGATTATATTTTTATTAATTATCAGTTGTATTTTGTTAGACAAGCTTTAGGGTTCGAAACAATTGTACTCCTTGTAAACAAGGAATTAAGTGTAGAACTTTATAATATAAATATTTAAGTTAAGGTTAGAACTCGGGTTTATACATCTATAAATCTTTGGCTATGTTGTGGGTTGTGGTTTAGGTTTATGAAGCTGATATATATATATATATAGCGTCATGAGGGATGTGATAGTATGTGTGAGGCCGGGACTTTGACATTCTACCTCGTCTGGCAATGACGTGATTGTATGATGGAAGGGAGAGATGAGAATTTCATGGCTTGATACAATGTGATCACGAGCACAGTAAAATGACCTCACTTCTAATATAGTTACAAGTTTTATATTAAAAAAAAAAAATTAGTAATTTTTGCATGAAATATTTTGGATGAAAAAGCAACGAAAAAAATAACAATCAACTCCTTTGCTCAACAACTCTCCAAACACATTTGATCTCCGAATAGATTTGATCAAGGATTTGTATTGATACTAATAAAGATAGAAAAATATGTCAGAAAAGAAAAACTCCAAATACATCTGATAAATTGTTTGCACCTAGTAGGAATGAACTTGAGACATCATGCTTCTTGAGACACCAAGTCCCAAGACTTTTCCAATTAGGCCAACCCGGGACGTCTGATGTAGAATTGCTTATTGAAACTTATGTGGCATCAAGGTTGTATCATCCCAACAATACCGTATTTAACTCGAAAAATTATCAGCTCAATTGTTAAAGTATGGTGTGTTTTTAACGAGATCCTATTCTAATTGTCTCTTTGAATAGAAAAAAGAAAAAAACCATCCAAATTGGAGTGAGAATACCACTTCTCACATAAATGATAAGTGCACTTCACTTTCTTATAAATGCATTCCGTATGCTATTTCATATGAAGTGAATTTAGCACCTTCTATTTCTAGTTATTTTGGGAAAGAAACACATTAATTTGTTCAGTTCAACATCGAAATAAAAATCAAGACTTTATATAGATAGATAGATAGCTAGCTAGCTAGATAGATAGATAGATAGATAGATATAAGAGTGAAGATAAACTTACGGGTGAAGGAAATGCTCAAACAGCCAAGCTCTCAAAATACTGACAGAGCGTTCAGGTAAGCCTCTTTGTGGTCTCCAAGCTTCTTGTTCCATCAACCCCATTTGATGAAAAGGTCTTTGCTGTCTCAGGCTTTGCTCAAGTAGCTTTAGCCTTGGTGTCTCTCCTTTGGTCACCCCTGAAGTGCCTGCATCTTTTTCACCCAATGCCTCGCAACTATGCTTCAGCTGTGCTGCTATTGCATCCTTCAGACACCGAAAATGGCGGGACATCGCCTTCTGTGCTAGGGCTGTGTAGGGCAATGCTGCTCCGAACCCCATTACCAGATCGAATGAGTTCACCACCATTTGCATTTGTTCGCAGTAGTGGTTGTATCTTCGATCCACCTGATTATTAATTAACATGGATTACAAGCAACGCCTTAGTTTATTGCATTCAATGTTTTGATAAGAAAAATGTTACTTGGAATAGTTAGGTAGAATAGAGACACCGAATAATTATCAGTTGTCACATGAATAAATATAATCATATTTGGATCCCAGAGTATTCTTGTGTCAGATGGATATTATTATATAGATCAAGGAATGTTGCTTAAGTTTTCGGTGCAACTATCACTACTCTTGAGACATATATCACATTAGTTAGCGATGTCCAAAATAAAGATTTCGGTGCAACTATCACTACTCTTGAGACATATATCACATTAGTTAGCGATGTCCAAAATAAAGAACTCGTGATTCCATGTCATCAACTCATAAAATTTATCAATTTTGATTTTTTTGAGTATTATGCCATAATGCTAACAAGTGTACATACAAACGGAAGAAGTTATGAGTGTGCTTGATTTGTCACTCAGAAAGCATGTTCAAGAATTCACAAGTAATAAAATTGTTTCCAGAGAATTATAAAAATGACTGTTATATAAGAAAGGATATGTATTTTTTTAATCATGTGTTTTAAGAATAGTTCCCAAAAAACCAAGAAGCTCAAAATATTCAGCTATTATTTATATGATTTTTGGTTGTTTTTGGGTAGTGTCTCTTGGACAACTCTAGAGTTAGCTTGTTATGATTTGTTGCTATTCAAACAAAAATCCAAAGACAAATTAAAGAGGAACCAAATGTGATGGTACAGTGAAATGATTGCTGGTGGGAACAAAAAGTATGCTTGTTTTCTCCCTTTACCCAACTCCACGAGTTGGCTTTTGCCAAAGCACAACCCCAAGTAGTACTGTCAATATATGCCTGTGTGTGTATATATGTATATATATATACTAACCCACAATAATACATTGACATATAATATGAACATAGACAAAATAAATGGAGAGGAAAAAAATAATTAAAAACAATGCACCTGCAGGTCACCTGATATATAAATCAGTGTGTTATCTCAGCAATATTGTTACCTTCATAGCTATATATGTAAATTAATCATAGGTTTGGCTTGCTTAACCATATTTCCAATCACAAGCAACATATTTCATAAGTCGTCTTTCTTATCTTCACCAAACCAAAATCCAACTTACCCAAATGCCCTCACCAACCAAAACAGTGAGAATTCAACTACAAATAAATAAAATTGTATGTATGCATATATATATATATATATATAGATGTATTATGTAATGAACCTCAAGCAACTCAATCTAGGGAACCCTATTTCACCATCCGGCATTTCTCTATACAAAATTATTATATAATATATTTCCAAAAATATGCTAGTAGAAACTTCTATTGCATAAAAAAATTAATGGACTAAATAAACCAAAATGATTGGACATTGACTCAGACATAGAGAGAGAGAGATTACATGCCTCATCAAGCATTGATAGTAGTTTGACCTTTCTCCTCTGGTGTTCATTCCTATCAGCAGCTGACAAAGGAGGCAGATCCTTTGATGAAGAAGAAGAACCGCCGCCGCCGCCGCCGCCGGAACCACCACCACCACTTGGATTAGAATTAGGGTTTGTGATATTTCCAAACTTGTTCTTCTTGAAGTGACCCCTACCAACACTACAAAACTCCTCCAACAATTCTTGTGCAGCCTTCACATACTTGGAATTCCTCAACACATTCACTGCCCCTAATGATGACCCGAACCCGACATGGAACTGATGGTTCTGACCCACCACACTACCCTGCAAATGACCCGAATTCTTGTACATATACTGGTTTTGATGATGATGATGATCACCCGAACTCGAACCACCACCTCCTTGATTGAAAAACAACATCCCACTCTCACTCCCCATCCTCAATTCCTCCACCTTCGCCCCCTCCAGCTGCTGCAACGACGATGACAGCGACAACGAAAGTCCTTGCCCTTCATGGCCAGTGATCGTACTAGTACTACCACCACCGCCAGCATCATCACCTCCATTATTTACCCAAGTGAATAGCGACTGAGACGATGGCCCGAAACCCCCAACCGGGTTATCAAACCCTTGTGGGGCCGACCTGGTTGAGGGACTCGGAAGCAGCATGTGAAGGGTGGAAGCTGGTGGCGTTGGATGATGATGATTGTGATGATGAGATGGAGACGGCGATGGCGACCTAGCTGCGAGAAAAAGCTGCATGGCTGCTGCTGAATCCGCATTCATGCTCGGAATCTGATGATGTGGGTGAATGGTATTTTGATTATTATCAGAATGAGCTAGTGTAGTAGTACTAAGCAAGTGATGAATCTTTGAATCGTTAATTACCATCTCTTGTCGGTTCGCATACCACTCCGCCGGAGCTGGTGGTGGGCGGAATAGTTCCGGGGCCGTGGTGGTCCCGGGAGCAAAATTAAACATCTCAGACAGCATTCCGGCTGACTCATACACCGGAATTCCACCACCACGGCCGCCGGAATCTTCTTGTTCTAGCGGGATGAAAGGCTGTGGCGGTGGTGGTGGCGGCTCGAATTCGTGGACAGGCCTTAATTTGTTGTCTCTTTGGAGCTGCTGTGCTATGTGCTGGTGGTGGAGGTGTTGTTGTTGTTGTGATCTCTCGAACCCATTCGAGAAATTACTGAAGATACCTTGATGATGATAGTCTTGGGACATAGAATTATCGAAATTGGACTTGTCTGTAGTTTGAATTGTGTTCTTTGTACGTTGGTGTTGTGTTCTTGGTGTTGCTATTCCCATATTAGTGTCCTCTTCTTCATTATCATCTCTATCTCCGACCTCAATTCTCCGATCTTTGTATTCCTTAGCTGCTCATATATCAATTTCATCACAAATCAAAAACAAAAAATACCCACTAGAAGATAATTTAATTATTCATCAAAAACAAATTCATACTAAATATGAGAAAGAAAAAAGAAAGGATGATTTTGTGTGTGTGGTGTGTGTTTTTCGGAATTGTTTATTTGAGTATATATATATATATTTATTTCAGCTTTATTCATGTATGTATATACAATACCTCTTGGAGTTGAAGAGCTTAAAAGGGTGCAAAGCTCTCAGACATCGTTTTCTTCTTGGGATTGAAAGCCCTCTTGAATTCTTTTTCTCTCTCTGAGACTGCTGTTTCTGTGTCTGTCTCTTTCTCTCTATGTGGCTCTTTGCTGTGTGTGTTCTATGCCATCGCCTTCCGGAAAGAGATATACAAAAATAATATATATATATATATAGAGAGAGAGAGAGAGATAAGGTATTTGGAGGAGTGATATCTCTCTCTGTGTGTGTCGCAAAAAACACAACCCAAAGAGAGAGGAGCGAAGCTGAGAAGAGAAGAGGTCGCTGTTCTTATTCTCTCTACACCTCCTTTTCACTCAACAATAATTTCTACTTATTTAATTTCTTCTTCAATTTGACAAAGAAATTTTAATAGATAATTTAATAAGTAAAGACCAAAATGGAAGACCCTGAGTTTTTTTTTTGTTTTTTTTATATTTTTTTTATGTTGTCAAATGACAAAAATACCCCTTGCATCACAAATAATTGTGTGCAAGTCCCTACCCTCATGAGGTGACGAATGACACTTTTTAACAGTGGACTATTTACTGATATATATAAATATATTTAGCAGTGGACAATATACATATATATATATATATATATATATATATATTATATATATATTGAATATTAAGGAGGAAGTCGCACACCCCCAAATGAGCCTTACACGGCTTGAACCCAAACTTCTCCTAATTTTGGAGAGGAATGAAAATATCATTAGATCACAAGGTCATTGGTTATATATATATATATATTAGGTAAAAACATGTGTTCTGCATATGTTGAAAAACTTATAGTAAATGAATGAAGTAAAAATAATAATAATAATTTTTAATAATTTAAACTAAATTTGAATTGAGAGAGAAAAATTAAATGAATGATTCATTATAGAGATGGAGATATATGAACATGTTGATTGAATAGAGTAGTAAGGGTGTGAGAGTGAAGGAGGTGGCGGAAATTTAATTCCAGTGATCTATTCAATGTTACGTACCATGTTGTTGCAATACACTTCCACTACAATAGTGTCACGGCACGAACGAAAACACTGTTATGTAATCATATATCCATTTGTACAAAGATAACTTTGTTAATGCACAAAGAATGAAAGACTTTGTATCTTGAACTTCTATGTTGCCATTAAACTTTGGAACACACTTGTACTTTTTTTTTTTCACGGGCAAAAGAGAAAAAAACCAACTACAACGAAACAGAATGAAATATGAGGCAATGAGCTTATGCAGCCAAGAAGGCCACACATCCCACTCCAAATCACCCCTGCTGATAGGTGTTCAATATTGATTATTTTTCGCCCCTATCTTGCGTTTGTTATGTCTTTGCATTCCATTACTTGGTATTTTTGTCTTGTTTGTGTGTGTAAGCATGTTTTAGGAGCTTAATGAAGAAATATAGCTAATCTCGGTGAATTAACTGAGTTCGTGCTTGTTTCTGTCTTGAGAAAGGAATCAAGAGGTGTGTCAGAGCAAAGAAGAGCTACCAGAGGGCAAAATGGTCATTTCACGACATCATTATCTCACCGGAATGGTAAAAATGTCATTTTCAGACATTATTACTTCACCAAAAAGTATCGGGAGTCAAAGACGACCAGTTTAGCTCAAATACAAAAAGACGGATTTTTATAGCAAAAGTGCATGATACCTACGTCACTAGAGAGAAAAATGGGCAAATTAGACTCAACCTACGCTCCTAAGATACCCTGTGGTTTTTGACCCTACGCCCAAGCGTAGGTCAGGAGCGTAGGTCCCACATGATGGTCACGTGATCCCTCGACATGCTGAAGTTGTTTCGGAGTTGTTTCAGAATTTTCCAGTTTTGTCCCTACTTCAATATTTCAAGTGATCGGTGATTCCAGACCTATACGTACAAGCTTATACACATATTTACATCTGATTTTATGAGATTATTGATGTATTATGAAATTACAGAAAAATGGCAACCATTAGGGTTTCCCTTACTTGTCTATAAATTTGAAAGGATTAGGGTTTAAGAAGGATGTATGCTTTTAGGGTTATTTTTAGTTCTGTTTTGGATATACACGTTCATTCATATAGTTCTCTTCCATTGAAGAGAACCAACATTAAAGACCTAGAAATCCGGAGAAGAAGGTCATAGAGAGCGTTTCTACACCGACAATGCAGATTCCCTCAGCCATGATCAACTAATTTGGTATCTAGGATTTTCTTGCAAAACTGACGCCGGACAGAATATATATTATTCTGCAGGCTAGCGCAACGGGTAATTTGCAAGAAAGAAAAGGGAGAAATTATTCGACCCAAAATTCAGAGAACACTCTGAAATTTAATAAAATTCTTAATATTCAAAACTAATTTAAAACAACCCACAAGCCGGGTTTAAATAGCTGAAAATCAAGGATTTTACCAAAAATAGCAAAACCCTAAAAGTCTTACCAAAACGAAACAAGGAAAGAAATCAAAAGATTACCAAAAATCTGGCCCAAATCGGGTTCAGAATCAATTCCTAATTGACAAATAGAAAATTACCCTAAATAGCAAAAATTAACTAAAAATAAATATTTGAAAAGGAAAACAGCAGATCACAATTTCCTGCCATCCTTGCGCTGATCCTCCTGCATCAGTCACCCCGGGTTGGAAAGAACTCGTCCTCGAGTTCACAGCAGCATCAGCAGAATCCGCAAAACAAGGACTCAGGTGTTTCACATTAAAGATATCAGGTGTTTTCAAGTGACTAGGGAGACACAACCTGTATGCGTTGTCATTAATCTTTTGGAATATCTCACAAGGTCCAATATTCTGCTCCTTAAGCTTATTATACTCGCCAACAGGGAAACGATCACGAGTTAATACAACCCAAACAAAATCACCAACATCAAAAAGTACCTGACGATGATGACTGTCCGCTCGAGTTTTGTACTTGGCATTACTCTCGTGAATGGCCAGTTTCACTTGCTCATGGATGCCTCGAAGATGTTGACCATTAGACGACGGAGACATCGGCTGATTAAATGCAGAAGGAGACATCATAGAGACTGACGAGGGAGAACCCTTCTTTCTGACAACGTCTTTAGAGACTACGTTCTCGCAACTGCCACTGTCAATAATCATCTTGCAGACTTTGTCGGCCATGGTGCAGGTTGTATGGAAAACATTGGTTCTCAACCAATCATCTTTGGAATCGCTTCTGGGAGTCAGGAGGCTCTTAGGAATGACCAGAGTTTCATGGCCGTCCCCATACAACACATCATCATCTCCTTCTGTGTCATACACTGGCTCTCCAACGAAAGTATCGGTTTTCAACCAATCATCTTCGGAATCAGAATCTTCCGAAAATATTGGCCATAACGGTGGATACGGATTTTCGAAGGTGGAATTGTCGGTATCAGAATCTTCCACATCATGATTACCGATTTCCTGCGCCGCCAGGCGCTGGGTTAACTCTGCCACTTGCCTCTGCAAATCCTCAATCATAACATCCTGAACGTTATGATCACGGTGCGGGACTTCCTCAATCGGAACCTGCCCACGACGACCACCATGACCACGACCACCAGCCATTGAAAACTGATGAAAATATCGCCTCAGGAAGATGCTGAGCTCTGATACCAATTGACGCCGGACAGAATATATATTATTCTGCAGGCTAGCGCAACGGGTAATTTGCAAGAAAGAAAAGGGAGAAATTATTCGACCCAAAATTCAGAGAACACTCTGAAATTTAATAAAATTCTTAATATTCAAAACTAATTTAAAACAACCCACAAGCCGGGTTTAAATAGCTGAAAATCAAGGATTTTACCAAAAATAGCAAAACCCTAAAAGTCTTACCAAAACGAAACAAGGAAAGAAATCAAAAGATTACCAAAAATCTGGCCCAAATCGGGTTCAGAATCAATTCCTAATTGACAAATAGAAAATTACCCTAAATAGCAAAAATTAACTAAAAATAAAGATTTGAAAAGGAAAACAGCAGATCACAATTTCCTGCCATCCTTGCGCTGATCCTCCTGCATCAAAAACCCTAACCAAGTAATGTAGTTTTGATTTTGTTTTCAATTGTAGAGAGAGGAAGCTGTGACTATACTGTGATGATTGTGTTAGATGAGAGACCGTTTTTATTCGTGATACAAGTTTATATATTTGAATTGATTCTTGGCTTAGACTTTTTAAATATATTTATCTTACACAATCACAATTATTCACTATGGGCTGGAACCCGGATGCTTAATCTGTGATTTTCTACCAATGGTGGTCATAAAACTCGAAACCATAAGTTGACACAGGCCATGCCCTGACAAACTAATATTGTAAATAGTGAAAATTATGGGCCCAAGCCCATTTGTAAGGCCCAAGATTAGTTAAGCCCATGTGTTTGTAAATGACGAATGGCCCCTGCATAAAACCCATAAGGCAGAAGCGGACCCATCAGTATTAGGCCACTCCCTTGAAAAAAGGGAGTGATATCCCACTACCTAAAGAGAGTGGACAGTTATTGAAAGAGTGGGTCATGACCCCATGTATTTAGGCCATGATCCTTGAGCTTAAAAATTATATAAATGACCTTGAGAGTCTAAATAAAGGGATCTTTTTATGTGAGTGAATTTTTGACACTTACATTTGGCGCCGTCTGTGGGAAACTCGAAATATTTTTTCCACTCCCAACACTTCCATTTTTTATTGGTAAAACATGGTGTCTACTCAATCAACAAACAATGAAGTCAGGTTCGAAGAAGTCATAAGGCGATTGGAAGATGTGGAGCAAAGAAACGCCGCCCTTGAGCAGCAGAATGCTGAGCTACTCCATCGAGTGGCTCAGGGCCCTTTTCTTCTCCAAAATTCCAATATAGCAGATGGTACAGATCAACCAAGGAACGACGAGCCAGAGCCCTCCAACTCCCATCATGAGCGAAACGTATCAGCTACCCAAAGGGACAAGGTGCCGAGGGAAGAGGAAGAATCCTCTCATCCCATAACAAGGGGAATACCAGCAGTACGTGTCCCAACCCAGAGCGACCTGCACGAAATGGCTGCCAAAATCCAGAGAGACGTGATGAAGGATTTAAAATTGCAGACCCCTGATGATCTGGCCATCCATGCAACGATAGATAAGACCCAATCTCCATTCACAGAAGAAATTGAGGTAGCAGAATTCCCGAGGAAGTTTGTACTACCAACTTTCACAGTCTATGATGGTACGAAGGATCCGCTCGATCATATCTACCAGGTGTAGACCAAAATGACCGTTTATGGGAAGAACCAAGCACTTCTATGCAAAGTCTTTTCAACCAGTTTGATAGAGGCACCACTTCTGTGGTTCAGGAAGCAGTCCCCCGGATCCATCAGTAGCTAGAATGACCTCTGCAGGCACTTCATCGGTTAGTACTTCAGCAACCGGAGGCAGAGAAAAACGATATCAAGCCTTTTCACCATGACCCAGGAAAATTTATCCAGATTCAATATGAAAATGTCTTCTATTGATGACTGCGACCAATTATCAGCAGTGGAAGCATTTCGTATGGCGATCATCCCTGGCACAAAATTCCACTATTCACTGGTAAAACGACCCCCTGTCAACATCGGTGAGCTCAACTCCAGAGCACAAGGGTATCTCAGAACAAAAGAAGAGGAAGTAGTCAGGCAGAAAAGAGCTTCATTGGTAACGGTAGAGGCAAAATCCAAGGAAAGGATGAAGGATCAGAGGCCTCAACGACTCGAGCCATCCAGACAAACCTCATCATCCATATTTTCAGACAAGCGACAACGGACGAAAGAAAGAACCACTCTGCTCAAAACCAGCCTTGGAAAACTCTTCCAAGAAAACAAAAACAAGGGGATTTTCAGACCACCTCCGCCGATCAGACAACCGATAGAGTTGAGGGACATGACCAAGCACTGTGCCTTTCACAGTGAGTATGGCCATCATACAAATGACTGTAGGAACCTCCGAAGGTAGGTCGAGGCAATGATCGCCAAAGGGGAACTTGCAGACTACATAATGAAGGATCAGCCAAGACCAGACAAACCACACAGGACACAGCCGAATAACTCCACAGCAGGACAACCAGTGAGGGTCATCCACATGGTTCAAGGAGGTGAAGAGGTATTGGAGGCCGAAGGAAGCAGAAGGTCAAAGCTAAGAAAAACACATAAACTCAGACGAATTAACGAAGTTTGTCAAACAACCCTCATCCAAGAAGAATCAAGAATTACGTTTTCAAAGGTTGATATGCAAAACATTCAGACACCCCATGAAGATCCCCTGGTAATCACTCTTCTGGTTGCTAATTGTCTGATCAAACGTGTAATGATTGATCCAGGAAGCAGTACCAACATCATGACGAAGTAGGCCTTCGACAAGATCGGAATTGATGTATCACAGCTATGCCAGGCTCGAACACCTCTGGCCGGATTTGACGGACGACGCGTTGAGCCAATAGGGGTAGTCCACTTATCAGTATCGGTTGCACGCCGAACCTTGAGAGAAGCCTTTGTTGTGGTGGACGTCAAGCCATCATACAATCTTCTGATGGGACGAGGATGGATCCACCGGATGCAAGGAGTTCCTTCGACTCTTCATCAGGTCATGGGATGTCTTGATCCGAATGGAATGGACGTGACAAATATCCCTGGGGACCAGATAGCAGCAAAAAAGTGTTATTCAGTATCCCTGAAGGAACTGAATCTAAAGAACAAACAAGCCATGGAAACGTCAGATAAGGCCCTATACAACGAAAAATAGCAATTACAGTCAGACCCTTCCTCTGAGGGTCAGGACACTCAGGCAACCACGGAGCCCCTAGAAGAGGTGAATGTTAGTCAGACGGACCACACCAATGTCACATTTATCGGTTCATACCTCCAGAAATAAGAAAAGAACAAGTTGATTAACTTCCTCCAGCTAAACTCAGACGTGTTCGCCTGGTCTCATCTTGATATGCTAGGCATAGATCCCTCGGTCGCTCAGCATAACCTAAACGTTGATCCAGATGTCAGACCGGTGAGGCAGAAGTAGAGGAGGTTCGGGGTAGAAAGGAACCAGATCATATCCGAGGAGGTGGGAAACTGCTAGAAGTTGGATTCATAAGGGAAGTGAAGTACCCATCATGGCTATCCAACGTGGTGGTAGTCAGAAAGAAGAACGGGAAATGGAGGGTCTGCGTGGACTTCACCAACTTAAACAAGGCATGCCCGAAGGATTGTTTTCCTCTGCCAAAGATTGATCAGATGGTGGATGCCACATCAAGATATGAAAGACTCTCTTTTCTTGATGCATACTCCGGCTACAACCAAATCCCGATGAACCAGGCTGATGAGGAGAAAACATCCTTCATTACAGAGGAAGGTACGTACTGCTACAGAGTAATGCCTTTTGGACTTAAAAATGCAAGTGCCACTTACCAAAGGCTTGTCAGAAGGATATTCAAAAGTCAGATGGGGAAAACGGTTGAAGCCTACATAGATGACACAGTAGTAAAAAGCAAAAGGAAAGACGACCATCTCAAGCACCTGGAAGAAGTGTTCGATGCACTCCGAAAATACGGAATGAAACTCAATCCAGCTAAGTGCTCGTTCGGAGTCTTATCCGGACAATTCCTCGGGCATATCGTCAACCGAACAGGAATTGAGGCCAGCCCATCACAAGTCAAGGCTCTGATAAGCTGTGAAGAGCCAAAAACGCAAAAGGTGGTCCAGATCCTAATAGGAAGAGTAGCCGCACTTAGCAGGTTTGTATCCCGATTGACAGACCGATGCCGACCATTTTTTCAGGCAATTAGAGGCGGAAAAGGAAGCATATGGGGACCAGAACAAACCGAGGCCCTTCAAAAATTGAAGCAGTATCTCCAGAATCCACCAATCCTCACCTCACCAAATCCAGGAAAGCCACTGCATCTGTACCTTGCCATATCGGCATCCTCAACTAGCGCAGCACTTGTAAAAGATGACAAAAAGTGCCAAAAGCCAATTTTCTTCAGCAGCAAGTCCCTATCTGATGCAGAAACCAAATACACTATGGCGGAGCGAGCCATTCTTTCTCTAATCAATGCGAAGAGGCGACTGAGGCACTATTTTGAAACCCATCCAATCGTGGTACCAACCACCATGCCTATAAGAGCCATCATATCCAAACCTGATCTGACGGGAAGAATAACCAGATGGGCGTTGGAACTCGGGACATTCAACATCACATATGTGCCAAGAACATCCATCAAACGTCAAGCCTTAGCTGATTTTCTCCTAGAAACAGAGCCAGAGACAATCCTACAGGACCCAGATGAACCCGAGTGGATGCTCTATGTAGATGGATCGGTTAGTTCAGTAGGTTCAGGAATTGGAACAGAGATTATAACACCAGACGGAACCCGGATCTAGCAGTCAGTCCGTCTGGAGTTTTCTGCTACCAATAAGGAAGTCGAATACGAGGCACTCCTAGCTAGACTACGACTAGCTCAGAGCCTCTGTATTAGAAGGCTCCGTATATTTAGTGACTCACAACTAGTGGTCAAGCAAGTTCAAGGCGAGTATGACGCAGGAGAAAAGTTGCAGCCCTATAAGAGACTGGCTCAGATGGAGTTGGACAGATTGGAGCAGTACACCTTCAGCCAGATCCCCAGGGAAGAAAATAAAAATGCGGATCGATTGGCCAACATGGCGTCAGTCAATGATCAAGATTTGACAAGAGTTGCCCCGATCGACTTCCTTGACGTCCCGAGCATCCATCAGCCAGATGTTGTGTGCGCAATACCTTGGGAGCCGAGTTGGATGGATCCCATAACAGAATACCTCAAGAATTGTATCCTTCCTAATGATAAAGTAGAGGCCCGGAAAATTCGCATGAAGTCAGCCAGATATGCCTTGCTACATGGCCAGCTTTATAGAAGATCTTTTGGGGGTCCATACCTTCGATGCCTCACGTCTTCAGAGGCATCAGCCATAATGAAGGAAATCCATGAAGGATCGTGCGGAAATCACTCGGGGGGACGAGTATTGGCCCACAAAGTTTTAAGCCAAGGGTACTTTTGACCTTATCTTTCTCAAGATACTGAAGCTTATGTTAGAAGATGCAAGAAGTGTCAGTTCCATGGAGACTTCATCCATCCGCCACCAGAACTGCTGAAGCCCATCTTCAGCCCGCACCCATTTGCGCAATGGGGGATCGATGCAGTTAGACCACTTCTCATGGCTCTCAGATCAGTAAATAAAGCACTGATAGCAACTGATTATTTCACAAAGTGGGTTGAGGCAGAATCTTACTCCACCATCACTCACAGGCATGTAATCAAGTTCGTATGGACCAATATCATCTGTAGATTCGGAGTACCAAGAGTGATAGTGATTGACAACGGAACAAATCTGGATAATTAGTGGACCAGAAAGTTTTGTAATGAACATGGGATTCAGTTGAGAACATCATCAGTTGCATACCCTCAAGGAAATGGCCAAGCCGAAAGATTCAATAGAACAATACTGAATACCCTGAAGAAGAAGTTGGAAGACCATAAGGGAATTTGGCCAGACAAGCTCCCAGAGGTACTATGGTCTTATAGAACAACATCAAGAATCCCTACAGGAGAAACACCATTTTCGATGGCTTATGGGACAAAAGCAGTCATTCCAACAGAGCAAATAGTGCCAACAGCCAGAATAGAGCTGTATCAGGAAGAACTGAACAATCAGCAGCTCATTGATGGACTGGATCTGGTCAGAGAGAAAAGAGATCAAGCCGCCATCAAGCTAGCAGCCTATTATCAAAGGGTCAGAAAAGCCTTCAATAAAAAAGTCAGAAGACGAGAGTTCTAGGTGGGCGATATGGTATTAAGAAAGAAGATCGGGTTAGTCGGAAAGCTCAGGGAAAATTGGGAAGGGCCATACACAGTCACAGAGGTCATAGGACGTGGGGCTTATCGCCTCAGGAATAATGACAGCAATATGGAACCCAATTCACATAATGCCTCATGACTGAAGAGGTATTATCCTTGACATTCATTACGTTTTTAGAATAAGTAAGCAGAGGTATCTGAGCCCAGCTTTACTGATATGCTTTTAAATTTCCAAGTTTGTTATTCCGATTTAGTCAGATGTTGTTATCTTTGTAATTTCTTGATTATAATAAGAGATGGTCATCCTTCTTACAATCAAATAGCTTGATTCATAAATGTCATTAATAAAATAATTCCTAAGTAGTGAGATGGCAGAGGCTTATAAGCCTGATTCACTTCCAGAGGAATGAAATTTAAAATAATTCCTAAGTAGTGAGATGACAGAGGCTTATAAGCCTGACTCACTTCCAGATGAATGAAATTTAAAATAATTCCTAAGTATTGAGATGACAGAGGCTTATAAGCCTGAATCACTTCCAGAGGAATGAAATTTAAAATAATTCATAAGTAGTGAGATGACAGAGGCTTATAAGCCTGACTCACTTCCAGAGGAATGAAATTTAAAATAATTCCTAAGTAGTGAGATGACAGAGGCTTATAAGCCTGACTCACTTCCAGAGGAATGAAATTTAAAATAATTCCTAAGTAGTGAGATGACAGAAGCTTATAAGCCTGACTCACTCTTTTAAATGAATGAAATTGAAAATAATTCCAAGTAGTGAGATGATAGAGGCTTATAAGTCTGACTCACACTTACAAAGGAGTAAAATATTAAAGTAGAGGCAAATTAGCCTGATTCACATCAACAGAAGAATTAAATGACAGAAGCGAATAAAAATACATGTTCCATTAATAAGCAAAATCGTTGTCTTGTATTACAGAATTGCCCAAAGGACATAGTACAAAGTACAACATTACAAAATGAATATAGAAAAGCCTAAGTATGGCTTGGACCGCTGAAGTCCTTCCCTAAGGAATCTACATGTGTGGTCGGAGGGAAGAATTCTATAAAGGGGTTGAAGGGGTCAGCAGGAAGATACCCCTTAAGGAATTATGTGAAAAAGTTCTGAGCATGACTAGGCTCGGGGCTGGCATATGGCCTCTGTACCCCTAACACCTCATCCATGGCATCAGGGTCCTTGATCTTCCTCCTTGCTGGATCCCTCTCTCCAACAATGAAGCCCTTCCACAAGAATTCACTAGCCACTGTCCTGTTCATCCTTGAATAGTGTTGGTGCATGTCAAGCCCTTCTTTCTTACACATCTCTAGGGCAGACTGGGAGATGCCAAATTGGTGTGGAAGAGCCTCGTGGTCAGATGCAAGCTTCTCCTTCTCACTGGACAGCTTGGCATTCAGCTCTTTTGCATGTGCGAGTTCTTCCTCCAGCTGAGCAACCCTGGAAGGAAGATCCCCCAGCTGAGCCTTCAGCTCATTCTCCTTGTCATCCCTCTCATCCAAGTAGGTCCTGAGGCGCTCGACTTCCTTTACATCTGCCTTGTGAACAAGGCATAATGCATTGACACTGAAGAGAGCCTAAAAGAAAATTTTAAGGCAAAGTGGATCAGCATTAAATATAAGAGTGGGAATAAACATGAAATCAAACAGACACATACCCCCAGTAACAAGCCCAGAGTTTGACCAACAATAAGGTCAGGATTGGCCTCTCTCTGCACTTCAAGCTCTTCTGGCGTCCAGAGGTCCTTTGCCCGAGCTATCATTGCGGACATTGAGGTAAGACTGGAGGTAGATTGGTCAGAGGAAGCAGAACTCTTGTCCTTACCCTTATGCTTCCTTTTCTTTGTGGGTCTCTCCTCCCCCACTGGTCTGGTTCGGGCTGAAGAGGTATGGAGCAATTCAGGGATAGTGGTCTGCACAAGTGCAGACCCAGAAGCATTGCCCGCCACAACAACAGTCACAACCTGATGTTCAGAATTCAGAGGCACTTGTTCTTGTCCTGCTGGTGGCGCAGTTATTTCCTCCACCTCATCATCATCATCCTCGATTACCGGTCTGATCAGATCCATCATGATCTTGAATTTGGCTCTTAACCTTGATATACCTTGCAAATTGGCAGGAGTAAGCAGGTCAACGCATGATTTACGGTCCGACCAGACTTTAGACTTCAATAAAGAAAAACGGGCCTCTACATCCTGAGCCACAATGTCTGCATCATCATAACCTAAAGACTTATACACAAAATCCGCTCTGAGTTGATCACACCAGAGCAGATGCACGACTCCTTATGGATAAAAGAAAATGGAAGAAGGGCCAGACGCTTAAAGACACTCGGGATCGGCCATTTTCTAGAATATGGATAAAACCAAGCCCCCTTTACTAAAACCATCTTCTCCTTCCAATACTTCTCCGTTTTTTCAGTCCCATGGCAAATCGCCCGACCCTTGAAGGGGTAAAAGTTGTACCTCCCCTCACAATCCTTTAAATCCACAATTTTATAGCAAAGTAGAAGATCTGCCAGACCCAAGGACAGCTTTTTGTCTCAAGATCAACATTGAAATTATTCTGAGGAAGTTTGGGTTGACTTGCAGAGGGGTTATTCCTAAGGTGAAGAAAATGAAGTGAGAGAGGGTGAAGAGGGAATCGAAGCGCCTTTATCTGAAGAGCCGACAATAACACCTCATCCGGACCCACTCCGTCCCCCATCCTGAAGTCATAAGAAGGATCATATTCCATCAGGATCACCTCTTTAGGGATCTTACAATCCCTCCTCAGACTTTTGTTCACAGATTTTCTTTTATGGGCTTCAAAAGGCTCAGCTACGAATGGAAACGCCTTCAGGAGCATCGGCCCCTACAGGATTAATTGGAACAGAAGCCCCAACAGGCATAGTATCAGGAACATCTGCCTGATTATGCACCCCAGAGACAGTAACTCCCTACTGATTATCCTGCGCAAAAACTCCCAAGCCAGGTAGGTTCAGACGACTGGGTATGGGCAAGGAAGAAGGAGGAGATGATGAAGAAGATGGGTTTGCAGAAGGGGGGCTCGGAGCATCAGATCCCCCATATTCCTGAGGAATTGTCCCTTCGGTCGATCTTGAAGCACTACTGTCAGACATAGTGAAAAGAAAATGGTAACTTACGTAGAGTATACCGGCGAGAAGATAAAACAACTTCCGGCAGCCAAAATATGAGCGACAATGAAAGCTTGATCATTGCTAGGAATTGCTCACAAGAATTGAGAAGATAAGAGTCAAAATGAAGCCACACATGGGTTTATATACACTCGGGCATGCCAGCAGCCATCATTAAATGGTTGAGGAGACGCGCCGATTCCCAATGTATCGAATACAGTGAATGGTGAACCAACAGTCGCCTTTGTGAAATTCGAAAACCACACGCCTGTTCGCAATGATGATGGTGACGTCAGTGCACACAGCTGTAAGGCATTAATCACACGTGATTTAGGTCAAACCCACGAGTCCGTATGTCAGACCCGAATAGGGCTAGTGTAAATAGTGAAAATTATGGGCCCAAGCCCATTTGTAAGGCCCAAGATTAGTTAAGTCCATGTGTTTGTAAATGACGAATGGCCCATGTATAAAACCCATAAGGCAGAAGCGGACCCATCAGTATTAGGCCACTCCCTTGAAAAAATGGAGTGACAGCCCACTACCTAAAGGGAGTGGGCAGTTATTGAAAGAGTGGGTCATGACCCCATGTATTTAGGCCATGATCCTTGAGCTTAAAAACTATATAAATGACCTTGAGAGTCTAAATAAAGAAATCTTTTGATGTGAGTGAATTTTGACACTTACAGATATAGACATGCCTTAGTTTATTTTCATGCTTTAATTTATTGCTTCAATTTACTTTTATGTTAGTAGTCGACATGCACTAATCAGTTTAGTCTTGAGATGGGTTGTCGCAATCCGGTTAAGAGTAATCCATTTTGGGGTCAAACTGCTGGCGCGGTGCGACATGATTCACAGTCAATGGATCGCCCTCATGCAATTGAAATAGAATTTGAACTATGTTATGCGATTAGTGGTGGAGTGATGAAACCCTAGTTTTCTCTTCCTCTGAATCACAAACCAATTTACTTTGTTGTTTAGTTTAATTTAAGTAATATTAGGTAATTCACAAAATCAACTATTTTCGGAAAATTATAATTCAGTGTTTTTAAACTATTAAAGTGAACAATCCTCGTCTTTGTGGGATCGATATTCCCCTACTCAAACAAAACTATATATAATTGATCTGTGCGCTTGCAGAAGGGTAAAACCTAAAATGTCGTTAAGGTGTCGTTGTTAATCACATATTTTGCACACACCTGACGCCCATCAGGTGTGTGCAAAATATGAGGCAATGAGCTTATGCAGTCAAGAAGGCCACACATCCCACTCCAAATCACCCTACCGATAGTGATACGCCCACTGGCTTAGACCATGGGCTAGAGCGATTGAGAAAACCTTGGGAAATTTTGAGGAATTTTGAAATTACTCTTCTAAACATGAAGCTATGGAAGCATATCATAATCCTTCTGCCTTATCCTCACCAGTTAAGTGGACTCCGCCTGTACATGGTGTTTTGAAAATGAATATGGATGCTTCTTTTAATGCAAGTGAAAGTAGGACAGTGACAAATTCAAGGAAATTATTTGAGTGGGGGCGTAAGCTAAAATAATCTGTATAAGAAATTTTAGTAGGGGTATAGCCAAAATTCAGTGGGGCGAAAAGGAATTTTAATAAGAATACATTTAAAATTTTATAAACTTCATGGGCATAATTGAAAAAAATAAAAAAAATTAAGTGGGGGTGTTTTGCCCCCTCAATGCCCCCACTACTAGTCCCTTGGCAAATCCCTGCATGGTTGTGGAGGTGGTTTGGTAATTAAAGATGATAAAGGTAGAGCTTTGCAAATTGTTTTTTTTTTATTTTCAGAATGTTGCTAATGCAAAAGTTACTGAGTCCAAAATTTTGAATGAGAGCTTAAAGTATTTGTTGCAATGGGATATAATGGGAGAGTTCTCATTGAAGGGGACTGCAAGAAGGTGATGGAACTAGATTCAAATAATTATTTAGCCGGTATTATTTGTAATGATATATGTTATATTATTCAATCATGTCCTTATGAAATTTATAGTGGCTTCCTAGGACATATAACTAGACCTGTCAATGGATCGGATTCGGATCGGATCAGTTAAATCCAAATCCAATTTGTTAAGAAATCGGATTATTGGATTCGGATCCTAATCGGATTATCGGATTTTATTTTCAATCCATATCCGGTTAATATCGGATTCGAATCGGATTCGGATCATAATCGGATTATTGATAAGTCTATTGATAAGGATGACAAAAACTCCAAATCCGCGATCCGAATCCGATAATTTGACAGATTTTCACTTAATTAATTCATATTCGAATTTCTTCATTATAGAATATCTGATCCGAATATTTAATTAAAAAAATACAAAAACAATAAATACTGAAACACTAAAATTATTCACACTTTTAATAATTGTATTTATGATCAATCATTATTAATAAATAATAAAATAATTAACAACTAACATTTATATACATGTACAATATTAAATATATACACATATATATAAATATATATATGTATATTTTATCGGATCGGATTATTATCGGATCGGATTAGGCTAATCCAAATCCAATTTGTTAAGGAATCGGATTATCGGATTCGGATCATATTCGGGTTATCGGATTTTTTTTGCAATCCAAATCCGACTAATCGGATCGGATTCGAATCGGATTCGGATCAAAATCCAATCCATTGACAAGTCTACATATAACACAGTAGCTCATAAGATCAATAAGTGGGTTGTTATAGTTAAGTAAATGGATGTAATATGAGACATATGACCTTCGTGACTTATCTCGTTTTAAGTTATGATATTTCGAATTGTTTTGGCTGACTATAAAAAAAAATCTCAGAAGTTTGAAAAAAAAGAGTATATATTGAAATGGGATTTCATTTTTAATAAATTAAGTGTAAGAAAATTTAACTTAGCTATCATTTGTCAACAATAATATCCTTTCCCATTGAAAAGTGAGTCATTTATACAAAAAATGAAGTGCATATATAATCTTCCTATATCTGGTAAAATATATATATATAATCTTCCTGTATTATTGTTAATTGAGTATTAAGTAATTGGACCTTTTCAATATTAGAGCATGGTCCAACCTGACATTTTTAACATAATTATGACTAAGGATCCACGTAAAAGAATTGAATAATTTTAATCGTGCTCTAAGCTATTATATTTTTAATCACTTCTAGGAAATGACAATAATGCCCTTCCCAGATGTCGTGCCATGGCCCATGATTGCAATTTTACACAACCTTAGAAACAAACGCAAACTAAGGAATATAAAAAGGATAAGGTTTTAGTACAAGGTCATCTCAATGATCTATAACTACAACCATCGTCGGATATTGTTCGTATGACGGTAATACCCCTAATAATATAATTCGAAATGTACTATTGAAGTAGTTCAAAAATAAGTAAATCTTTACCACAACTAAAATCTCCATTTAGTGCTAATTTTTTTTCTTTGTTTTATATAGAAGACTAGAGAGTTTAGTCTCTAATTATATTTTATTTTCTCTTTTTCTATGAGCTTTGAAAGTATCCCAGAAGCTTTCTTGCGAAAAAATAAATAGAAAAAGCATAATTTTATAAATTATTATAACCGGTGGATTGTGAATAAAAGTCATCAACATAATTCATCATATCGTTTGATTCATAATACTTTTAAAAATTGTTGATATTGCATTACCTATACTTGTCCGATATTACCTTGACCGCGACTGAAATTAATATCGCGGCCGCAAGATAGTGACCAATAATTTGAGTGTGTAAGTTTTTTTTTTTGAAAAAAAATAACATAAATAAATAGAATTCAAATTCCAACCTATATCCAGTTCCTAGAAAAAAAAATAACATAAATAAATAGAATTCAAATTCCAACCTATATCCAGTTCCTAGTGTACTAGCATTCACTGAAAGTGATAATAAGTACTTTTGAAAAAAAAATAACATAAATAAATAGAATTCAAATTCCAACCTATATCCAGTTCCTAGTGTACTAGCATTCACTGAAAGTGATAATAAGTACTTCACTAAAAAAAAATTGTTACTTAAAGAGGCACGTCTTTCATTTCAGGTGTAGTGGCTTTATCTTAACCAGGGCAACTACGGTCCAATTAAAGCGCCATTTTATTATTAATTGTAAAGTTGATTAGAGAGGCCTTGTTGAATTTTTGTCCATGTACCACTTTTATATTTCCCCACATTTATTGACTGATATGTACCATCACAAATTGTAAGCTAATTTAGAAAAAAATTCAAAATGTGAATGCTTATGACTAGTGCATCAATCTAATGCAATTATATATATGGTATTACTTATTTCTTTGAAGTGCAAAACAATTTAGTCAACATCTTTATTGCTCCATTGTTGTTGATCATTAACGAAGATGAAATATAAGAGAAACATATACATAAATATATATATACATATATGGGCAAATGACGCTAAACACCCCTATATTTTTAAAAGTGTGCGAAAAACCTCCTTCATGGTTTATAAACACTCCTATACTTTGCAAAGAGTGCAAATAACCCTCTCAAATCCTTTTTTCAGTGACTGAGATGGGATTTTCTGCACATTTCTAAAATCATAGGGGTGAGCGTTCGTCACGTGACTGGATCTCGGCCAAAAAAGTGAACGGAACAGTGTTAAGGAGTTAAAGTGCATACTTTTTTTTTTTTAAATGTTAAGAAACTAACACACCACACATCCACAATTCTTTCTACGAGGCACGAACCTCTCACCTTCCCAATTGGGAGGTGATACTATACCATTGCACCAAAGATGAGCTTGTAAAGTACATACTTTTGAAGTAATAGTGAGAGTTATCTGCATAAAATAAATTAAATAAAAAAATTTATACATTTTTAAAATCATAGAGGAATTTAACGTGATTTCCCTATTTCTACAACAAATGTTTGGCACTGATCCATTAGAGCAAGATAAAACTTTCCAACTGCAAACCGGTTTGACATTTGACAGACTAACCTTCTCCAATTAATCTGTCTACTTTTGGAGGATGTCGCGTGAATCTCATACTAACATCACACGCTTGAAAGGACCACTTTATCATTTGAAATTGCAATATCATATCTACCCCTCACGTGCCAAAGTCGGCTGCACACGTGCCCCATCATTATTATACAAATACCATTACACATATACATATACGTATAAGTGTGTATATATTATATTTAATGCATGCATGATTTGGTTGCAATATGAAGCATACACATTATTAACCAACTCTCTATTAGTTCTTAAAGTTCACGTTACAGTGCACCATCAACATGACTAGAAGCCAACCCTAGCTAATTAACCCTACTTTTAAGTGGTTGAAAGGGCATGTCTTTAGCTTGGCTTTGTTGGCTTGTTTTGGGTCTAGTAATGAAACAACTTTGTAGCCCTACAACAACTACCTACATTGCTTTCTATTGGAAAAATTAAGCTCTAAACAACTTGATAATGTTGTCACAGACGTACTAACTTTGTGATTAAAATCCCCATCCACTTGTTAATGGGACCACAAATCGATGACTCCTCCATTCTAACACATGCTCACATCGAATTCATTTATCGTTGAATATCGATGCTGATCACAATGGCCTCATTAAGATAACTCGTTTACCAATGACCTTGTAATATAATGATATAATCATTCCTCCTTTCAGATTATAGATAACTTGTTTCAAGTTGTCCGCCTTTCAGATTATAGATAATTACTTTTGCTTTCTCAATGTTAATAACAAAGTTAAGTCGGTACTCAAATTATTTTAGGTCTAAAGTCTATATAAAGTTTGAATATCCCATCTAATTCTTATAACTTTCATACTTTGTTTTCTAGAATTTATGGATGAAGCCAATTGAAGAGATATGTTTGTAAACCTTCTTATTAATTTTTAAATGTATTTTTGATGAGAGAAAATACTTAAACGGAATGGTGATAGGATTGTATTCATTTCTTGTCCGGTGTTGACATAAGAAATTCATAAATAAATAAATAAATAAAAAATATAAAAAAAATAAAAAAAACTCAAGAAATTAAGTTGAGGTTTGAATTTCAACAAACTACATATCAATTGAAGGAATGCTACAATCGCAATTGACAAGAGTAGTTTTTTAACCTCGTGTTCCTATTTTACAAATCAATTGAAGGAGCATAGTAATAACCCATCGGGTCGGGTTAACTCGACGTAAAGAATGCGCATTAGGTAGCAATTGAAACCTGAAGCATTAAGACACTAAATTTTAAGTCTTTTTATACTGAATAATCCGTTAAGATTAGATCTTTTAAATCTTTATTTATATTATTTAATTTTTTCATATATAGGTAAAAATTGGAAACTAAAACTAATGTTTGTTGTATTAGGACATTGAATTGTGGGTCGGTGTTGTGGTACTGGTGGTAAAGCTACAAATTCATATCATTGTTTTCGTACCTTGCTATAATGTTTTTCATGTCAAGTAAACATTAATCAGAAGTGTTCAGCGTACTACTATTCTGATAAGTCCCAACTGATGTACTTGGGTAATTGATTTGTTAAATTTGAAGTAGATTATGTCCGTTAAGTCTTATGCACACCTCGATTAATTCATGAGACTCTATCAGGCGATCCTTCACACAAATCGAATAAAGATCAGATTACGTCCGCAATCGTAATCCTAACAAATTATTTGCGCCTAATAAAAAATGCTTCTTAAAGCACCAAGTCTTAAGTCCATTCCAACTCGCTAGGATTGAAAATACACTATATACATACATCCGAACATAACTTCTTCCACATATTATAACTAAATTATCGACACTTGATGTCATAACTTTTCAATCGTGATAACAGTTGACAGTGAAAAGATAAAGTGGAGTGAAAGAAAATATTTAACTAGAATGCATTTGGTAGCTATCAAAGTTTTTCTAAAAAATGATAAAAAAAATAAAAAAATTACAAATTAACCATTATCGCATGCTTTAAATAACATAAGAAATATAAGAAACTATACTATATCTCAAATTATTCATAATTTTTCCAATTGAATAAAAAGTATAATTTAGTTTATATTTGTTTGGCCTAAATTTTACAGAGGGCGTGCCAGAGTCTATTGACTCAAATTTGTGAGAATAGCCAAACTATCCTTGATAGAAACCGAAATAATAAAAATCGGTCTTTTACGTAGATCATGCGATTGTTGGAAGGCAATGATCACCCCCTTCCTTCAGGTTCTTCAACGCCTCAATAAAGAAGACTTCCAAGCATAACAATGGTGGAATGAATGGTGGGAGCAAAGAAAACTGCACAAGCGACTATTCAAACTTCAAAATGAATTTACACAATAAAAATGGAGGGGACAAAAAGTCAAGCGTCCATTTTATTCCATAAATAGAATCCTTATACAATGGAACAAGGTACAAGAATTTCAGATAGATACTAACACTACTCCTATGAAAAGAAAATACAGAAAAAAGTAAAACTACTACATTGTAATAATGTAAATGAAGAGTTGTTTGGTTGGGGACCTCTCAACAACACATCTTTATCGCCTTTTATATTCATATCACAGTAGTTGGTAACCATTGGGAAGTTAAGGGCAACTTCCATTTTAAATTCAAATTCTTATATTTGAATTTAAACTTTATACAACTTCTTTATAGTCCACATATTTGATTCCAATCATAATGTGTTATGTGGCAAAAATAAATTTTTTATTTTATTGTGCAAACAATGCCCCCTAGCTCTTTGAAATAGAGGGTTGGTTAAATATTTTCAAAGAGCTAATTGTTCTAAATGTATTCATCCACTAAAATCGACCACTTGGAATCTTTTTTTTTTTTTTTAACCCCTTATGTTACTTCTTTTGACCAATTTATGTCTGTTTCGACCATTTCAGAAGGCTTTAATAAATGGTAAATTAGATAACAAATTCAACTCCTTCCACTCTATTTTTAATGTCCCCAATATCAAAAGAAAATTCTTTTGGCCTTTTTGAATTTCTTGGGGCCAACCCGGTTACCTTCCATTGACAAGTAAACCATATATCACGAATATATGATTTTTCAGCCCCTTTTAGTGTTCTATTGTTTTTCGAACTTTCAACAGTTTTGATATTGAGCGCCTCAAACTCTTTTAATATTTTTGATTTTCAGCACCTTAGATTTTCAACACCTCTAAGTTAGTGAGAGAGAAACTAGAGGACATGAACGGTGCATAATTTCAGCACTTTCGATCTATTTTTTTTTTTTTAATTTCAACATTTCCAATTTTCAGCGCTATTGAATTTCGAACTTTTGACTTTTTTTATAATTCAACGCCTTATACTTTTGATGTTTCTAACTTTTAACACCTTTGATTTACAACACTTCTTATTTTGAAAGGCTCTCGTAATTTACAACACTTTTGATTGTTAGTATTTTATTTTTTTTAATAACGAGGCTTCCGATTTTCAGCGCCTCAAAATTTATAACACCTGATTTTTTTTGTAGAATAACATAGTATGAACACATCCGGTGTCCCACTGGGCGTGCCAAATTGTTTGGCCTAAATTTTACAGAAGGACTTTACATAGATCAGGCGATTGTTAGAAGGCAAGGATCACCCCCTTCCTTCAGGTTCTTCAACGCCTCAATAAAGAAGACTTCCAAGCATAACAATGGTGGAATGAATGGTGGGAGCAAAGAAAACTGCACAAGCGACCATTCAAACCTCAAAATGAATTTACAGAATAAAAATGGAGGGGACAAAAAGCCAATCGTCCATTTTATTCCATAAATAGAATCCTTATACAATGGAACAAGATACAAGAATTTTAGATAGATACTAACATTATTCTTATGAAAAGAAAATACAGAAGAAAGTAAAACTACTACATCGTAATAATGAAAATGCAGAGTTGTTTGATCGGGACCTCTCAACAACACATCTTCAGCGCCTTTTATATTCATATCACAGTAGTTGGTAACCATTGGGAAGTTAAGGGCAACTTCTATTTTAAATTCAAATTCTTATATTTGAGTTTAAACTTTATACAACTTCTTTATTGTCCACATATATGATTCCAATCATAATGTGCCATGTGGCAAAAATAAAAAATTAATTTTATGGTGCAAACAATATTGGAATATTATTTTTTGATGAAATAAAGGCACCATGAATATCTAAATAAATACTTCTGTAGGCCATAATACCAAAATTATACTTAACACATTTTGGCTTAAAGAGATAAGAGAAGTGGCATAATTTTAAGTTTACATAATTAACTTCCTTGTTAAAAAATTATAAATTCAAATTGTTCAAAAGCTCTACAGAACTTACATAAAGATAAAGCTCGAAATTATACCCTCATTTAAAAGCTCTTCAGAATTTAAATCGATAACTAGATAGTCTCCCATCTTGTTCGTCAAATTACACTGACTTTCTTTATTATTGTTTTTTTATGAAGGAGAGTAACATTTTTTGTGTAATTATATATATATATATATATATATACAAGTCCTTACGCGTATAAAGTAATCTGTCATGGCAAACATAATTTTTTGACAGATCAAATGTACATGCCACGTTGTTAACCATTTAGATCAAAAGCAACGGAAGGTAAGTGTTGTCATAAATATCAGAAGGAAAGAAATTTCAATTTAACAAATAGAGGTTATTTACCCAAAAACAATTTAACAAATAGAGGTCTATGTACTTTGATGAAATTTCAAGCGAGGTCAATGTAATTTATTAATTTTCAAGAAATTTCAATCATGTTGCAACTTTTAATCTATTTAATCCACTTCTAATTCTTTTATTTTCTTGCTTATTTGTTTTTATATATATTTGAAAAAAAACTTTTACTCAAGAAAGAGGAAAGGAATTATGGTGAAAGGAAAAGAAAAGTGAGTGGTAAATAAGGTACAAAGGGTTATATTCGTACGAGGAAGCGTCAACGCCAATTTCTAACTGTCTCCATAGAGAAATGGAAAAGGAAAATGATGCAAAGCAAAAGCAAAAGTCCCTCCCTCCCAAAGACAATTTGGAAACTTGGGAGACCCCTCCAAACACACACTCTTCGTGTATATACATATGTGTATATGTATATATATATATATATATGGAAATTGATATTTGATGGTTCTGTGCTTTGGTTTGTCTCTTACCACCAATCAAATTATTCCTTTCCTTTTCCGGATGCCTATCCTTTTTTATCTCACTTTTTAAACACACTTACTGACCTATCTTTGCAGTGACCACAACTCCACTTAGGGCCTTGATATAAGCAGTACTAATTCCTTTTTCAACTTTTTATATGTGAATAATTTGAAACAAAAATTATTATAATATATATATATATATATAGGGTAAATAGCATTAAACCCCCCTCAACTATACTCTCTCCCAACTAATCCCCCTCAACTAAGTGATGGTCCCTCAAACTATGAAATTGTTACAATTCAATCCCTCTAGTCATAACGCCGTTAGTTAAATTTAGGATAATTTGTATTCAGATCCTTTGAAGTTTTGATCAATTGCACTCACCTCCTGAGATTTCATTTTCCTTGCAATGACACCCCCTGAAGGGGTTAAGACCCCATGAAATGACTTTTGTGCCCTTGCTTTAGTGTAAAAGACATGTTGGCTAAATTAATTAACCAAACAACTCTTGTATATTAAGTTCAATTTGAAAAAAAATTCAAGTACTTTGAATACAATGATTTTTGAAATAGGGATATCTACATATAGGTAGACATAAGGATCACTAATTACAAATGGGTAAACTTTTACCTTTCAATTACTAATACATCAATTTAACTAAACTAATTACAAATGAGTCAACTTTTTTGTTTAAAGACTCAAATACCCCTAAAAGAACTCCATTCTTCTTTTTCTTCTTCTCCCCCATTCCAAAATCCCCAAACACTCAAAAATTAAAATAAAATATTTCGGAAAAAATTAAAATATTTCTGGAAAAATAAAATATTTGGGGAAAAATAATATTTTGAAAAAATAAAATATTTCAAAAAAATGAGGAAAAAATATTTCAAAAATATAAAATATTTCGGGAAAAATAAAATATTTTGAAATATTTTTGTTTATTTCTTTTTCACTTTTTTTTTCTTCTTTTCAACGAAATGTGTTCAAGCCTTAGACCTTTTGGTGATTACAATGCAATATTTTGGAGTCAAGTGTGTCAAGAAGTATCAAGAATGAGTTGATTGAGTTGAATTTGTTTTGAAATTTGGTGTCTTAAAAAGTAATAAATCTTAGGTGAGTTATATTTAGATAATTTATTTCAATATGACAGTAAACATAATCTGAATCTTACTTATTTAGTATGAATTTCTTTACACGATTCCTATGAATTGCTTTGAATGAATGTTATAAAATATTTCGGGAAAAATATTTTATTTTATTTTTTCGAAATATTTTATATTTTCCAAATTTTTTATTTTTCTTGAAATATTTTATTTCTTAATTTTTTTTGAAATATTTTATTTTCCCCGAAATAGTTATTTTTCCTCATTTTGTTTTCGAAATATTTTATTTTTCCAGAAATATTTATATTTTTTCCAAAATATTTTATTTTTATTTTGAGTGTTTGGGGATTTTGGAATGGGAGAAAAGAAGAAAAAGAAGAATGGAGTTCTTTTAAGGGTATTTGAGTCTTTAAACAAAAAAGTTGACTCATTTGTAATTAATTTAGTTAAGTTGATGTATTAGTAATTGAAAGGTAAAAGTTTACCTATTTGTAATTAGTGATCCTTATGTCTACCTATATGTAGATATTCCCTATTTCAAAAATCCTTATATACAAAGTACTTGAAAAGTTTTTCAAAATGAGCTTAATATACAAGGGTTGTTTGGTCAATTAATTTAGCCAACATGTCTTTTACACTAAAGTAAGGGTACAAGAGTCATTTCATGGGGTCTTAATCCCTTCAGGGGGTGTCATTGCAAATGAAATTTCAGGGGGTGAGTGCAATTGACCTAAACTTTAGGGAATTTGAGTGCAAATTACCCTAAATTTAACTAACGGTGTTATGACGGGAGGGACTGAATTGTAATAATCATGATAGTTTTGGGGATTTATAGTAAAAAACATAGTTGAGGGGGTTAGTTGGGAGAGAGAGTATAGTTGAGGGTGGTTTAATGCTATTTACCCATATATATATATATAAATGAACAATATATACAACTTGTTAGCTAATTTAAAGAAAGTCAATTTTTTTTTTGGGCTTGTGTGGGTTCTATGCTTCGTAACTTGTAGGCTTGCTATTTACCGGAAAGAAGAAGAAGAAGTAAAATATATATATATATATACTTGTAGGCTTGCTCTTTGTAGCCACTTGCCCTCTGTTGAGGTTGTTGCTTTGCACTCTTCCTGATAGCTTCTAGCTCTTGGACATTCTCTCTTATTTAAATTAATTATTTAAAAACAGACATTTTAACAACAAATAAAAGGAAGAAAAAAAATCATTCCAATGGCTTGACATTAGGATTAATATTTATTAATTTAAATACCAATACTCACACACATATATGTGTGTGTGTATAAAACTTTATTACTTCGACCTACTAAGCATCAAATTTCGGAATAACCACTTCAATTTTTATTTTTTTATTTTTCTCTTTTATTTACTAAGAAAAGAAAAAGAAGTCAATTAAGAAAGAAAAGTGAGACAAAAATAAATAAATAAAAAGAGCAATTAATGATAGGTACAGGAATTTTTTTTTTGGTATAGGTTGTGGTCCAACCTTAATCTCATTACCTCACAAATCGATCAACATATTATTAAATAAATAGATTATTTATATCATAATACACGAATTAAAATGTTGGGATATTAATTACATGTTACGTTGGTTTAAGACAAAGAGTACGTCCAAGAAATTCAAACAATTGATGAACATCCTTCTAGTAGAAAATCATGCAGGTAAAAGAAGAACCAGAACTGAAACTGACAGGGACACATGCATATATGTCGATGTCTGTGTGTAATTAGTGTGTGTGTGTGTGGAATCTATAGATGGATAGATTTTTATTTATTTATTTATTTTCCTTAGATTGATAGATAGATGTGCTCATAATAAGACCAGAATCCAGTGAAAAATTCTTTAGCGAGGACTTTTATACTGAGCTTAAAAAAAATGTAACTTATTGTGATCGTGATTGACAATTGTTGTGATTGTGATTTATTATACCAAGATTTTGTTATGTGTGGGACTTGTCAGTAAAACCACATTTTGTCAGTATTATGGGTAATTATTTATACAGTGTGTATAAATATATTATATACATATAATGTTAGGAAAATGAAAAAGGAGGAGCTAAGAGCTAGACTTAACATTATCATGTTATGAGGTCTTGTTTGAATTGATTTTTCAAATATTATTTTTGGCTTTGCAAAGAGAAAAATTGTTTTGAACGACGTTTGACAAAAATTTTAGAAGATTTTTTAGGCCTTGAAATAGCGTTTTAAAGATTCTGTGGGTACCAATTTTTCAAAACAGTTTATATTTTTCTTTTTTTCTGCGAAAAGCGAGAAACAGAAATTATATAAAACAAGACCTAAATCCTAGCGATAACAATGTAGGTGATTATCTGGGGTAGGCTTGCCCTAGTCCTAGCTAGTGGACCATATATAATTATAATGATGGTGTGATCATGGTTCACCGTAACGGTAACCGTCACTGTAACGGTAACGGGTCCGTAACGGGGTTACGTAACGGTTTCGGTTATCGCAATCGTGAATTTTTTAAAATCTTGCACAGTCCGTAACGTCTGTAACGGGCGTTACGAGTGCGGGAAACGGGAAACGGTGCCGTAACGACCCGTAACGATAACGGCAAGTCCAAAAACCGTTACGTAACGGCTGTTACGGGCCGTTACGGTGAACCATGGGTGTGATTAGTTGGTAAATAGGTGGAATTTTCATGAAAACAAATTAGAGACCACGGGCTTGAAATATTTGGAATACAAAAATTTTCAATAAAGATAAAATTTAAAGTTTAGGGATAAAATTCAAAACAACTGTTTTTTTAAGTAACTTATAAACTAAGATGAATATTCACCAATAAAAAAAATTAAATGCCTATGAAAAAGAAAAAAAAAAAAAAAAAGCGAAAAGAAGTCGCTTGACATTGAAGGTGATTGTGGCTTTGAGAGCCCGTTGAATTTAATGTAGAAGTCTCACTTCACTAACCGGTAAATCGCTAAATCAAGTGAGTGGAACAAAATCTGAAATATTTGAGAGTGTGTTTATATATATATATATATATATACACAACTACTAACAGTACTAATAATTTAATTTAAATTTATGTTATCCACCCTTGTAACATAAACTTTGCATGATTGAATCATGGCATTAAAACGAAGTGATGACAATGTTTCCTCAAAAAATGAACAATCACAAGAGCAATGATTATCTTAATTGCTTGTTAGTACATAAGATTACCTAACGATGTTAAACAACGACCAACCAATTTTCCAACTATTTAATTGGGATCTCTAGATACTATATCTATCTATCTATATATATATATATATATATATGATGTTTAAACAACCAAAACTTGATATTTAATCCTCATGACTCTACCCCACAACCAATTTTATATGTGTTTTTCAATTAATTCAGTGCAAAAAGTAGAAAATCATCAATGTTGAGACGTCTATTATGAGAAAATCATTAGATTAATGTCAAAATATTGTCCATTTCAAAGATGCCATTCATGTCACACACGAGTGACTTAACATTGTAATTATTTAAAGGAAAGAAACAAGCTACTAGTATTTAGAGGGACTATTTAACAAATTAAAAAATGTTATCAACCACCTATGGTAGTACCACAAGTTTTTTCTTTATATTATTTGCATTGGACTCACTAAAACTATTGCTTCAAAACTAGCATTAAATATTACACAAGGGACACTCTATAAAGCTACCTTTTCTACTTTCCTAGTCACCATGGAAATAAACTTTCCCTCGCTTTTTATCATGGGTGAAAAGTCCAATTAATTAATTGAATAGGTGCACTAAAGGGGATGAAGCATGGTAGTTGTCATGGGCTTGGGTTCCAAAATTGGTATAATCACAAAGTTTTTTTTGGCTTACAAGGAGTAGATGTGATGGTGTCATTTAAATTTAGGTTCGGGTTGCATCGCCTTCCGGTTGGTCTGAAAAATGAGAAAAAAAAAATTAATCCTTTTTAGCTCGATATATAAAAGGGTATTTATGATTTCGAGCGACTTACATATTGACACACTAAAAAGTACAAAAAAAATAACGTTAGGGTTAGAGGATTGAACTTGTAATCTTCTATGATTTTGAGTGACTTACAAATTGAAACGCTTAAAATTTTCTAGAAAGATAGCGGTGGGATTAGATGCCTGAATTTGTAATCTTCTATTTTTTTTAATAAGTGAAACTTTCGTCCAACCTACTAATAATAAGATCAATTATTCCTCTGAAAAATACCCAGAAAGTAAAAAAAATAAAAAAAGAGGCTCTTTTCAAATTTCATGACTAAACTATCAGAAAAATGATTGGTAACCTAAGACTAAATAATTAGAGACTAGCCACCATATATACCCAATTTAAATTATATTTGTTGGGTTGTTTTTTGGTAAGGCTTGATCAAAAACCAAAATGCCATGTCCATCTCAATTGGGTCGCTTTCCTCTAGATGATTACATTAACTAAAGGACCAACATTCTCATGGTATGGCTCCACACTTTTCAAGATATTTTCCCTTCTCTTTCCACTTATAATTATTTTTTATTTTATTTTCACCATTCTTTAATTTCTTAAAAATATAGTGTTATATATATATATATATATATATGACTATAAAATTATTAAAATCATTAGTACAATAAAAGGTAAAAAAAGCTTGAAAGGAAAAAATGTGTGGTTGATTGTGGAGGTATGACAACTTTGAGTAATGGCCCAAGAGGACAAGGACATGAAATAATTGAAAGGCCTTTGCACTTGAGAAACAAAATGGGAGTGTTTGTAACTTTGTATATATCATGATGTATAGGTGTGAGAGGGTTATATATCTATAAGGTGGTCCTTGCTCTACATACATGAAGGGGGGTCTACGTGGCACGGCCGGCAAGGTGAGGCCATGGGCATGTGGGCATTGTGGTCCAAAAGATTTTTGGTTGGACACGTGTCGGGGAAGGAGAGGTGGACAGGCTGTTGGGGAAGAGCATGGGAGAGATAGATGTTAATCAGGAGATGATAGATGGAGAGCAATGAAAGTGGGTAGTAGTCTTTAATGGAGATGTAAAGACCAAAAGTCTACAATTTGTGTGTGTGTTGTGTGTGCTTTGGGATAGTGGGATAGACCAATTTTTGTAGGGTTGGGTGTTTTTCCACTTGAATAGTTTTTGGGGGTGTAATAACCTCCACAAATTCACAATCCCATTTAATCATTGAAAAACAATATATAGACATATACAGAGCATGGTTCCTGTTACCGGCCGTTATGGACCGAATCCGTTACACCGATATCGTTACCGTTACGTTATCCCGTTATGACCGTTACGGCGAACCATGGTAATTTTTTAAAAAATTCACGATTGTGATAACTGAGTCCCGTTACGTAACTCCGTTACGGACTCAAATCTGTTACACCGATACCGTTACCGTTACCATTACCGTTACGGCGAACCTTGATACAGAGGCATGACCAAGAGATTTAGGTGAGTGGAGCATAATTATTATTATTCTTAATTCAATCGGGTTTTAGGATTTTTTTTAAAAATTAAGTGGAGATAGGATTATAATTATTTCAATTTTAAGAAGGATTAATAGCAAAAAAAACCCCTCAACTATACACTCTCTCTAATTAAACCCCCTGGTGTGCAATTTACCACCCTGAACTATGTTTTTTGTGCAGAAAACCCCCCTAAACTATAGTTTTTCCTGCACAGTTATAACACCGTTAAGTAAAATTGCACTGGGATCCCCTGAAGTTCCTATTAATTTCGCTTGCGCCCTAAAATTTTATTTTCTTTGCAATGACACCCCCTTGAAGGGTGAAATGACCGGAATGCCCTTGTTTTTTCTCCCCTATTTCATGAAATAAATATCTAGGTGGTGAAATTACCTCCATGCCCCAAGATTAGAACTTTATAATATTTGGGGATATTTCCAAATATTTTTTTCAAAATAAAAGTTAAAGAAAAGAGGTTGGAAATATTTCAAAACTTTTAAATAATAATAATAACTAATTAATATGCATTACTTGAAGTGTAACTCTAATGAATATTTCAAAAGATATAGATTAAGGAGTTATAAATATTTTTATATTTTTTTATAAAAAATAATTAATTAATATATTAATTAAAATGTAACTCTAATGGATATTTCATAAAATATGGAGTAAAGATATAAGACAAATATATTTCGGCAAACAACAAGTGTTAACCCTTTAAAATAAGACTGTCAAGAACTTGTAACCCCTGGATTCATTTAAAATTGAATGGTCTAGTTTTTCGAATATTTATCAAGATGGAAATTGCAGGTTGATCATTTATTTCTTAATTTTCATTCAAATTTTTATTTTTTGAATGAGTTTTTTTCTTGTAAGTATTATTATTATTAGTTACATAGTTGTCTTTCATCAAGCAACAAGCCAAAATCATTATAGAGAATCTCATATGGCCAAATTTTGTTCAAAATATTTTCCTTAAATGAAGTTGAAGCCTTACTATAAGCAGTGTGTGACATAGAAATTCAAGTGAGTGGCAAAATTGTTACCTTAAAGTTTCAATGTATATATGCGGTCGTAAAAAATTAGTTCTTAGAAAGTGAGTAATTATTAGGTTGAAGATTTGGAATAGGAAGTCACAAAATTTGTTCTTAACGATTAATACTTGTTGCTTGCCGAAATATATTTGTCTTATATCTTTACTCCATATTTTATGAAATATCCATTAGAGTTACATTTTAATTAATATATTAATTAATTATTTTTTTTTAAAAAAATATGAAAATATTTATAACTCCTTAATCTATATCTTTTGAAATATTCATTAGAGTTACACTTCAAGTAATGCATATTAATTAGTTATTATTATTATTTAAAAGTTTTGAAATATTTTCAACATCTTTTCTTTAACTTTTATTTTGAAAAAAATATTTGGAAATATCCCCAAATATTATAAAGTTCTAATCTTGGGGCATGGAGGTAATTTCACCACCTAGATATTTATTTCATGAAATAGGGGAGACAAAACAAGGACATTCCGGTCATTTCACCCCTTCAAGGGGGTGTCATTGCAAAAAAAATAAAATTTCAGGGCGCGAGCAAAATTAATAGGAACTTCAGGGGATCTCAGTGCAATTTTACTTAACGGTGTTATAACTGTGCAGAAAAAACTATAGTTCAGGGGGGTTTTCTGCATAAAAAATAGTTCAGGGGGGTAAAGTAAGAGAGAGGGTATAGTTCAGAGGGTGTTTTGCTATTAACCCTTTTAAGAATAAAAAAATCAGTGATGATGTGGCCTCCACTGGTCCCATCATAGGTCTAGGTCTGTGTCTGCATACACATGTGTGTGTATATATATATATAACCTCTATAAGCCCCAAATGCCAAATGGAAGACATATAAGGGACACATTTGTACATGCATGACTATAAGTCAACGACATAAAGATATGTTTTAAGGTTTTGATCTCACATTTTATGGGTATGAGAGTTTGAATGTATTAAACTGATTGGTTAACGCGAAAAGGCAAATTTCATGCATGTTTCACCATTTGAGAATCAAATTTCTTTTTTTTAAGAGTTCTAAAAAAAAGTTTTGAAAATAATTTAAGTCAAACAAGTATAAAACACTTGATCAAAATTCTTATTGACAATGATGTTTAGAAGATGTTTTTATTCACATCCCTTTGTATATATGTCCGCCCTGAAATTTAATAGAAGTCTTAGGCGAGATTAAATGTGAGGCCCCTTATACATAAGACTTAACGAACTTAAAAAGTTAAGTTTGTGCTCTTTTTTCAGTATCAATAAACTTACTGGAAAAAAAATTTAAAAAGTGATAATTGTGAGAAAAAATGTAAAAAAAATACATTAAATATACTAATATTTAAAATTTTGAAAACAAATTTTATATTGGTGTTTGTCATGAAAAGTTATTTGTTGTGTGTGTGAATGTGACAGTCGCGAAAGATCATGCGAAAGTCTAGCATTGTTGGGAGTATTGCCCTAACTAAGAGCAAAGAATAAGTAGTAGCGAATTACGCAGAAATAAAATATGTTTCTTAATTCAATCAAACTTGAGAAAGAGTTTGTTTCCGCTTGACCACTCTGCAGAAAAAATTTCAGACATGTTCCCGTTTTTGGGTTCCTACTGTTTTACACCCGTAAATTATAACACCAATATCTCGAGCCGGATCGTTCAAAATGAAATTTTCCTGGACCGCGTAAAAAAATTATTGTCGTTGAGTGAGTGCGGTAGTCGCGAGTGTAATCGTTAAACGTTGTGCGAATGCGACAAGAATTTTCTAGCCCTAATTAAAATAATGGTTTGATTTAAATTAGACTTTAGTTTGAAAAAATAGAGATTTTTTTTTTAGCATATAATAATAGTAAGTGAAATATAAAATTTTGGAGTCCTACCTTGTGAATTTGGTTTTAGATTTATTACAAATTGGGTTGTTAAATAAATTTTGAAAAAATATTGAGGTCGATACCCTAAATTGTGTAATTATATTATGCTTTATTTTGAGTTTGACTGAAAAATTAATTAATTTTCTTAAGGCCTATAAAAATATTAAATTTTTTTAAATTAAAATACTAAAAAAGATAAAATTTTAAGGCCCTTTGACAGGAGGTCCTTGGTGACCGCCTAGGTGGTCTATGGGGGGAGGGCCGGCCCTGTCTGTATATAATATATATATACCTTCTCAATATTCTCATGAGAGAGAATAAGCCCAAATGGATTAACACGTGATAGCCCAGTTTTAATTTCAGATTTGATGGTAACCCATGATCTCTTAACCCAGCGAGGTGATGTACGAGATTGGACAAGTGCTTGGGCTGGACTGTCAAATTTGATTCACAACAATTTGATATATGAAGCACGGACGCACACGTTGACACTTCAAAAAATAATAATATAATAATTTATTTTATAGTTAAAATAAATCAATTTTAATAATTTTATACACATAAATATAATTAGAAAATATTTAATCGTTTAGATTTTAAAATTTGTAGATTTTATTGTTGTTTTCTTGAGTTTTATATTATTTTTAATTAGTTCATAAATTATTTTTTAATTATATTAAATTTAATTAAAAATTATCCTATGATGTAATTGAAGTGATGTGTCCAAAACATGTCATTGAAGTGTTATAAATGTGTCCATGAAATGTCCTTTAAATTTTAGGACACTTCTAGTCGTGACAGACACATCACCCTCAAACGAAGTAGTCGTGCTTCATAGAATTTGATAAATAAAAAACAGTATTAAACAATTCTTTTAGTGTCTGTTTGGGAATCCTTATTTTTGTTCTTGTTTTGGGAAGCAAAAAACAAGATATATTTATATTCTTATTCTTATTTTCTCACCCAAAAACTAAAAAATGAAAACATGTTTGAGGCAAAAAAAATTCTTGTTTTCTCACACACACAGACGTTTTTGCAAATTGGCTCTCGTCGACCAGATTCGACGTGTTCATCGCACCCTAAATGATCATCATCGCCCTCTTCTTTTGATTCTCTCTCGTTTTCTGCAAATTGGGAGTCGATTGGTTTTAGGGTGGAGATTAGGGTTTTGATTTGGGGATTATGGGCGATTTGGGTGTTTCAAATTGGTGGTGGTAATGGTGGTGGCGTTGATGGTGGCGTTGGTGGTGCTGGAGATTAGGTTTACAGGTTTGTGTGTGTGTATATATATATGTGTGTGTGTGATGGTGGTGGTCGAAGATTTGGATTGGATTTCGTAGATTTGGTCGAAGATTTGAATTTTGTAGGTTTTTTTTAAAAAAAAAAAAAAAAAAAAAAAATCCCAAACTGAGAACGAAGAAAACACCAATTTGGTGTTCTCATGGTTTTGGGTATTGTTCACCAAAATTTTTTCCAAACTGAGAATACAAAGACAAAAACACCAGTTTCCAAATGCACCCTTAGATTTTTAGTCATTATTTTTTTTTCCTAAGCCCAATTTGCATAACATAGTTTTACCGTCAAACAAACTAATTCTGTCGTATCTTTCACGAACTCTGTACTAATTTTCTTTTTTCACTAAACTAGTTTTCAATTTCAATTAAGTTTTATTTCTTCAAAAACTAATTACTATTGAAAACAAGTTCTTAAATCTTTCAGACTCGACTCCAAAGTTATGAAAGTGTTCAAGACAGAAGCTAAAAATTCAATAAAATCAATCGTTATCTAGGAAAAACATAATAAACTACTAAGATTTTGATTGATCATGACAAAATAATCAACTCTACATGAATAATAAGCTCCACAAAAAAAAAAAATTAAAATTTCAGATAGAGAAACATGATCACTAAGTTTGATAAACATCTAATTTAGACACACAACTAGATAAATACTTGATACAAGTGTCAACAAAAGAATAATTAATTTCACTACCACACCTGTCTTTCCTGAGTTTCTTTATTATGGATATCTTGTTCTTTAACCCAAGAAATTTCTTGTTTGTTTTATGATAAAAACTCTCTTTCCGAGAAAAATTGTAACTTCTGAGTATATCTCTGTCGCCTATTAAAGCTCTCATGGAAGGACATTATAGGCTCTTTTGAAACCCTATCTTCTGGTTCTTCGTTGAGACTTAATCTTCTCAAAAACTCTTTTTCCGATTGTGATCATCGATTCAACTTCGCAAATCTTGGTGGTGTTTGAATATCTAAACATCATCACTTAAATACATGATTAAGTTTTTAATTTTTCAGTGTTTTTTCCATCCTCTACTTTATGTATGTATTATATTATATTTATATGTATGTGACAAAAAGAAGGATTTGCTAGGAATCCTAGTTGTCCTATGATACGGGGACATATATATTTATATTCTATATAGATATATATGGTAGTGTTCGGTAGCAACATACGCGAATTTGTTTATAGTAGTTGGATTACATCTAATAACTAAAATTAAAACCAATCAATAAAGACAATCGGTGGTTTTTATATATATCCAAAATTACTAGTACCACATCAGTTCAAACACTTCCAGTGTTTGAAGAAAGAAAAAATTGTTCTAATTAAGGCGAGAATAGGATTGGCAATTGATAAATATATTTTATAATAAATAAATAAATAAAATATATTTATCAATTAATATATAAATTAATAAATACTAATTTAATAATATAAATAATAAATATAATATAATATAATAATAATAATAAATGAATACAATAATAATAAATAAATATAATAATAATAAATTAATAAAATAAATAATAAATTACATAAAACATATTTAAACATATAATAAAAATAATAAATAATAAACAAAATGAAATAAATAATAATAAAAAATAAATATAATAATAAATAAAAAGTAAATATAATAACAAATAAATACTTCATAATAATAATAAAAAATGAGTATAATAATAATAAATTAATATTAAATTAATAAAATATTTTTTTAAATAATTAAAAATGAATAAATAATTTATAAATTAAATGAATTAAATAATGAAATAATAATAAATAAATAAATAGAATATATTTATAAATTAATATATAAATTAATAAATAATAATTTAATAAGATAAATAATAAAATAATAAAATATATTATAAAGTGAAGAAAGTGTAAGTGATAAACACCCCAATAAATACCAAATTCATGTTTATTCTCATATACCTAAAATTTGCCTAAAGTGAAAAAGTGTTTTTAAACACACATATCCCAAAAACACTAACCAAATAAGTTTATAAATACAAAAACACCTCAACCAAACATACCTAAAAGATAGTAAAAAGTGGAAATAATAACTCGGATGTAGTAGTTTTCTTCGTAAAATAGTCCCTCTAAGACACAATCTACATCTACATCTACATATATGATTGGCATTTAATAGGTCAAATTTCAACTTTCTACAATTTGACTATTTTATTCGAAGTTTTTATTGTGTTACCCTAAAATAAAATAAAAAAGTATATCTATACTACTATAAAAGTGTGAAGGGCTCCTAATATTACTATACAATTATTTTTTATTTTTTAATCCAAATATTATTATACTATATTTAAAATATAAAATTTATTCTTGAAAAGTAATTGCTATACATTTAATATACTATGAGTATATAATTTTGATCATTAATTTGGGCGGCACATGAAAGGACACATGCATTTAACCTAACTAATAAGATTTTATTGATATTTTTCTTATTCTTTTTTATTTCAACACAATTTTTAAAATTTATGTATTCAATATAGAATATTTTCCTTTAATAGGACATATAAAATGAAAAATAGAATATAGAATTTGAAGATACAACCTTTTTAATTTCACCTTTTGCTATTTTAAATATAATATATTGAATCTTCTGAACCATTATTGCCTCCAATATATATATATATATATATACCACTATTATGAGTATAAAATAGGGTTAATTTCAGTAAGCCCTCCTATACTATTCAATTTCATTAATATGCCCCCTCACCTCTCAAAATGCCTAAACTACCCTCAATAGTATAAGGTGGTTTAATGAATTATTTCGGAACAAATAATATATATACATTTTGCAAAAAAAAAAAAATTTCAAAACAAAATCATATTTTGTTCCAAAATATGAATTTTTTTTTCGAAAAATATTTTTTTTTGGGAAAAAGTATATATTATGTTCCAAAATATGAATTTTTTTTTTCGAAAAATAATTTTTTTGCAAAAAATATATATTATGTTCCAAAATATGATTTTTTTCTTAAAAATAATTTTTGCGAAAAATATATATTATGTTCCAAAATATGATTTTTTTTCCGAAAAATATTTTGTTTTGAGAAAAAGTATATATTATGTTCCAAAATATGAATTTTGTTTTTGAAAAATAATTTTTTTGCAAAAAATATATATTATGTTCCAAAATATGATTTTTTTCTGAAAAATAATTTTTTGCAAAAAATATATATTATGTTCCAAAATATGATTTTTTTTGCGAAAAAGTATATATTATGTTCCAAAATATGAATTTTTTGCATAATAGTATATATTTTTTGCAAAAACATTATTTTTCGAAAAAAAATTCATATTTTGGAACATATATATATATTTTGCAAAATAATTTATATTTTGGAACATAATATATACTTTTTCGGAAAAAAAATCATATTTTGAAACATAATATATATTTTTCGCAAAAAAAAAAAATCATATTTTGGAACATAATATATATGTTTTGCAAAAAAATTAATTTTCGAAATTGTTTTTCATATTTTGGAATATAATATATACTTTTTCGCAAAAAAAAAAATTATTTTTCGAAAAAAAAATTCATATTTTGGAACAAAATATGATTTTTTTTCGAAATTTTTTTTTTTGCAAAAAGTATATATTATTTTTTTCGAAATAATTCACTAAATCCCCTTATACTATTAATTTCACTAAACTCCCTTATACTATTGAGGGTAGTTTAGGCATTTTGAGAGGTGATGGGGCATATTGATGAAATTGAATAGTATAAGAGGCAAAATGAACACATTAGGGGTTAGTTGATTAAATTGAATAATATATGGAGGTTTACTGAAATTAACTCTTATTATTATTGTAATATAACACCAAATGCATTAAATGTATTTCATTCAATACCATCATTAAATTATGATACATCTATAAAGCCTAAAAGTGTAATAACCCTTCATATTTTTATTGGTAAATATATGTTTTTCACAATTTAACTTTAATATTGCTTAATATTATTTCATTTATGTCTATATCTATATTTATATCTACATCTTCTATATATCTGTATCTATATCTAGAAATCCGTACTATTACAAAATTACAGGGTTGATTTCATGGTTCGCTGTAACGGCCCGTACGTTATGTAACGGTTTTTCAGCTTCCCGTTACTGTTACGGTCCATTACGGCCCCGTTATCCGATTCTCGCACCCGTAACGGCCGTTACGGTGGCCGTAAGCCCGATTTTCACCGGTTCCGAAAATATCGTAACGGTTAACACAATTGAAGTTTTTAAAAAATTTGGGTTAAAAAGCTTTCTGTTATGTATATGATATGATAAATGTTACTTCATTATTAAATTATTGAAAAGTAAAGAAAAAAAAAACTCATTTTTTCATGAACCCCAACCAGAGTAACAAGATCCACCACGAAATTCATTTTGGTAGTGAATTATGTATCTTTTTTAAAATTATTTTACATTGTTGGAAAAAAATTATATCTTTTGTGATTTCAATTTTTTATTTATTTAAATTTAAATTTAATTTAATAATATCATAACAAGTATATCATAAACATTAAAATAATAACGACACCATTAGATTTATTAATAACTCATTTTTATATTAAAATTCTTTAAAAAATTAAATAAAATTCACTTAAATCTACCAAAAAATCATCTTTATTCATTCATGTTGCCAAAAATATCTAATTAGAACATTTTGGGTGAGATGTGCAAAATTTTAAAAAATTCACGATTGCGATAACTGAGTCCCGTTATGTAACCCCAATACTGACCCAAGTCCGTTACACCGATACCGTTACCGTTACAATGACCGATACCGTTACGGCGAACCATGGCTGATCTATAGTTTCTATACATTTTACTACTGTAAAAGTATACAAGGCTATTTTGTAATTCTATCTTTTTTAATAGAAATTTGCATTTCTCCATTTATTATCATTCATTCAATAATGTTTCCACCTATTTCTTTAAGTTGACTCCACTTATTATAGTGGTTATAACATTCCATGTCCCCATCATTTAAGTACTCTGTAAAATACAAAATTTGATTTTTTTTTCGTAAGAAGTTATAACAACTCTTAAAATACAAAATTAAGTTTTTTTTATTTTTAATTACACGTTACAACTCCTCATTTACCCTTCATTTACTCATTAATATTTTCACTCATTTCTTTAAATTGATTACATTTATTATAGAAGTAACAACTTTTCATCTACTGTCTTTACCCATCTATTTATACGATGTTTATTTAAAATAGAACAATGTGTGTGTGGGTCATCGCCATTAAAGACCAACTTGGTTTTCACCCCTTACTAATTAATAAATTTTCTTTTTGTAAAATCTTTATGTTTCCTAAATATGTCTTCTTAAAATATTTATATAATTTGTACTTAACTTACACGTGTCTTTATTATAAAATACTGTTGTTTAAGGCTTAAGGAAGAATTAGTGATTCTCATATGATATTTTTAATTTTTATATAAGTTAGTGTTCTCTAATTTATGCTATTTCTTTTCTTACACAAATTGTTTTGAGAAGTGTTCATTATACTATATATTCGTGATCCTTAAGATAAATAAACTAATTGATATATAAAATTGGGTAAATAACAGTTTCATCCCCTGTTGATAGTGTAAATAACACCCGCACCCCCTTGATTTTCGCTAATTACAGTTTCACTCCTGAAACGTAAATTACAGTTTCACTTTTCCCCCCTCAACTCATTCTCCGGCGAGGTCAAACCGGGTCAACCAAAATCTAAGATGCGAAATGACCAAATTATCCTTATATGTGTGTAAAGACTTGTTTGCCCATCCAAAATGATGTGAAATACCTAAATTATCCTCATCACTATATATATATATATATATATATATATGTGCATAAATATATGTATATACCCATATACATATATGTATATGTATGAATTGGGTATTGGGCAAATTCAATTTATATCATAGAAACATAAATTGGGTCCAAAATCAACAAATACGTCCTATAAAAAGCATGATTTAGACCCAAAAAATCAAAAAATCAACACACCCATTTTACATGTATGTAGATATATATGTGCGTATATATATATAGATAGATATATATTGTGTTATATATGTATATATATGTGCGTGTATATATATAGATTGGTGTATATCTATCTATATAGTTATATATGTATATATATGTGCGTGTATATATATAGATAGTTATATATAAATATATAGATATATATGTGCGTATATATATAGAGATAGAGATATATATAGATATATATGTCATTTTGTTTTGATTTTTCTGTAATTGAAAATGGACAATTAATTATGGGTAGGAATTGAGGTTTGATAATTGATAGTTCATTTTAGGGTTAGGGTTTGATTTGAGGGGTTTTAGGAGAGAGTAGGGGTGAGATGAAGAAGATGATGGAAGGGTAAATAGGTAATTTAATATAAAAGAATATTTGATTATTTAAAATAAATATAAAAAAAGGTATAAGAGTAATTGCACATATCCGGTCGCTGGATATGGGATTTAGGGGTGAAACTGTAATTAGCAAAAATCGAGGGAGTGCGGGTATTATTTACACTATCAACAGGGGGTGAAACTGTTATTTACCCTATAAAATTTTATCTATATAAGTATTTAATTGACTCATATTATATGTAGAGAGAGAAGTGGTCCGGCCCCTCCCAATCTTTTTTTACAATTTTTATGTCCATCTCGCTTTTCTTCTTTTGAACAAATAATATAGGGTTAATTTCATTTACATTTTTTGAAGTTTGCTTTTACTTCAATCGCACCCTCTCAGGTTTCAGTATCTTTAATTACACCTTTTATTTTTTTAAACTCGCATCATTCACACTCCCTAATGTCACTTTCAAAATGACATCATCTTGATTTTTTTTTTAAAATCCTTAAACTACCCTCAATGTGTTATCCAAGTTTTGTTTGGAAACAATGATAGTGTTTTTATCAATTAGACTCTCTCCCATCATTTAATAATTTAATTTGTATTAAAATTTCAAAATATATATAAAATTCGAAAAAATATATATTAAAATTTGAAAAATATATATAAATTTTGAAATTATTTTTTTTTTCAAAAAAACATATTAAATTTCAAAAATAAATATAAAAATCGCAAAAAACATAAAAAATTTGAAACAAATATATAAAATTTAAAAACAAAAAACATATAAAATTCAAAAAAATATATTAAATTTCGAAAAAAATTATAAAATCAAAATAAAAAATATATATAAATTTTGAATTTTTTTTAAAAACATATTAAATTCAAGACAAATATATAAAATTAAAAAAAACCATATAAAATTCTAATAATATATATTCAATTTCGAAAATAATTATAAAATTCGAAAAAAATATAAAACATTATAAAATTTGAAAATAAATATAAAATTCAAATATATATATTAAATTTAAAAAAAAAATACTAAATTCGAAAATAAATATAAAATTAAAAAAATATTTAAAATTTATTTAATTCTCTCTCTCTCTCGCTCTTTCAGACGTACACACACACACACAAACAGACGCACACACACACATACACACACACAGACGCACACACATATATATACACACACACATATATATATAGATCTATACATATATATATATACACACACATATATATACAGATCTCCCTGTCGGCACCGACCCCCTCCCACCGCCTCCCCGTCGGCGCCGCCCCCCTCCACCACCACCTCCCCCTATTTTCGACCGATGGGTCAAAAATATGTGTGTGTGTATATATATATGTATAGATCTATATATATATGTGTGTGTGTGTGTGTGCGTCTGAGAGAGAGAATTAAACAAATTTAAATTGAATAAATGTTGGGGTTGGGGTGTTTGGTTTGAGGGTTAGATTGATTCTAAGGGGGTGTTTGGTTTATGGTTTAAATTGATTTAGAGATTAAATTGATTTAAAGGGTGTTTGGTATATGGATATTTTAGACATTTCACACCATGAGGGGGTGTAAATGAAGATATGCACACCTGAGGGGATGTAAGTGATGATAGGACAAACCTCAGGGGGTGTAAATGAAGTTAACCCTTTATTTTATTACTTACATTTTTGGCACCTAATCCATGCCCATTAAATTATCAATTTGACCCCCTGGATTTTTTTTTACAGCTTCCCATTGGCGCCAAAATCAAGCCCATTTTTATTTTTCATTTACACCCCTTCAACGGTCATATTGTGGGACCCAAACAAGACAGAATAATTTTTCATTTACACCCCCTCAACGGTCATATTGTGCAACGGTCATTTTTTTGCCTTTATAAAGTACGTATGCTTGTCTCATTTTTGAATTGTGCCCTCTCTCATTTGTTTTTTTTTTTTTTCCATTTTCTCTCTTTGCTCATTTCCCTTCTGTCTCTTTATTTGCTCATGTCTGAAATTAGTTATGGAAGTGGTGGTAGTAGGGGATATATTAGGTACAAGAATATCAAGTGTCAGTGTGAGATTTTCTCTATAGTGAGAATTACAAAGAATGACAAAAAACCACAATAAAGGAAGATTGTACTATGCTTGTGAAACTTCAAAATGCAGATTGTGGAGATGGTGTAATCCCATGATTGGTGAAGATCATGGATTGAAGCATGAAGACCAAGTTGAATTTTTTGAAGAGGTTGTAGAATTGAAAGCAAAAAGCAATGTGATATAGACAAGGTTAAAAGCTCTTGAAGGTACTAATGTGTCATTAAAATTGACTAGATTTCTATGTGTTTTGTTATCCATTTATGCTATTTTTTTCCAGTAAAAATATATATGTAACAAACGTACCAAAAGTGTAACCATTTCATCCAATAAAATGTCAAAACAGTTACATGAAATAAAGTACCAAAAATTACATTTGCATCATGTAACTTCCACTAGTTGATCAAAATACCAAAATATGTAACTAGTTACATCAAAGCAACCCTAAAAAATTCAGTTATGACTTCCTATATGTCATATACCAAAAGATTTTCTACGTGTCATGTACCAAAAGTGTCACTAACTAACCATTTGTCCAAAAAATCATATTGTGCATCAAAAGTGTCATGTACCCACCAAAGAACAAACTATGCATCAATATTCACCATTTTAGACCACCAAAAATACATACCACTTTAGACCACCAAAAAAACAGTTCAAAAACATACACAGTGTCTAAATTCGTTGTGTAACTTGAAAATGTCCCACTCCACCACTTCCACCATGTTCAGTCCCATTTCCCACTCCATGAGATGCTTGAGTTACATTAGCCTCCTAAAGTATACAAAAATATAATTTACACCTCCAAAAATATACATGAATTTTCATTATTATCCAAAAATAGAGTACAAAAAAATAGTTCAACTAATATGTTGTTTCATAGTTTCATATACCTGATGTGTAACTTGAGAAGCTTGAGAAGGTCCTACTCCACCACTACCACCAGGTTCATTCCCATGTCCAACTCCTTAAGAAGCTCCAGCCCCATTAACCTCCTATATTGAACAAAAATAAAGTAATTTAGATAACAAACAAAAATATAACAATTTAGATAAAATAAAAGTATTAAAAAACTTGAGAACTCACTGTTTGTCTTGCACTTACAGCTTTCTCTCTTGCTGTTTGAGCTCTTTGGCAAGTCTTTCTATTATGCCATGTTAGAAGGCAGTATTTGCACCTAAAAACAGAAGACCTGCCTGCTTCACCTTCTTCCCTCCTCCTATAAACTTTAGGTATGCCAGGTAATCTTCTTTTGGGAGGGGGAGCCAATGGAAAACCAGGAAATTGGGGCCACAACTTCTGATCATGAATGAGATGTATGATCCTACCATGTGCAAGCATGTAACTATGTTTACTATAACAAGGATCACAATACTTCTCCACCTTATCTCTATTAAACATAATTGCATCAACTGCATGCTTGCAAGGTATCCCTGATATTTGTCACCCTCTACACGAGCATATGTTGTACCCAAGATTGACCATACTCACTCCCACATCCATTTCATGCACCTCAAACTCTCCATTACCAACTGGGTTAACTCTACATCCTCTTGATTTTTCTATTGTCTTGTTTAATTTTTTCCTAATTTGTGGTCCCCCCCCCCCCCCCCCCCCCCCAAGCTTGTGCTTTCTTGAATCTCTTTTGGATTCTAACCATCAATTTAACCCTAATCCACTCAAGCATTCCCAACAGTGGCTTTGACCTTTGCTTCCCTACCCAATTATTAAAAGATTCTGTCAAGTTATTTGTGATGTGGTCACTCTTTGAATTTTCATTATATCCAAACCTAGTCCATATCTCCAAAAGCCTCTCTATTAACCAACCACGAGCTTCTGGACAAAGTCCATGCAAAGGACCCATGACATTCTCAAACTCAATCTGGTTGTATGCTCTACATGCCCTCCAAAAGTACCTCATCAATAACACACCAGGAAACTTTTTTCCTAAAACTACTATAAATGTGTCTAGCACAAAATATGTGATTTGCTTGTGGAAAATACTCATGAACTGCAACCACTAAGCCCTATAATACAATATAAAACAGTTTACAACAGTTTAAAGCACTATAAAGAGACCAAGTTTTCAGCAATATAAAACAGTTTAAAATAGACTAAGTTTAAAATTGTGTATAATTCAGCAATATAAAATAGAATAAAACAATATAAAACATAATCAAATATTATAAAACATAATAAAGACAATTTTACCTTTTGCATATCAGTCACCAAGTTTTCAGCACTAAGAAACAACTTAAAATAATATAAAATTAGAATCTTATGGTTGTATAATTCAGTATAAAACAGTTTATAGTCAGTCTAATTTAGCAATATAATCACAGTTTTAAATTGTGTATAATTTAGAAATATAAAACAGTATAAAACATAATAAAATAGAATAAAGACAATTTTACCTTATGCATATCGGTCATCAAAGTCCATGGTCTTGTTTGAGCATCTGTACCAAGCATGTCCCTTAAATTCTTCAGGAAAAAAGACCAAGTAGTTCTTCCTTCACTCTCCACCATAACATAAGCAAGGGGGAACAACCCATTGTTACCATCTAATGCAACTGCAGAAAGTAAGACTCCTCATTGGGGTCCTTTTAGAAAACACCCATCCAAACCAATGAATGGTCTGCGCCCTTTGACAAATCCATACTTCATAGCATCAAATGCAATGAAGATCTTACTAAACTAGGGCAGATCATTACCCTTAGGGTCATAATGGTCAAGAGTGACAATACAATGTGGATTAGACCTCCTATGTTCATTTTTGTAAGGGTGCACCAGTTTATATGAGTCTTCATGATTCCCATCAATAATCTCCATTGCATTTCTTTTGGCCCTATAACATTGTTATAGGCTGGCTTTTATCCCAAACTTGGCTTCAACTAACTCTTGAAGATTCTCAATTGTCATTAGAGGATTCAACTTAAAATGTTTGAAAAATTTCTTGGTTAGTCATGTTGATTTAACTGCTGGGTTCTTATTTACCCTTACACATGTGTGCTCACTACAATATGACTTTATCTAGAAGGTAACTTTATCAGGCAATGGAGATGTATGAACCCTCCATGGATAGCCATCAGCTTTGCATTCCCATGTCACCCTAGTTGACTCTTTTTTTTTTATTCATTACTTCAACTCCTTCTTGGACAATGAATCCAACAAGGCTTGCCTAAATACCCTAATATTTTCAAACAATATTTTTACTTCTAATTTAATTTTCTGCCCTTTAGCCCTTTGATAGATTTTTCCCTTTACATTTTTTTCCCATTGGTCACTCTTACACTTCTTTGGAGGCTTCTCAATCACCTAAGAACTTGAGTCAGAATGGGGATCATCATCTGACTCATAATTAGATAACTGATCACCATCCATACATCCCTCATCACCTTCATAACACTCTTCATCATCTGAGCTAGAGTCATCAGACTCAGACTCAACAATATCTGTGTCACCCTCTACCTTTTAGTCTTGTTCCTCTTCTTTAAGCCCAAAAGATCACCCTCATCTCCCCCATCTCCCTCAACAGGTACTTCAACAGCTAAGGGTTCAACTTCACTTATCTTAAGAAAACACTCAATATCTTTTACACCCACATGTTCATTAAACATGTCCATTACTTGTTTATGAGATTCAATTAACATATTGCCCTTTGACTCAAGTAACTCACAATACACATTGTAAGTAAATCTCAAACCCCCAGGATAATCACTAAGAAATGCAGCACTTATATCTTCCAGAAAGTAAAAAATGCAATACTTATCAGGGTCTACCCTCCTGATAATTACACTGTTTGACTCAAAATAAACATGTATATCATGGAGAAAAAATGGGTTTGCCATCACTGTAAAATGTAAAAAAAAAAATATATGCAAAATGCATCAAAAGTATAACATTCACAAATAAACTGTAAAACACACAAATGTCATTAATCCTAAATATAAATAAACAGTAAACAAACTGAACATTAAAACACTAAGTATAAATAAACTGTAAAACAACAAGTATAATTCAACATGTAAAAATTAGTTTATCAACATTTCTTTTCAAGTTGTCCAAATTTCATTTCGGTTTCTCAAAATTTTCTTTCAATACAAAACAAATATTTTGTCAAAATTTTAATTCACAATGTAAAATCAATTTGTCAAAATCTTTTTCCAAATTGTCTAAATTCTATTTCGGCTTGTCAAAATTTTATTTTAATTCAAAACAAATATTTTGTCAATATTTTAATTCATAATATAAAAATCATCATTCACCATATCCAAGTAATGATTCAAATGTAGAAATTTCTTATCAAATTTTCTTTTTCAAATTATCCGAATTTTATTTCATCATTAAAAATTCATTTCATTCACTCAACCTAACTCTGTATTCCTCAACATAACTTCCACCAGCAATTGAATATTGACACCACTGCCCATTAAAACCAATTCAATTAAACCCAAGTTCCATGATTCAACACAAACAATCCTTAAGAAAAACCTAGTAGCAATATAATGATCTCAGATTATGATTCACAACAAAAAAATCAAAGTGACAATCGAATAATCGATAAAAGCGAACTTGAACTCATCTTTACTGGATTAAACAGTACAACACACACATATATAAATTTATATATATATGTAAGCCCATATAAACAGACACATAGATCTATATACACCGACATAGCAATATATATATAGATATATACACAGATTTTATGACCTAATTTAGAATTAATCACAAAACCCCCAAAATTTTGCAATTATTACAAAATCCCCAATTGTTTTTACCTAATTTAGCAATCATCACAAAACCCCCAAATTGTTTTAAGGGTTAACTTCATTCCCAATTTTTTTAAACAATTAATAAGTGATAAAGCTTACCTCTTTGCGAAAGAAACCAGAAGAAGTAGAGAACCCCCTTCCACGAACCCAAATAGCGAACGTCTTCAGATTTAGGGTTTTCCAGGTGTTGCGAACAAAACCACATAGTGACGACTTTAGAATTAGGGTTTTCCAGGTGTTGTGAATGAAACCACACAGCGACGGCTTCAGAAATAGGGTTTTACTGCGAACGAACCCAAACTTTGAACGAGTTCAGATCTAGGATTTCCTTCAAGGGGTTGAGAGAAATGGTTCATGATGTTAGAAAAGGGGTCTGGAGAGTATATATTTGGATGACGGGTTTCAAGATTTGATAGGATCAAATCATATCTAGGGTTGAGAGAGAAACGGTGCATGTGAAGTTTAGGGTTTGAAATTGAGAGAAACGAATGGTTGAAAGAGAAATATATGGTCGAGAAAGAAACGAAGCATAGATCAGATCTAGGGTTTGAGAGAGAAACGGCGTGTATGAGTGTTAGGGTTGAGAGAGAAACGACGCATGTGAAGTTTAGGGTTTGAAATTGAGAAAAATGAATGGTTGAAAGAGAAACATATGGTTGAGAAAGAAACAAAGCATATATCAGATCTAAGGTTTGAGAGAGAAACGACATCTATGAGTGTTAGGGTTGAGAGAGAAAAAGTATATATGTATTGTGTATATAAGATTGTATATAGTGTTAGGGTTAAGTGTATATGTCGTAAGTGTATATAGATCAGATGGAGCATGTTTGGACATAGGTTAAGAGTGTTTGGAATAGTGTTAGGTTTAGGTGGATATTGGGTTAGTCTATTCTAGGAATAAGTAGTGTTTGGATTAAGGATAGTTTAGACATTTCACACCAAATTTGACCACCAAAAGCTTACAGGGGGTGTAATTGAAGATACTGAAATCTAAGGGGGTGCGATTGAAATAAAAGCAAACCTCAGGGGGTGTAAATGAAGTTTACCCAATAATATAAAACAACCATAATTTTTTTAATTGAATATACATGTAAATTATTTTTCATATGTATTCATAATTAGAGTAAAATAAAAACACGAGTATTGAGATTTTTATTTACTATTACTTTTGATTTGTTTATTAGATAATTTTGCACTGAAAATGGGATGTCAAAGGTTAGGTTATAACGCATATATTTTTTCAATTTTTTTCATTCCCACGAATACAAGAATAAATCCAAATTTATCGATATGATCCACAAAATCTATAAGTTTCATCAGATACTTGCATAACTACTTAATTAAGTGTCAATGCATGCCTTTGATTCATCATTTCTTCTTTTTACTAAATTTTAAAATTATTTTTAATTCTTTAAATTTCAATAAAAATCTACAAACTACGTGCGAAAGCACATGCTTTATCCTAATATATATATATAACACTATCAACAGGTACTTGAAACTATTTATTTTTATCCTTATTAATTACATTTCAAAGATTTATTTTTGCCCTTTTATTTAATGACATGTATTCTCACGCTTGTGGTGAGAGAGTTCCCCCAAAATAATAGTCATAGGGCCAGGGCCGTCCCTGACCATAGGCGACCTAGGCAATCGCTTAGGGTCCCAATTGTTTTTAATTTTTTTAGTATTTTTAATTTAAGAAAATTTAATATTTTTATAGTCCTTAAGAAAATTAATTAATTTTTCTGTCCAACTCAAAATAAAGCCTAATATAATTACACAATTTAGGGTCTCAACCTCAATATTTTTTCAAAATTTATTTAACAGCCTAATTTGTAATAAATCCAAAATCAATTTCACAAGGTAGGACCCCAAAATTTTATATTTCACTTACTATTACTATATGCTAAAAAAAAATCTTTATTTTTTCAAACTAAATTCTAATTTAAATCAAACCATTATTTTAATTAGGGCTAGAAAATTCTTGTCGCATTCGTACAACGTTTAACAACTACACTCGCAACTACCGCACTTACTCAATGGCAATAATTTTTTTACGCGGCTATACCTGATCTTTCGCGACTATCACATTCACACACACAACAACAACTTTCCATGACAACACTAAGATGGAGCTTGTTTTCAAAATTTTAAATATTAGTATATTTAATGTATTTTTTTTATATTTTTTCTCACAATTATCACTTTTTAAGTTTTTTTTTTCCGGTAAGTTTATTGATACTGAAAAAAGAGCACAAGTCTAACTTTTTAAGTTCGTGAAATCTTATGTATAAGGGGCCTTACATTTGATCTCGCCTAAAGCTTCTACGCATTTTTGAGATTTCAGGGCTGACCCTACATAGGGCCATTAATGTCCGTTAAACTCCTTATATGAATAGAAAAAAAAAAGAGAAAGAAAAAACTGAGAAATTAAGTAGAAATTGAAAATAAATTCTTGAAAACATGATGATGATTACTAAATTAGTATTAAGGTCATCCACCTCGATATTGGTAGGACAACAAATGATTTGAGCCGAGTTGAATCGAGCTTTGAAATATTCATACGGTTCATTCAGTGAACGAACCTAAAACATATGTTGATGCTCGACTTATTTGCTAAACGAACGAGTCCGAGCTTGCTCACCAATAACTCGATTCATTTGCACTCTTAAATATCATACAAGTATTTGAGCTAATACCGATACTATAATCCAAATGAAACACCCTTAAAATTCAGCTCCAGTCCTTGCAAGTTCAACAAACCCAAAGACGGATTAGTCTTCCTGATCTGTTTGAATCTTCATCATCATCTATGTCATCTGATAGTGGAGGGTAGCAGCATAGGTGGTAGAGACAGTAGAGGTGCCACCAATCAGAACGAATCAGCCCAAGAAGGCCCACAAATGATTGAATGGACCTTACCACAAACATAATAATCTTACAAACAATATTACAAATAAACCTACAATCGTGCACCATATGGCAATACCAAAACATAATTTTTTTTTATGTAATTTGACTTATAAGATTCATAAACAATTTTATTAGGTGGAAAAAAAATGCCAAGTATTAACATTCTAAAAAAGTCAGTTACAATATAGAGTAGATTCTGAATCCAATACTCAAAAAGATATAAATCACATTAAAAAAAAAAGAAAAAAAAAAGAGAGAGGGTGTTACACAGTTAAGAACAGCAAAAACTTGAAACAATTATTTGAGTTAATTTTTTTCCGAACCAAATATTTTTTTATTTTCTGTGAAAAACTCTCTTTCCGGGAAAAAGTGTAGCTTCTGAGAAATCTCTCGCCGCTAGAGAAACTCTCATCGCATGACATTGTAGAACCTTTCCTCGAAACCCTAATATGATCAATAGGTGTATTTTTTGATGGTGAATTAGTTTGATTTTTTTCTTTGTCTTGATTCATGCTTAACCTCCTCAAGAACTCTCTATCTGAATCTGACCTTTGATACCACCTCACAAAGTTTGCTTGATCCATACTGCTTGACTTCCACAACTTATATGTATATGTATATATGTATATGTCTTAGTGGTTTATGAAATTATATGTAATCATGCATATGTATTTATAGAAGTTTTCAGAAATCATAGTCAAGGCATGACGAGTTGTATTATATAAGAAACATTACAACATGGTACCATACTTACATACGGATTAGGTAAGCTTTTTTTAATACCAAAACACAAAGAATTCAGAGGCTGTATAGATTTTTAGTAGGATGATTGATGAACGGGCGCTTCCTAATGCTAGAACGTACACAATTATGATTAAGCACCTTGTGAATTCGGGAAAATTTGTATCAGCATTGAAGATTTTTGATACACTGCCCTTGATGAGGATCAAGCGCACTCTAAGGCAGTTTTTGATTTTGGTGGAATCATTCACTGCTGCTGAAAGGTTTGATGTGGTTAAGACTTTACTTATTGAAATGCAGGTTGATACACAATATTGAGAACTAGGGGCGGAGTCAGGATTCCAAGATAAGGGGGAACTTTAAATTTTTATTTTTACGCGATATAAATATATTTTTACTTAAAATTAGTCGACAAAGGATTATATCTGTTATAAATATATAAATAGCTAAACTTTAACCGATTTGTTTTTCTTAAAAAAAATAAAAAATAAAAATCATTTTCTTCGACTCCATCATTACCCGAATTTTTTTTCCCAAAATCTACTAACGAAATTGAACTTGAAGATCAACGAAGGCTAGAAAAATATATTGGAAACCCTATTTCAAAGAATAAAAATAATTTACTAGAGAATCTAAATTAAAAGTTTGAACGATTTCATTTTCAATAATAATACTCAAGTAGCCTATAAGAGGAACTCATCTTCCATCTTATAACGAATTTGTTGTTAGTAAGGTATTTTTATATGCACATGTACTGTTATATCACTTCCCAAATCAAATCAAATGACTGATTCCATAGCACGCGCACACACCAACACATGTACACACAACACACACTTGTCTTGTTAAATGATAAGTGCTCGATCTCTTGCTGCAACTAAAACAAACATTCATGAAATTAATAATTAATTATCGTGGCTTTCATCATTTGGTTCATAAATCTGATGCTAGTGGGAAATCCAAAAGAGGGGTCGTGATAATAATGCACTTCTGAACTCTTGAAACTAATTTCTTCTAAAGCATGACTTCAAATAATTTGTCACTTACTCTGATCATTAGGATTACATGCCTCAACTTTTATAACATGCACAAGTAATCGGATTTGGTGGCTCCGACAATGAACCATTGAGAATGTGATTAGCCACCCACTGATTTGCAGCCTGAGAGTTGTGAACCCCATCCCAGCTAACATATGCTGATGGATTTGCACAAGCAGCACCAAACACTTTAGTTCCATTATAATATCCCTTCTGCCCACACCAGACATTGATATCATTCTCGTGACGTCCACAGCAAATCTTAAGTGGATCTGTATATCCTATCAAGAATGGCAGCGAAATACGTAAATTAACCATAATCATGCCTTCAATGATAGATGTAGTATATGCATACCATTTTGTTCTTAAGATATACAATGAGCATTAAAAATTAGAGATCCTGTCAATAACATTGATAGGCAAGTGCATTACATATAGTTGAGTACATACATATAGGTTTAATGATTTCAAACAATTTTCATATACTCAACTGTGAAATCTATTTATACTAAAGTTTCTTGAATGATGAAGCGCGATGAAGGGACAACTGGTGGAGTCAGTTTCGTTCGTATGTACAAGAAAACTCACTATAGGGAAGGAAAGGGTTGGACACATCCAGATGCTGAGGAGCTATATGTAAGAATTCTCTGATGAAATTTATAGCTATAATTTTCATAATTTCTTGGTAGTTTTAGGTTTATGAGATGATGATGGATATTTGGTATTAATTTAATCATAAAATTTTGCTATATTAATAGAAGTGTTGGTTTGAATTACAGGAAAATATGATCTTGCAGTCACAAGCAAATAATGGTACCATGAGTGACGATTTCCATATTTTCCAAGCAATTCTTGGTGACAATCCATACTACAGTCGTGGGCTCGGGTATGGCATGAAGCCTACTTCAGCAGGCCGATGCACGAGAGCAGAGCTGGAGACAGCTCATAAGAGGGTTGAGAACGCGAAAAAGACTTGTGTGGAGGCAATGGAAAGAGTCAAACAATTGGAGGAGAGGATGCAAAGGCTCGATGACATGGCGGAGCAGGGAATTGAGGAGAGGGTTGAGCAAAAGATTGAGGAGAGGGTCGGCACTTTGATAGATGAGAGGGTCCGGGCTATGTTTGCAACTTTCGGGAATCGTTGTTCAATTTGAATATTGTGGTGCACTGCTCTTATTTTTTAATATTCTTTGCAATTTTCTGGAATCATATTGTTGTGTATAGTTGACACTTACAAATTAGATATTTCACTGTGTATGGGCATAAACAAGTAGGCTGAGAGATGAATAATGAACAGTTGACATGTTTGCTAAGTATTGTTGTGTTGACTAGCAATTTACTGGAAAGTTGAAGTTTGGAGTGCCATATTTTGCTTTTGTATTGTTGTTCCATATGTTTTATTTGCTTTTCTTTTTTATTACAGCTGATTTTTATTGTTAACAGATTTATTTATTTATATATTTAATAATATTACTATTATTATTGTGAATTCAAGATATTTACAACAAAATTGTATTGTAGCATTTTTGTAGACAATTCTTAGGTGAATTGCTACAAACTAATCTTGTAGCAAATAACTTAAATTTTGTAGCAAAAAGATTACCATTTGCTACAAAATTGAGTGGTAGTAATAGAATTATATTTGCTACAAAATTCAAAATTTGTAGCGAATGACTTTTTGCTACGCCACTTCTTGCTACAAATTGGTGACAATTTTTTTTTTTTTGTCTCTAAAAGTCTTTTGCTACAAAAAATTGTTATTTTGCTACGAAAAGTTTTGTAGTAAATTGCTTAATTTGTTGTAGTGGAAGTTGTATTTTAATAAATTCATCCTTAAAAAATACCATTTTCGATAGTCAACTACTAGCTTGTTTAGCTCTTCTACCACTTTAAAATGTATCAAAATATATCAAATGGGTAATTTTAATAACTTCGACATATTGCAATTCAATAATTTATATTTTTTACTTGAAAATTCCTAAACATCTTGAAATAATATGGATAAATATATTCAAATTAAACAAATAAAAATAAAAGTATGAGTCTTTTTGGTAAAGAAAATTTAGAGAAATATTAAAATTGGAATTCAATTAATCAATAAGGTTATAATGGAAATAAATTATTAATAAAATCTTACCATATTTTATTTTTAATATAATCTTAGATTGTTTTTTTTTATAATTAGGCCTACACATATACTTCTTTCATTTTATTTATTTATTTTGTTTTAAATTAAATGAGCCATGAAATTTGGGCCTTTTAAGCATTTTAGGGGAACCAAATCATGCATATAATTTATTTTTTACTTAAATATATATATATATATAAAATATATATATATATATATATAATAGAAAAAAAATGAAAATTTTGGGGGGGCCTCCGCCCCTGTCGAGAACGATTGCCCATGGGCGTGTGGATCTAGTGGATCAACTCACGACAAAGATAAAAAGGGAGGAAGTTAGATTGTCTCGCAGCACAGTCAGATTGATATATTATCGATTTCTATGGTATCTGTAGCACAATCAGATTGATCAAGAATTTAATAATCAGCTACAATGTACACTTCCAAGCCTTTCATACAACAATGAATAAGATCACTCTGCTGCTGTTCAAAAGATTAGCATACAGAAAAATATATATATATATATAAATATATAAGTAGTAGCATGTATAAAGACCATATCACCTCAATTCGATTGGGGTGTCAAGTTGCAGAGGGAAGGGTTTGTGTTGGTAGTGGTGTTCATTTGTAATGGTGGAGGTTTGTGGTGGTGTCGATTTGCAGTGGTGGTGGTGGATGTTAGGGTTTGGAGGTTGAAGATGGAGGTTAAGGTTCGGAGGTTGAAGATGGAGGTTAGGGTTTAGAGGTTGAAGATGGCGGTTAGGGAATCTACAATAATTATAATTTTTTTTTTGTTGAGAACAAACAGTGCCGAAAACAAAAAAAACACCATTTTGGTGTTTTTAAATTTTGAACTAATGGTGAGAAAGTTTTTTTTTACTGTTCACGAAAATAAAAACCATCAAAGGTCCCAAATATGTTTTTGTTCCCGTGAACAATGAAAAATACAAAAACAAAAACGAAAACACCAATTTCCAAACGCATCCTAAATTTTTAGTTCATGTTTTTTCCTTCCCCTACATCATGTATGTATTACATTTATATGAGACAAAAAGAAGGGCTTGCTAGGAATCCTACTTGTCCTATAGGAAGACATATGTATCTATATTTTAGGGTTATTATTACAAAACTCCCCGAGGTTTCATCAAATGATCATATTGCCCCTGACCTATCAAATACCCCCTAACTTTTTTAATTTGATCAATGTACCCCTCCACCATCAAATTGACAAAAGGGTTAAATATCTTGACACCCCCTCAAGTTTGCTCTATCTTAAATAACACCCCTCAAATTTGACAATCATCATTTATACCCCTGATTTTTGCAAACTCACATCATTTACACTCCTTATACCTAAAATACCCTCAAAGTTAAGATATTTGGTATTTGAAAACAAGGTTTACAAGTCTCATCTTTTATTATCCAAACAAGCCATTAATTTTTTTTGTTGACACAATTCAAAAAACAAATTCGTTTATAGTAAAATATTTAAAAAATGAAAAAAAGTAGTCCCAAAAACACATTTTTGCATAAATAAGAAAAAAAGTAGGCAAAAATATATATTTTTTCAAAAAAAAATAATAATGCCAAAATATTTTTTTTCGAACAACCAATCAGGGTAAAATATAAAAAATAATTATAAAATAACATTATTTTTATATAAAATAATTTTTCCAAAATAATGAATTTTTTTTATTTATATATATAAAAATATATTTTATAATTGTTTTATATTTTATCCTAATTGGTAGTTCGAAGAAAATATTTCGGCATTATTATTATTATTATTTTTGGAAAAAATATTTTACCCTACTTTTTTAATTTATGCGAAAATGTTTTTGAGGGACTATTTTTTTGAAATAAAAAAATTAGGGTAGAAAATATTTTGAACTACCAATTGGATTTTTTTTTTTGTTATTTTTTTGTAAATATTTTACTATAAACGAAATTTTTTTTTTATTTATGCCAAAATAATAATAATAAAAAGTTTATTGGTTGGTTTGGATAATAAAAGATGAGGCTAGTAAACCTTGTCTTCAAATACCAAATATCTCGACTTTGAAAGTATTTTAGGTATAAGGGATGTAAATGATGTGAGCTTGAAAAAATTAAAGATATAAATGATGATTGTTAAACTTGAGGGGTGTGATCAAGATAGAGAAAACTTTAGGGGATATCAAGATAATTAATTCTGTCAATTTTATAGTGAATGGGACATTGATCAAATTGAAAATGTTAGGGAATTATTTGATACGCGAGAGGCACATGAGGTTTTGTGATAGTATATATTATATATATGGTAGTGTTCAGTTGCACGAATTTGTTTATAGTAGTTGGATTTCATCCAATAACTATAATTAAACCAATCAATAAGACAGCTGCTGGTTTTTATATGTATTCAAAACCATCAATACCGCATCAGTTTGAAACAATAAAAATTTGTTCTAATTAAGGCGAGAATAGGATCGTCCCTGTACGGAAAATAAGTGTTATGATATATACAGAGAGAGAGAGTGTGTTATCGGATTCTTTACCTACTGAAAAATAGAGAAAAAAGGAAATAACTTGCAAGTAGTAGTTTTCTTATAAAAATAGTCGACACAATCTATATATGCATTTAATAGATTAAATTTCAACATTCTATAATTTGATTGTTTTAAGAATTATAGAAGAATTATAATTTCAACTTATTCCTATGAGGACTAAGTTCGTCCTCCCTGATGATGGTTAAAATATTTTTAAAATAGAAGTCAGACGTGGTATCTCAAATCAATTATGACAAATGATAATTTATACGTGTATTGATTTGGGATCTGTTACTCCAAAAGAAAAAAAAAATATCCATATACACTATCAATCCTACTTGAAGTGATTTTTTTTAATTCTTATTAAGTACATTTGAAAGATTTATTGTTGCCCTTTTTTTTCAAATGACGTGTATTACGCCGTTTGGGAACTATTGTTTTTGTTTTTGTTTTGGGAACCAAAAAATTGTTCTTGTTCTTATTTTCTCATCAAAAAGAATAAGAACAAAAAACATGTTTGTGGCTAAAAAATATATATTTGTTTTCTCTCACACACACACACACACATACACAAACACAAACACGATGCTCTCTCTCTCACAGTCGCCTCTCTCTCACGGTGGTGGTGGCGATTAGTGGTGTGGTGGTGGTTTTCGAAGGGTGTTAGGGTTTCTAAGGGGTGGTGGTGTTCGTAGTGGTAGTTGATAGTTATGGGCGGCGACGGCGGGTGGTAGGTGGTGGGTGGTGCCGATTGGCGGCGTGGTGGTGGGGCATGAGAAGAACGAAGGAGTTTTTTTATGTGTGTATTGAAAGTGGTGGTGGTGTTCGTGGTGGGTGTTGGTGGTTGTGGTGGTGGCGGCGGGAGATGGTGTGGTGGTGGGGTGGTGGAGGAGGAGAATGAAGATGTTTTTTATTTTATAATTTTATTTTTTAGGGAAATTCCAAAATTAGAACAAGAAAACATCTTTTTCTTGTTTTCTTGTTTTCTGCACTATTCAGCAGAATTATTTCTAAAACAAGAACAAAGTGAACAGTAAAAACCCTCCCAAACATGTTCTTTTATCATGAAAAGTGTCAAAAAATAAGAACAAAAACAAAAACAGGTCTTCCCAAACGGAGAATGTTTTTAAAACTACATGAAGAGAGAGAAACAAAAATTAATTAATAAAAAATAAAAAACAATAAAATAAAGCAACTGTTTGGGCTATATGCCGCTTCTATAATCCAGAACATGTCAGCCCAATAAGCAAAGACCTATTATGACAATTAAACACCCTCAAACGAGTCAAACCACATCCACATGTACAAACAATATTACAAAAAAGAAAAAAGAAAAATAGTGCGCCATACCAAACATAAAAAAAATTGTGTACTTCGACTTGTAAGATTCATAAACGATTTTCATGATAGGTGAAATAAGAAAAAAATGGAAGTACTAACATTCTTATAAAGTCATTACAATATAGAGTAGATTCTGAATCCAATACTCAAAAAGATATAAATCAGAAAAATTGAAAAAAAAAAAAGAGGGTGTAAAGAATTTTCAGAACTCGGTTAAAAACAGCAAAATATATAGATTTATTATAATTAATTAACCACACCGAATTTTTTTCTGAAAAAATAATTTGGAAAACATCTACTTTAACATGCCGACGCACACCTAAGTAAAAACTTGAAACAATTATTGGAGTTAATTTTCTTCCGAACCAAACACTTCTTTATTTTCTGGGAGAAACTCTCTTTCCGGGAAAAAGTGTAGCTTCTGAGAAATCTCTGGCGGCTAGAGAAACTCTCATCACATGACACTGTAGAACCTATCTTCGAAACCCTAATATGATCAATAGGTATATTGTTTGATGATGAATTAGTCTGATTTTTTTCTTTGTCTTGATTCATGCTTAACCTCCTCAGGAACTCTCTATCTGAATCTGGCCTTTGATACCACCTCACAAAGTTTGCTTGATCCATACTGCTTAATTGACTTCCACAACTTATATGTATATGTATATATGTATATGTCTTAGTGATTTATGGAATTATATATAGTCATGCACATGTATTTATAGAAGTTTTCGGAAATCCTAGTCAAGGCATGACACGTACTCGAGCTGTATTATATAAGAAACACTACAACATGGTACCAAAAGAAAAAAAATTCCAGTATTTATACTTCAAATTTTAGAATTTTAGATATGAATTTAATTGAATTATTATCCTAATTCCAAATTCAAGTAGAATTCTATTTAAACTAATTAAACTTAAATTCATGAGTATCTATCATATACTCATCCGATTTGGTAGTTATATATCTTAATAAAATATCATGAGTATCTATCTGATTAAGTTCTTCTATATCCTAATAAAATATAAAATATTAAATGCTAAATATATAAAATAAATCTCTAATTGCAATAGGATACTAGAATTTTGAATTGTTTTTAATCTTATAGTCCAAATGAAATTATTAATTATAATTAAATAATTCATCTATTTATCAGAATTTTATTGTTATTCCCGTGCTTTTTATTAGTATTTCTAAATGTCAAAGAAAGTATATGTAACTAAAAATTAAATGTTAAGTGTCTTATAACACTATTATATCACACGTTATTATTTCTATATGATGTTTTATATATCACACATTATTAATACTATTTTAACATTTACATGACTATATAGGAGGAATTCCATTTTGGTAATTGGATATGTATATACTAAATGAATAACTCTCAAAAATATTATTTAATTTTTAGGAGACTGTTATGACTCTATAGAGGATATATTTTGTGTTCATGTATTTAGTATTGGTAGCGATTTTTAGCCTACTATGTGGTTAGATGTTGTGATTTTAAATTTTTACAATTTGGTTTATTAAAAAATATCAAACAATTTTAAGTAAACATTGTTACTTTTTTCGTTTCTTTGAAAGAGAAAATAAATGAATTAATGTTTATAAATGACCAAAATAATTTAATTGGGCCAAACCTATATGGGCCGGACTTGCTTTATATCTCACCCTTTGAAGCCCAACCTAACCTATATACGTAATTCTTAAAAAAAGAAAAAAAAAAGAAAAAGAAAATACCAATCTATAAGTAAATCATTTTTCAATAGGATTAATTTCATTTACATCCCCTAAACTTTGTCTATACGTCACTTTGACTCTTTCAATTTTGCAAAACATCAGACCCCCTAATTAAGAAAGTTGGACTCATTTGCACCCCCTTATGTCCTTTTGGCAACTTTTCAATGCGTTATACCTAAACTATCATTGGTTCTATCCCTACAATTTGACCCCCTCGGTTTAGAAAACAACTATATTATTCAAAATTCAGGGGGTGTAAATGAAATTAACAAAAAATTAATTTATTCACATATTTAACTAACACAAGTATTTACATTTAAAATATTAATATTTATATTTATCAAATTTGTAAACTAACACAAATTTTCATTATTCATATTTTCATTTATTTTATTTTTTAAATATTTATATTTATCAAATTACACAAGTTTTCATTTTCTTATTTTAATCTTGGAATATATTTGACTTCACTAGTACATATTTCCAATAATATTAGACACACTTCAAAAAAAAAAAAAAATATATATATATATATATATATATATTTGAATTTGTTATAAAAACATTAACTTACAAACATAAATAGTAATATTTGATCATAAAACAAATTTTTTTTTATGTAAATGAAAGATTTAACATGTTAATTGTAACTTTAATTTTATTGTTATTGTACGAGTATAGAAATCACACACATAAATTTTTAAATAATAATAATCTAAAAGAATATTTAATAGTGAAAATATAATAACTTAATATTCAAATATATAAATTTATACTTTTAACATTAAAATGAAATATAAAAACAAATTATTCATATAAATTTTATAATAACTTATATTTTTAAATATAATATAATTCATATAATTAGGTATACCTATATATAAATATAGATATATATACACACTTATTGGGCATATATACTTTTTCAATGAAAATAATTTGACCCATAACAAATAAAACTCATTTAAAATAAAATAAAAAACTATTGTATACTTTTAAATTACATTATACAAAATAATTAGACATTCCCAAATTCCCAAATTCATACTTATAAGAACGAGTTCCAGAAGCAACAATTGATATGGATTTTGGTCAGAGAAGTGAGTGGTAGGTAGGCAATTGCTTGATATATATTAGAGGCCCGTGCCGTCCTCCTCGCCTGCGAGCTCGGCACCGGCAAGACTGCCATCACCATGGGCTCGGTCGTGATTCTTTCTCTCCCTCTCTACAACTTTCTTTTTCTCTCACTAGGAGATCTCAGGCGACGATTGTGGCGGCGGCGGTGCAGGTAGAGGCAGGCAAGTGGTGGTGGTTGTGGTAGCGGTAGTAGTGCTACAGTGGTGTGGTGGGTGGGTGAAAGTTAGGGTTAGGGTTAGAGTTTGGTTAGGTTTGGAAGAAGGTGTGAGTATATATATATTTAGGGTGTTCGAATATGGCTATAGGGATATCCCAATTATCCATATAATGAATAGGTTTATCATTATATTTAGGATGTTTTGGTAAGGGTATTTAAGTCTTTTCGTTCATAGTCAACGCCTAAAAAAGTTGAGGGGTGTAAATGAGTCTAATTTTCTATATTAGGGGGTCTGACTGACATTTGTCATAGTTGGAAGGTGCGACTGATATATAGACAAAGTTCAGGAGTGTAAATGAAATTAACCATTTTCAATATAACTAACTTCAATCACACAAGTTGAGTCATATATATATATATATATATATATTGTTCTAAGCCAAAATTTCAACTGAAAAACCAAGCGCTTTTTCCTATAATCTTTGGCGGGAATCGTGGAATAAACAGACCCATGAATCGAACAGTCTGTAATTTTATTCAATGATCTTATAATTCATGTGCTTGTACTTTGTTGATACATGTTTGTTAGTACCTTTGTGAGTGATATTCAGATAATGCACACCGGGTGTTTGATATATAGTTTACTCGGGCTTAGTGTGTATTGAACTTTATGTTCATAGACTAGCATAATTAAGAAACATTGATTTAGGTTTATGATCACTCCAAATGAGTCTAACTTTATTTATGTTCTCTCCAATGATTGCTGCCAATATTGGGTTCCCTGTAATGTCGCTTATCGGGTGAATTATGCTTTTGTTTTAAGACGATTTCGAGTGAGTCCTTCATGAATTCATTCTTCCTTTTTTGTGCAGATGTAACAATGTATATATGCACACATAGATATATATATATATACACACATATGTATATTGTTAGTCATCAACGTTTTTTAGCTCGTGAGTGTGGTGTGAGCACTTCGTTAGCTCCAGTTTGTGGGCTTGGTTCCGTCTTTTGTGTTGGCTTATATTTCATTCTCTTACGGCTGTTTGATTAACTAAATGCCTTCTTTTGGTTCCCTAATTTTTTTGCAAGTGTATTCAGGATCTTCTTAATTGCTTTTAAGCTTTCATTCATAGCTCAACCTTATCTTTTTATTTATGCTTTCTACCCAAAAAAATAAAAAAACCTTCGATTTTTAAGAATAGTTTACCGCACTATGTGCTTAGCTCAGTTCAGTTACCTTGTTATATGCTAACCCACATAGTGAATTTTAAAACAATTTGAAAATTGAAAATTTATGGACTTGATAATTTATTCTCTTTTTGTGATGGGTTCAGCTTTTTCTTGACGTTTGATTAGGAGGCTTCGCCTGAAAGAAGGAGAAAATGAGATTATTACTTACTTAATTTTGCAACAAAAGTAATAGTACTCGCTACCCGCAATCATCTGTCACTAGGGAAGCAGAGGTGTTCGTTTTTCTAACCATTATATAAGCCATAGGGTTTTCGTAAGGTGTCTATGTACCTCAGAGGATTCATCCATACAAGGAAATTATATAACTGCCTCGCCCAACTACCTCGTTTCTTCACCAGTAATTCGTGCATTAACAAAATCTCCCTTTACCTTCAGCGAGTGAAACTCATAGATTCAATTCGACTTAGTATACGTTGCAATGCTCAAAGCTCACTCATCGTGCATTAACAAAATCTCCCTTTACCTTAAGCGAGTGAAACTCATAGATTCAATTCGACTTAGTATACGTTGCAATGCTCAAAGCTCACTCACTTCTCTTCTAAATGATCCCACTTTAGACTCCGTTGTTGTCACCAATGCACTTCGATCTACTCCCTTCCTTGAGTCCGCTCTCTCCCTTGTCGATTCGCTGAAAACGGTTCCACATTTCTCGCAAAATCAAAATACCCTCTACACACTGGCTAAAATCCTAGCTGTATGCATATGTATTATTTTTGGGTGCACTGGACTTGTAGATGGGTCTCCTTTAAGGTACTGGGTAGGGCCTCGAACCCGCCCCACTGAAGTTGGTATATGGGTTGACCCAATGCGTCCGACATCGAGGCGGATTACTCGTGGCAACTCAAAGCCTTCCGAATGTGGTCTTTTTGTGGCAGCGCATCTATGGAGCTGAAAAGCGTACACATGAGTAGTACTTCTCAAGGGTGTTTACCACCATTTATGCACAGCTCTAGCAGTATATGCATGTACTGCGAAGGTTATTGGGGAGTGATCCGTTGCACGACTGATCCGGCTATGGCCTCAGATGCTGCGTAGCCGTGACACGTGGACAGCGCGACACCATCCTCACATTTTGAAGGGATTGGAAAGAGCATGTGACATGGAGGTTAGATGTGTAGTTTAGTCATAATAAATGATAATAATGTGAATTCCACCCATTATTCTTAATGTGGAAGAAACTCTCCTTATTGACCCACATTATGGCTCTCATCATTTATTAGAGACATGTGGAACATTGGTAGGACTTGGGGACCACTTCAATTAGGGTAATATTTTGAGCAAGTGACCTATAAATAGAAGGCAATAATGTTTGCCTAGTGATCCCAACTTTATTCTCATTCTTTTTTCTTTCTTAGAGGTCACTCCTTCAAGACGGCTCCTACCTTCCTCCTCTTCGACTTCTTTTTCTCTTCTCTTTCTTCTTCCTCTCACAGGGCTTCGACCATGGAAAGTTGATTTCTACCTTTACCACCACTCACCCTTCCTCTGTATTTGTTTATCTCTTCTCCATCTCTTGGTCTTTAGCTACTTTAGGGGATATTTTATTTTGGGGATTTTAGCTTTACTAGTGCTCACTACCCACTCTCTAGCTGTGATAAGGTTACACTATTTGCTCTTCTCCACATTCTCTTTCTTTTCTCTTCCCCCTTTTTGCTGAATTATGCTAATTTGAGGTTTCCTTCTTCATGAGATCAGGTGGAACACTAGCCAGGGGGATATGATTTGCATGACACAACTGGCTGCGAAAAAGCTCATAATAAGTTCTCCAGATCCTCTCCGTTTGGCTGTGACTTTCCATGGTCGAAAAGGCCTCCCTCTTACTTCTCGAATTGCGCTGGTTGATACTAGATTTCACTAGTATCAGCATGCTTGCATCGCCACTGTCCAAACCACTTTAAATGCCGGTACAACTGTTTTCACCTTTGAGATTTCGATCATTGGCTTGGATCCATATGTTCTGACTTGCTAGTGGAGTCATTTCTCCGTTTTTCATTCATGTACTGCATCTCCTGTACTTTTTCACCCACACTAGCCAAGTCTAAACAAATTGCAAGACTCAAAGCCATAATCAAATAATCAATGCCATCGATTCAGTCATAAATGTTGCATGCATTAGTTTTATGGACCGGATGCGCTGGTATGCTATTGCTAGAGACCGGCACGGAGCCACAACTAGCCTTTAGCAGGCAACTATCCCCCATGATTTTTTTTTTTTTGCCATTTATAATACTAATACAAGTTTTTTAAAGGAATATAGGAAAAAAATGAGATTTGTTCCCAATTCATTTTTTAAAATTTTTTGCTTATTGCCCCTAATGTCATAAGTTGTCCCCCATTACAATTTTTCTAGCTTTGTCCTGGCTGGAGACCATGACGCAGTTCTTCATGTCTGGGATGAATGGAGAGCCTTGCAGAGGCGTCCATGTAGCGAGTCTTACGACATTGTCATGTAGGTCTATGCAGTAATGGGTATGAGTCCGGAGGCTGTAAAGTTTGTTAGTACGATGATCGATGAAGGTGCGCTTCCTAATGCTAGAACATACACAATTATGATTGAGCACCTTGTGAATTTGGGAAAATTTTATTCAGCATTGGAGATTTTGCGAACACTGTCACTGTCCTTGATGAGGATCAAGCGCACTCTAAGGTAGTTTTCGATTTTGGTTGATCAACTCACATCTAAGATAAAAAGTGAGGGAATTTGATTGTCTTGCAGCACAGTCAGATTGATCATCGATTACTATGGTATTTTGCAGCACAGTCAGATTGATCAACAATTCAATGAAACCATTTTTTACCTTAGAAAAAACATATCAGAAAATAAACTACTAAGATTTTAATTGATGCTCATAATGTCCTCAACTATACATGAATAATTAGCTCAAAAAAAAAAAATAGGATAGATAAACATGATCGCTAAGCAGTTTCATAAACATCTAATTTAGACACGCACCTAGATATATATTTGATACGAGTATCAACAAAAGAACAATTAATTCCACTACCACACCTGTCTTTACTGATTTTTTTTATTCTGGATATCTTCCTCTTTATTCCAAGAAGCTTCTTGTTTGTTTTCTGAGAAAATCTCTCTTTTCGGGAAAAAGTGTAACTTCTGAGATATTTTTGTCGCCTATTGAAGCTCTCATGGAAGGACATTATAGGCTCTTTTGAAACCCTATCTTCTTGTTCTTCATTGAGACTTAACCTTCTCAAAAATTCCTTTTATGATTGTGGCCATTGATTCAACTTCGCAAATCTTGGTGGTGTTTGGATCTCTAAACACCCTTCAGTATCGCTTAAATACATGACTAAGTTCTTAGTTGATCAATGTTTTTTCCTTCCTCTACTTTATGTATGTATTATATTTGTAAGTATGAGACAAAGAGAAGGGTTTGTTAGAAATCCTAGTTGTCCTATGATACATTTATATTCTATATGAATTTATATGGTAGTGTTTAGTAGCTACATACGCGAATTTGTTTATAGTAGTTGGATTACATTTAAGAACTAAAACTAAAACCCATCAATAAAGACAATCGGTGGTTTTTATATATATCCAAAATCACTAATACCACATCAGTTCAAACACTTTTGAAACAAGAAAAAATTGTTCTAATTAAGGCGAGAATAGGATTCTCACTGTACCGAAAATACCAGAACACCCTTTCTTTAATTTTATTTAATTTAATTTGTTTTTACTATTATTTCATTTGATTGTAAAAAAAAAAGCCAAAGTTAGCGAAAACAGGAAATAATTTTAGAACGGTAGTGTATATATAGAGAGAGAGTTATAGGATTCATTACCTACTAAAAGATAGTAAAAAGAGGAAAAATTAACTTGCATGCGGTAGTTTTCTTCGTAAAATAGTCCCTCTAAGACAATCTATATATATGACTCGCATTTAATTGGTCAAATTTCAACTTTCTACAATTTGACTATTTTATGCGAAGTTTTTCTTGTGTTACCCTAAAAGAAAGAAAAAAATCATATATATATATAACACTATCAACGTACTTGAAACTGCTATTATTATTATTTTTTAAACCTTATTAATTGCATTTGAAAGATTTATTTTTGCCCATTTTTTTTAATGACATTTATTCTCACGCTAGTGGTGAGGGAGTTCCTCCAAAATAGTAGTCATAGGGGCATTAATGTCTTTTAAACTACATGAATAGAAAAAAGAGAGAGAGAAAGAGCTGAGAAATTAAGTAGAAACTGAAAATAAAATTTTGAAAACATGAAGATCACTAAATTAGTATTTGGCTCATCCACCCCGATATTGGTAGGGCTGCAAATGAATTGAGCCAAGGCGAATCGAATTTTGAAATATTAAAGCTCGGTTCATTCAGTGAACGAACTTAAAAAATATATACTCAGGCTCGACTCATTTGCTAAACAAATGAGCCCGAACCGGTTCATCAATAACTCGGTTCATTTACACTCTTAGATTTCGATCGGACAATTGTTTGGGCTAATACCGATTCTATAATCCAAAAATGAGTAAGCCGAATAAGGCCCACAAATGATTGAATGGACCTTACCACTAGGGTTGCAAATAAACCTAGTTGTTCACGAACAGCTCGAGCTCGGCTCGTTAATGGCTCAGTTCGGACTCGTTCGGTAAGAAAACGAGCAGAGTTTGATCTTGATTTCCAGACTCGTTTATTAAATGAGTCGAGGTTGAGCAATGATGGGCTTGGCTCATGTTCGTGAACATGAACTCGTATAAATTCGTTAGAGTTCGTGAACATAAATTTGTTTAAAGTTCGTATTAGTTTGTAATTACACATTTAAATTGATTTCTTTGCCTGATAAAACTGTAAATATTAATGCTTTTATGCTTCATTTGATTGCAAGTGATTAAATTTTTATAATAAAAATGCAATGTTAGTAAACGAGCTCGACGAGCTTGAACCGAACTTATATTCTCGATATCCAAGCTCGTTTATTAAACGAGCCAAGTTTGATCAATGGTGGACTCGACTTGTATATGTTCATAAACATGAACTCGTATTAGTTCGTGAACATAAGCTTGTTTAAAGCTTATATAAGTTTGTAATTACATATTTAAATTGATTTCTTTGCCTAATAAAACTGTAAGTATTGCTTTATGCTTCATTTGATTGCAAGTGATTAAATTTTTATAATAAAAATGTAATGTTAGTAAACGAGCCCAACGAGCTTGAACCGAACTCATATATTAGTTTTGTTTATTTTTTGTTTATTTTAATTTTTTCCTTAAATGAGCGGATCTGAGACGAACCCGAACTTTTCAGATTCATGACAAACCCGAGGTTGATCACAAATTTTAGGGATCATCACAAGCCCGAGTGAAGCTAACAAACAAACGAGCTAAGCTCGGGCCGAACCTGAACACCCCAAAACTCGGTTCGACTTGCCTCGTTTGCAGCCCTACTTACCACAAACATAATAATCTCATCTTCATATACAAACAATATTACGAAACAACCTAGCACCATACGGTCGTACCAAACATAATTTTTTTTATGGGAAAACAGGAAGATTTAAACAAGGGAAAGGAACCTGCTGCTCAGGTCTTTCAAGAAATCTGCAGTTTCCCGTAACTATTCATTCATATTATAGACTTCCATGTTCTAAATAAACCCACATTAGGTCTAACTATATATATTAATCCACCAAATCTCTTCTTATTTGTAAAAATTGTAATGAAACAAAAATAAATGAATTGTCATAATAAACAATTAAACACCGACTTTGACTATTTTTTCCACATACATTAACCAGTGTTTCTCATGACACATGCAGTTAAGAACAACAAAAATACGTAGATTTATGGTAATTAATTATTCACACTGATTTTTTTTCTGTTTATAAGTAAATAAGAAGAAATTGAAAAAAAAAAACTGGAATACTCAACTATTCAGTAATATTATAATTTTAACGTACAAAAACTTTCAGGTTGAACATCTACTTTAACATGCCGACACGCACTTGAGTAAATACTTGAAACAATTTTTGGAGTTAATTTTCTTCCGAACCAAACACTTCTTTATTTTCTGGGAAAAACTCTCTTTCCGGGAAAAAGTGTAGCTTCTGAGAAATCTTTGGCGGCTAGAGAAACTCTCATGGCAGGACATTCTAGGCCCCATACTTGAAACCCTAATATGATCAATAGGTATATGTTTTGATGGTGAAATTGTCTCATGATCTTCGTCTTTGTCTTGATTCATGCTTAACCTCCTCAAGAACTCTCTATCTGAATCTGGCCTTTGATACCACCTCACAAAGTTTGCTTGATCCATACTTCTTGACTTCAACAACTTATATGTATATGTATATATGTCTTGGTGTTTCATAGAATTATAGTCATGCGTATGTATTTATAGAACTTTTTGGGGGAATCCTAATCAAGGCATGACAAGTACTAAATGGGATTTACCTAATTGTCCTTTGGGAGAAATTAGGAATACCCGAGTTGTATATATAAGAAACACTACACATGGTAACACACGGATTAGGTAAGTTTTTTTATAATTACCAAAATAAAAAAATTAATAAAAAATACATATATTTTACTAAATCTCAAAGAAAGTATATGTTAGCGTATAAAAGATCCCCTAAAACTTAAAATGGCAAGTGTCTTAAGAAACTATTATGTATCACATTATTAATAGTATATATTTTAGCATTTACGAGACTATTATAGAGGAGGAATTTTATTTGAGATAATTGAGATAATTACAGTTTCACCTTCTCAAAAATTGTAAAATTGCATTCAAACCTCTTCTCAGTTTGTAAATTATAATTTTACCCCCTTTAAATGGTCGATGTTCATATCAGACGACCGGAGATGTAAAATTACATATATCTCTATGCTTATTTATCATTTAAATGAGGGTATTATAGAAATCTTACCAAAGAAAAACTGCTAATGTAACTGTTGACTACGCTGGAAGTTTACTAGAAGGGGTTGAAAATATATTTATCAGAATGAAAGAGGGTGCCGGTATAATTTTACAATTCTCGAGGGATTAAAACTGTAATTATCTCTTTTGGTAATTGGATATGTACTAAACGTATCTCTTAAATATTATTTAATTTTTGGAAGACTGTTATGATTCTATATTGTGTGTTTGGATAGGGGTGTTTCTGTTTTTGTTCTTATTTTTTTCACTGTTCACGGGATCAAAAACGCGTTTGGGAGCCTTTGATGATTTTTGTTTTCATGAACAGTAAAAAAACGTTTTCACATCTTTAGTTCAAAATTTGAGAACACCAAAATGATGTTTTTTTGTTTTCGGCACTATTTGTTCTCAATCAATTTTTTTTTTAATTGTTGCAGATTCTCTAACCGCCATCTTCAACTTCCAAACTCTAACCCTTCATCTTCAACCTCCAAACTCTAACCTCCAAAAATTTTTTTTTTTTTTTTCCCAAAAATTTTTTAGACAAAATTTTCATCCAAACGTGTTTTTGTTTCCGGATTACCCTTAGGACAAGAACAAGAAATTTTTTTGTTCTCAAGAGATAAAAAACGAAAACAAAAACACTAGTTTACAAATTTTTTTTTTCATGTATGAAGTATTGTTACGATTATTTAATTGGGCCAAAGCTCTACCCATATGGGTCGGGCTTGCTTTCCATCTCCTTCTTTGAAGCCCAACCCAACCTATACGTATATCATTTTTCAATATAAAGTTAGGCCCTGTTTGGTAACATGGATTGGTGCCATTTTTTTTATTTTGATGTGAAAAGATGGTACCAACCCATGTTTGGTAAAATGGTTTTGGGTCAACAGTATTGGTACCATTGACACCAAATGACCAAAATTTGGAACCATGTGAATTGATGGTTTTTGGTGGTGCGGTACTATAACAACTCAACCCAAAACCAAATGGTTGCACCATCTCACCCAAAACCAAAACCAAATAGTTGCACCATATTAATATATTAAGATAATAAAACTATAGTATTAAAATATATTAAATTTTCAAAAATATATTTTAATATTAATATTAATATATTAATATATTAATTTTTAGGAAAGATAATAAACTATAATATTAAAATATATTAAAATTTTAAAAATATATTTTAATATATTAATATTAATATATTTTAATATTATAGTTTTATTATCTTTCCTAAAAAATAATATATTAATATATTAAAATATATTTTTGGAAATTTAATATATTTTAATATTATAGTTTTATTATCTTTCCTAAAAATTAATATATTAATATTAATATATTTTAATATATTAATATTAAAATATATTTTTGAAAATTTAATATATTTTAATATTATAGTTTTATTATTTTTCCTAAAAATTAATATATTAATATATTAATATTAAATATATTTTAATATTGTAAATTTTAATATTTATAAATAGAATGTGAAACCATTTCAAGTTAGCAAACATAATTTTGTTTCAGAATTTCAACCCATACCAACTCTACCAAACATGATTTGGTTTTTTCAGCAACACTTTTTCTTACACTAAAACCATCTGCACCAAAAATGATTCCAATTTAAAATAAAACCACACCAAACCAAATCCACCACAACCCACCGTTACCAAACGCACCCTTAGAAACTTCATTCCCTCAAGTTGAGTCCTATATGTACCGTTCTAACCCAGAATTTCAACTGAAAAGATCAACTGTTTTTTTCCTTTGTTCTTTCGCGGCAATTGAGGAATAACCAAACCCATGAATCGAACTGTCTGTATTTTTCTTCGATGATCTGATTATTCACGTGCTTATACTTGATGACACAGGTTTGTTAATCCCTTTGTCAGTGATATTCACATAATGCACACCAGGTGTTTGATTTTTTGTTTACTCAGGCTTAGTGTGTATTGGGTTCTCAGTAATGTCGCTTATCGGGTGAATTATGCTATTGTTTTAAGACGATTTCGAGTGAGTCCCATAGATAATATATGCCAATGGTCCTTCATGAATTCATTTTTCCTTTTGTGTGCAGATATAACAATGTATATATGCGCGCACACACACACACACACATATATATATGTATGTATGTATATTGTTAGTCGTCAACGTTTTTTAAGCTCATGAGTATGGTGTGAGCACTTCTTTAGCTACAGTTATTGGTTTTGGTTCCGTCTTCTGTGTTTGCTTTTATTTATTACGGCTGTTTGATTAACTAAATGCCTTATTTTGGTTCCCTAATTTTTGCTTATCTTAAACTTTGATTATTAAAACAGTTTATCGCAGTATGTGCTTAGCTCAATTCAGTTACCGTGTTATATGCTAACCCACATAGTGAATTTTAAAACAATTGACGTGATAATTTATTCTCTTTTTGTGATGGGTTCAGGTTTTTCTTGACGTTTGATTAGAAGGAGGCTTCTCTTGAAAGAGGGAGAAAAGGAGATTATTACTTGCTTAATTTTGCAACAAAAGTAATAATACTCGCTACCCGCAATCATCTGTCACTAGGGAAGCAGAGGTGTTCGCTTTTCTAACCATTATATAAGCCATAGGGTCTTCATAAGGTGTCTATGTACCTCAGAGGATTCATCCATACAAGGAAATTATATAACTGCCTCGCCCAGCCAACTCGCTTCTTCACCAGTAATTCATGCATTAACAAAGTCTCCCTTTACCTTCAGCGAGCGAAACTCATAGATTCAATTCGACTTGGTCTACATTGCAATGCTCAAAGCTCACTCGCCCCTCTTCTAAATGATCCCACTTTAGACTCCTTTGTAGTCACCAATGCACTTCGATCTGCTCCCTCCCCTGAGTCCGCTCTCTCCCTTGTCGATTCACTGAAAACAGTTCCACATTTCTCGCACAATCAAAATACCCTCTACACTCTGGCCAAAATCCTTGCCAAGTCTAAACAAACTGCCAGACTCAAAGCCCTAATCAATGCCATCAATTCTGGCAAGTTCACAAATGTTGCGCGCATTAGTTTCATGGACCGTATGCGCTGGTATGCTACCTCTGGAGACCATGACGCAGTTCTTCTTGTCTGGGATGAGTGGAGAGCCTTGCAGAGGCGTCCATGTACTGAGTCTTACAACATTGTCATGAAGGTCTATGCAGAAACGGGAAAGAATTCGGAGGCTTTAAAGATTTTCTGTCGGATGATTGATGAAGGGGCGCTTCCTAATTCTAGGACGTACACAATTATGATTGAGCACCTTGTGAATTCGAGAAAATTGGATTCAGCATTGGAGATTTTTCGAACACTGCCCTTGATGAGGGTCAAGCGCACTCTAAGACAGTTTTCGCTTTTGGTGGAAGCATTCACTGCTACTGAAAGGTTTGATGTGGTTAAGACTTTACTTAATGCAATGCAGGTTGATGGAATATTACCTGGTCGAGCTATGCAGTCAGCATTGCAACACATGCAAAAGGCAGGGTTTGTTGAGGAGACAGACGAATTTATCAAAGAAATGTTACCAGATGAAAGGATTAAGAAAGTAGGCTTTTCTATGGATGACGATGCCGAGGGAGAGGGTGAAGATGAGGATGAAGGTACTGACCGCACTGTTGATGATGTTAAAGTGGATGCAGTTCAGTTAAAACCATGGTTGGACCCTGCTGCTTTGGCAAGTGCCTTGCATGATTGGAGACCTGAAGATGTGTCAGCATTGGAGGGTGCAAATTTTGTATGGACGACTCGATTAGTCTGTAAGATGATAAGGAATTTCAGTTCAGCAGAAACAGTGTGGCAGTTTTTCCAATGGGTTGCTTATCAACCAGGTTTCACTCATGATGTTTACACAGTATCGAGAACGATCGCCAAGTTAGCACGCGATGGGCGTGTTGATCTAGTTGATCAACTGAAGTCTAAGATAAAAAGGGAGGGAATTAGATTGTCTTGCAGCACAGTCAGATTGATTATCGACTTTTATGGTATTTCCAGCAATGGCAACGCTGCTCTAAAGGTCTTCCGTGATGCCAAATCACTCTGTGGTTTTATATCTAAACATAGTCTGCTTCTCTTATATTCATCTCTCTTGCGGACACTAGCCAAATGTAAGATGAATTCAGAGGCCTTGGATATGCTCGATGAGATGATTTTGAATAGTGTTGTACCGGATATCCAAACGTTTTCAGGATTGATGCATCACTTTGCAGTTCAGGGAGATATTAAAGTGGTTCAGAGACTCTTTGGGATGGTTAGGCAGACTGGGGTAGAGCCTGATGCTTATATGTATAAGGTTCTTATTCGCGCTTACTGCAAGTGCGATAGAGGTGTTTTGGCATTGAGAGTTTTCGAAGATATGAGAAACTCAGATTTGATGGTTGATGCTTCGACCAAACAGTTGCTTGTGAAGAGTCTCTGGAAAGCAGGCAGGCTAAGAGAGGCGGCACTCGTGGAAGAAAGAACCGAAGACATAAATGATGCTCTTCCACTTGCATTGCCTGGTCATGTGTACACTGTAAGCTCTTCTGATCTCACTAGAGTTTATAATATTTATTCCAGTAGTTTTACAGCCACAGAAACTGAATAAATTGCAGCCTTGAAACAATACTGTGCTCTATTTATTATAGCTTATGTTTCATTTCTGGATGATAAAGTAAATTATCTCTTGTAACATGAGCATGTTATGTATTATTAAATCTTAGTTCTTGGATTATGTTGAGTGTAACTTAATATAATCATCCAAGTTTGTTAATTCAGGAAGAAATCAAATTTGGTTATTTGGTTTTTGTTTAAGGATTTAAATATTCAAATTTACACCATCTCTAACAATTTAAGCTTTTAGAGTTTGTTAAACTTGTAGAGTAGTTTAATTTATCAAACCGACCACTAATCGGTTACAAGTACCCTAAATCACCACCCTAACCTTCAAAGATTACATATGGCCTGCAAAGTCCAAACTTCTACCATGAGGGTCTGTTTCACTACACCTCATACAAATTGAACATGTCTAAAGTCTATGTTTTTAAATCCTTGTAAATCAACCCTCTCTCCAGAGTATGGCTCAGGTCATCATCTGATCTGGTCCGCAGCCGTCTGATTTTTAGGGTGGAGATTTTTAGAGTTCCACCCTCTGATATGGGACTTCAATCATTGGCATTATAAAATTTCCGTATGAGTAATATGGTTATTTAAGCAATGGGTTTGAATGTTCCCAGCAAGCCAACCTGTAGCATCTCCCACATCTGCTTTCTAGACAACCTACCATTAGGTCAAACATTAGGGGATACCCTGAAATGATGCTGCAATATAGAGTGAATAGTTTATCTTCTCACTCCATAGACCATCATTTTTTAAGTTCCTCACTCTATCAGCTTATTGACTTTGTATATAGATGACCTTCTTGCCGTCCAAAATCGTGTTCTTGTATTAAACTAATGTGATGCTTAACAAAGATCCCAGCAGAAGCTAAAAATATAAAATTACGTCCCAAATACACTGTTTCATTTGCCAAATCTTTCTCGATCTTGCCTTTTCATATGTAATTACTTCCCAGAAATGCTGTGTTTCATTGCCAATTTTTTTTTTTTTTATCAATCTTGCCATTTCCTCTACGAGAATGTAAATCCTAGCATAAATGGATCCTGATTGTGTCTAAATTGACCTCCTAGTCCTACCTTTTTAGGTATCATGTGATTTTTTGTCCAAAATAGATAATAAAGGGTCTAGATATCTTGCAAAAAAACATGGCAACTAAATGTAAGGCGATAATCAGATTCACATATACCATAACTACATAAGTTCTATTTTCAGAGTGGCAACTGCCATGTATGTCTTGGAAAAACTCATATATTATTGCCTACTTCTATGTCTATTTGTATGAGATACTATATGGTAAATGCACAATATTTCAAAGAGATAACTAAAGATACCACTAAGAAAGGGGCTTTTCTTAACCTCCATGGCACAATGGAGCAACTCTAACGTTACATCAAGACTCGCCCTCTAACATTCCACAGACAAGGATTCCGATTGCTGCACATCCAATTGAATCTTCATTAGGGTTGAAACTACCTTAGTCATGCTTAGCCTGATTGCTGGTTCTCGTGCCAAGCAGCCTACGCTTAATTTTAACATTCGTACTGCAATTTCAGCCTGGTCTATGACATAACCAAGCGGGTGCCTTACTTGGAGGCGAGGATCTGCGAGGTAACCAAGCTCAGCTTCTGCATTTCCTCCCTCAACAATTGCCTGTACTGCTTTTGACAGCAGTACATCTTCTCCGTTCTCCTTGTAAATTGCTGCTCGTCCTGTTATCAGCTCCAACAGAATGACCCCAAAGGCATAAGTATCCATCTTAGGTGTAACCCTTCTGGCTTCTAGATACTCTGGTGCCATGTAACCTTTTGTGCCCGGGACAAACATCATTGATGGATTTGTAGTCCCTCCCGGCTTTGCTGATCCTGCGTGCCCAAAATTCGCAATCTTAGCCCTTAGATCTCTATTGAGTAAGATATTGCCACTGTTGATGTCCTTGTGCACACAAGGAGGATCAGCAAAGTCATGCAGATAGTGAAGACCACTGGCAATATCCAAAGCAATCTGAATCCTATACTTCCAACTCTCTATTCCGTAGCAACTCTTCTGATGGAGCCAGTCTTTCAAGGATCCCATTTCCATAAACTCGTAAACAAGGTAGAAAATTCCTTGATACTCGCAAGCACCGTAGAGGCTGATCAGATTGAAGTGATTGATCTTTGTAAGAATATTCACCTCTTTAGACACATCCATGCTCGTCATTTCAATGGCAACAACTTTCTCGCGAAGAACACCACGATAAACCGAATCGCTAAGCCTGTTCTGGAGGCTAAATTGTTCAGTAGCTGCTTCTAGTTCTTCAAATTCATAAACTTCAAAACCTTGATCAAATCTGCCAATGCGGGCTAGGAGCTTTTCTGGGAGTACCCATTTCTTTTTCCCCTCATTATGCTTACTCGTTCTGCTTCTCTTCCGATACAAAAACACCACCAGTAGAAGAACACATAGAACCATCACGGAAATCCCAGTTCCAATTACAATCGCAATATAAAGTTTTTTCGACTTTTCGCTCCTTCGGTTAGGAGTAACAGGACGATTAACAACTGGTGGATTAGGAACTATAGCTTGAGAGCTCAGAGGTTCAGTTGGCAATGGGATTAGAATAGTTGTAAAGGGAAAAAGCATAGGATTCTCTTCAGAGAATCCATTTGCATAGGCTACACTTTTAGCACTAACATTAAATCTGTCACTGAGTGTAGGAATGCTATCATGCCAAGTAACCAAGTAACTCAGCAGAAACTTTGTGCCGTTCGCAGTTTGATTGCTCGTGGGACAGGCACATCTAAGTGGTACTTGCAATTTCAAGCCAGGAACTAGGTCATAGATGCCGTAAACGTTTTCCCGCATAAGCGAATCACAACTAGACAGACCTTGGTATGTGTTATTTGCAAGTGTGAAATAAGTCTCATTACGACTCTGAATTACATAGGAGGTGTTGGCTTGATAGTACTCACCTGAACACGAACAGTTCACCGGAACAATCACCTCTTTGTCAGTAGGGAAGACAGCGCTACTCAGGACATTGTTGATTCGAGAAAGCGCCAATGGGTCCGAGTTTGTGAGATTGGAAATGGTGGTCACTGAATCAAATGGAGGTTGAGACCTGAAGATCAGAAAGGCTGGGCAGGAGTCCTTTTCACCATTGTATGTGTAGAGAAAAGCCGGAGAAGGGCCGGTTTCGTCGGTGTTATTGCAATCCAGAACTGAGTTTGCTGAATACATTTGTTGGGCATTGAGGTATGAGGTTGAAAAGATGAAGGTTAGGAAGAAACTGATGAGTAGAAACTGACCCATGATAGAATTTTCTCTAGAAAATTTTCAGGCAGCTGAGAAAATCTTGAAGATGGCTAGTCTTAAAAAGGTTTCACCTCCAAAACATCAGCATCAGATGTCCATTGTTGACCAATTGAACATCTTGCAAATCTACTCTCCAAAACACACTTGGAATAAAGAAAACAAAACAAAATCTAATTCTTTAAAATAAGAATGAACTCCTTCAGCAAGCAATATGCATTTTTTTTTAGGGTTTAAATGATGATATCAAACATATATATTGCTTTAGAGTTGAGACTTTGTGTATAGCTATATAATACTTAAAGAATTAACTAATGAGAGAATCTATAAAATATTGTTCCATGACGTAAATAGTTGAACCAAACACAAGAAATTATTATTCAAACTGAGCTTCATTTTCAGTGGGCTTTTCCTTACATATTCCTCGACATTGAAACTTATTGAAAAGCAAGTTCGGTTATATAAATGCATATATTTAAATGTTGGGCATACAAAAGTCCACATGTGCTGGTATAATATATAGTCAGAAACAGTAGTCGTACAAGTGCTATTTTACTATCTATAGTACATTTCGTCCTGAGAAGGAAAATAAATTTATGTACTTAAAGTTTGGTATAACAATGGTTATTCTACCCAAGATCGCAAAATGTTACTGGATTCTAACTCTCAAATGAGGTCAAGGTTCAAGTCACGGTGGAGGCAACTGTGTGAGTAATGCTTTAATTTTCAAAAATAAAAAATGGTTATTCTCTGATAAACTGGTCATTAGAAATATGAAAAAATTATTGGATATCTTGATAAACATTTTTTCATTATTGCACTTATGTATATTGGACCTCCATGAATTCTGTTAAACACCATCTCCATATGTGAATTATATATATATATATATATATATGCGCTCAACATATGTAAATATTAAGGTAGTAGCTGAACTCTTGGTAAATTTTCCACAAAATGTCCAAGCAACTTGGAGGGTTAATATATATATCATGATTTGCGATATCGTCTTTTACATTACTTCTCCACTCGATTCGTAATGCTTTTAGAAGGTCCATTCGATTCGTAATATGTTTTTAGAAGGTGTTAATACCGTTATGCAATATACCAATATTCATTTGATACTCACTTATAAAATCAATATTGGCCAAATCCGTTAACCAATATTCATTTAATACTCACTTCTAAAATCGATATTGGCCAAATCCGTCACACCATTACTACGACTACCACCGAAAAACCAATTCCCCGACACCGCGAACTATCATAGACCAAAATAACCGGAGGAAATTATTAAAATTAAAAAATCGGATGTTATCTGAGTTGTTTTGTTACTCAAAATTGACACTCGCAAAATAAAATTAAAAATGATGTCACTCCAGTGTGCTAGAACTGACCTTAAGCAAGGCCTAAAACATTATTAATTTCCTCTTTGGTTTTCTAGAAGGCTTGGCTAAAATATAGTACGTATCATACTATCATCCAATGCTCCAAGCCTAGTGTTGCAATTACAATGTAAAATGACGAAAGTGTTTTGATTAAAAATAATGTTAGCATTACCTTAAATGATAGAGTTTTAAATTAGCATTTCAATCATACCATAATATTTTAAATTAAATTTAAACACTGAATAGAAGTTTCAGTGAATTTTGATTTTTTACAACTTTGTGAGACCTCCTACAAGAGAAACAAAACGTGGTTTTTTTTTTAGTATAAATTTCCAAACTTTTGTTGACAAATTGGTTGAAAAATGAGAGGCCTTCTTGAAAATACGGTAGTTAACATGTTTTTTAGCCAAAACAATGTGGGTGAAAAAGGTGAGAAATAAGAGAGAAATGGAGAAAAGGCTCCACTAGCAAGTCAGAACAAATATGTCACAATCCATGGTTGAAAATCTCAAGCAAAGAAAAGGAAAGGAGAGAAAAGAATCGGTGGAGAAGAGCAAAGAGTGTAGCCTCATCACAACAAGAGAATGGGTAGTGAGCATTGATAGATCTAGACCCAAAGTCCCAATGAGTGAAATACCCCCAAAACAGCTAAAGACCAAGAGATGGAGAAGAGAGAAGCAGGTGGAGAAGAAAGGTCAGACGTGAAGAAGGCGAAATCAGCTTTCCATGGCCGAAGCACAGAGAACAAGAGCAGTAAGCAAAAATGGTAGCCGTCTCTCTGGAGGAGTAGCCTCCAAGCAAAGAGAGAAGAAAAGGGAAAAGGGAATGTTGTGAAAAGAAAGGAGTCTGCCAAAAAGATGGAGGAGAGGATCCCTAGGCAATGCACTATTGCCCTCTATTTATAGGTAACAAGGCTCAAAATGTTGCCCTAAATGTTGTGGTCCCCAAGTCCTACCAATGCTCCACTTTTCTCTAATAAGGTGATGAGGGCCATGATGTGGGCATATAAGGAGAATTCTTTCCACATTATGAATAATGGGTGGAATCCACATTATGTGCCTTTATCATGACTAAACTACACTCCAAGTCTCCATGCCACATGCTCTTTCCAATCCCTTCATAATGTGAGGATGGTGTCGCGTTGTCCACGTGTCACGGCTATGCAACATCTATGGCCATAGCCGGATCAGTCGTGCAACGGATCACTCCCCAATAGCCTTCGCAGTACATGCATATACCGCTAGAGCTGTGCATAAATGGTGGTAGACGCCCTTGAGAGACTGCTACGTCATCAGGACCCGTAGACCATGGAGGTACTACTCCCGTGTACGCTTTTCAGCTCCACAGGTGCGCTACCACAATAGGACCACCTTTTGAAGGCTTTTGAGTTGCCACAAGTAATCCGCCACAACGTCGGACACATTGGGTCAACCCGTATACCAACTTCGGTGGGGCGGGTCCGAGGCTCTACCCAGTAGCCTAGTACCCTAAATGAGACCCCTCTACGAGTCGAGTGCAACCTAAAATAATACCTATGCCTACAATTTTCCCCCTGTGCATGCGAGGCACCACCTCAAAGTTGGGCTGGCATGCACACAGCAGGCCCCATATATACAATATTTATATTCTCATTGTCCCTATTTATATATATGGATACATATCTATAGCGTACATATGTATTTTAAAAATATGTCATGAAAAGTAATAAACACAATAGAAAAGTAGGGATGATCAAATGAACGGTAAGGACAACAACAAGGAACAAAAATAAGCAAAGACAAGGTAAAATAAATAAAAATGAAAGAAAATTAAAAAGAAAGTAAATGATGTAAATATGAAATTTGAGAAATGTGAAATTGAGAAATAAAATAGGTAAACAAGAAAGAAAGAAGCAAAACCAAATATAGGAAAAGCAAACAACCATTTTTTTGCAAGTACACATATTTTTTTGAAAACCACATGGAAGGGTATAATAGCCATTTTCAAAGGGAATTTAATTTTGATTAGTAATCACCATGAGTAACATGGTAAAAGTAAGGAAATAACTAAATTACAATAGTACATATACATATATATATATATATTCGTGTACATATATATATATATTCTTTTAAATAAATAAGTAAGTTTTTTTATTTTAAAAACTGTACACGTGTTCATATACCCACGTGTGCATAGAGATATATTTATATATAAAAGGAGCAAGTTTTAGAAATTTTGAACTAACAGTTTCCTTCTCAAAGACGAACTGGTGCCAAAACACAGAAGTAGAAAAGGCAGTGAGACAAAGCAATAATGGCAACCCCCTGCAAAAAGGTGCCCTTTCGCCGCCCCCATTATGGCGACGCTTCGCTAGGCGCCACTCCCCGGAATTGGTGCAGTCACGGTTGGGGAGTGTCCAGAGAGGCGACCTACAAATACCTCTCCAGATTATGGAAATGGGACAAAACAACCAAGTGTACTATCCTGCAATTACTGATTTCACTGTGAGAGAAAAGCAAAAGCTTGAAGAAAGAGTGAACCAGAGAGAGAAAGAGGGAAATCAAGAAAGAGAAAGAAGGAAGAGAAAGAAAGAAGAAAAAGAAAGAGAGAAATACCAGAGAGAAGTGAAAAGGAGAGAGAGAGAAAAGCCCTTTTTCTGTAGAAGCCATGTTACCTTCGAAGGCGCACGACGGCACCGTTCCGAGCGACGACGAATGGCGACACGCCCCTTTCTTTGGGAAGGAGGTCGACTTCTTCTGGCACTGGGCCAGGCATTACCAACCAAACCCTGCAATTTTGGGCGAGCCCGTGCTGTTAGAAGGCGATGCCCCTTCAACGTCGGGTACCCAATGGAAGCCGGGGAAGAGTATGCGGTTTCCTATAGAGAGGGGTGATTTCCCCTACTTGCACCTCCAATTCAAAGGCCACACAACGCCAATTTCAGAGTGGGATTACTGGTGCGAGCACATTCTTTCAAGACCAGAGCATGTGGAAACCCTCAGCCGCGCCTCAGTCCTGACGGCCATTGATTCAAGTCGCCGTGTCAACATCCGGCGCTCAAACCCTTCTTTGCAAACCCTAATTTCCCGCTGGAATACTGACACCCATACCTTTGCTACCGCCTGGGGTGAGTTTACCCCCACGCTAGAAGATGTGAAAACCCTAATGCACCTGCCTCTAATCGGGGAACACAGTTTCAGACCCCACACAATCCCTTCAGAGTGCCAAGCCACTGTAGACTTCCTGGAGGCCTCTTTTACTCACGCCGCCTACCTGAACACCATTGTGAACAAGAAGGGCAAATGCAAATTTGCAAACTGGGCCAGGTACTTTTTCACCTATCCTGCATCAGGCCGACCTCTTCGCCCTGACAATACTCAAGGTGTGCCTCTCGATAATCCCCACCATCTGGCCGCCTTTCTGGCACTTTGGCTTGCACGCCATGTGTTTGAAGGGCGCCCCAACGATTGCATGAGCAAGAGAGTCTTCAATTTGGCGGCCCAAATGGCTCTTGGTAGGACCATCGCCCTGGGACCACTTTTCCTTGGGACACTGTACAAAAGGTTCGACTCAGTAGTGGCGGGGATGCGTCGCTCAATAGGCCGCTGTGAAATGAAAGCGCCTGTGTCCAGTCTTTTCCTATCTCTATTCATAATGGAGCGTTTTCCTGAGTTCTTCCCCGCACCACACACTCTAGAGGCTGCTAGACCATTCGGGGATCCCTGGGGCTTTTGTCGTGCCCCCAGATGGTCCGACATTGTCCTCCGGGATGATCTCAGCCTGGTGTTGGACCTAGAGGATGAATTCCAATTCAGACCCTACTCTACAACACTGCCCGGATTCCCTATCCAGTCCTTATTCGGTGAAGAGCCACGCATGCTCAATCCTGCCCCCAACTCACCCCTTTCAGATTTCGAACTCCTGCTGGTCCTGAGAAAATGTACACTGCCTGCCTGGTTCGAGGACAGTGTGCCTCTTGCCAGTTACAATCCTCATAAGGTCGCCCGCCAATTTGGCTTTGACCAGGGCGTCCCTACAGCTCCAACTGCTGCTCTAAGTTTTGCCCTCAGTTCAGACCGATTTCTTGCCAGGAACCTGCCATCCCTAAACAATCCTCCTCAACCGCTTGATATACCATCACGCCTCCGCCGCGGTGACATCACACCGTCGTTCGGCATTTTTTGGAGGTCAAACCTTGACGCCCTGCAGGCCTTTGTCCAGTCATCGGCTCGCAGAAGTGAGCCCCGGGCTATTGACAAGGACGATATGGTAGTGCACTACTCTTCTGCCTCCTTTTCGAGAGGAAGCCCTAGCTATGTGGTGGGACATATTATTGCCGATGTGCCGATGTTTTCTCGTGACATGTTCCCGCCAAGGCAAAAGTCAAGATCAAAGAGGGTGGTCCGCACCATCCTGTTGGAACCTTTTGATGTACTGCTTCCACTAGGCCAGGCTCCTGCAGTCCCTGTCCAACCAATTCCCCAAACTACTGCAGCGCAGAACCGTCCGACTCCATCAAGGCGAAGGCCTACCCAGGATGAAGCGGGGCCCTCAGTTCCTACCCACAGGCGTCCCAGTGCATCTGCCAATGTAAGATATCTAAATCTGTACTTAAAACAAATTTATTAGTACATTTATTGCCCCCTCTTGAGTGGGGATCTCTTTATATTATATATATATGTATATATAAAGAAGAAAAGAAATATAAATTTGTAGAAGTTTTAAATAAACCTTCCTTTTTCTTTCCCCCCTTTTTTTCCTTTTTTTTTTAGCCAAGTGCTTCCTCAGGGTCGCAAACTCCATCAGTCGCGAGCAGGACTAGATCGTCAAGGAGGAGGGCTGATGCCCCCGGCCTGGCGGTTCCTCCTGACAATATTGCTGACGTTTTTAAGGATGCAGACCTGCTTCGTACTAAGACTCCATGGGGCGCGGCGCAGAGGATCCCAACTTCAGAAGACTTAAATGCGCTAACCGGTTCCTCCTTAAATGCAGGATCCGGCGCTTCGCATTCTTCAGGCACCCAAGAGTCCATTCGCTCAAGTATAAATACCCCCTCCCCTTACCTGTTTTTTCATTCACATTTCAAAACACAAGTGTTAGGCATTTTTAGAGAAAGAAACATCATAAAGAAGTCCATAAGTTTAGAGAGAGAAAAGGAGAAAGAGAAAGAAAAGAGAGAGAGAAAATGGTAGCCATGGGGAAGACCAATCGTCCCCTCTACACTTCTTCTTCCTCTGACAGCGATGATGGTGTCCCTCTTGCAGATCGATTCAAGAGGAGTGTCCCTGCTAAAAAGACCCCGATTCCAGAGGAGGGGGACAACCAGGATGAAGTTCCCCTTGGCCAACGGCGCCCAAAGAGACAGGTGTCCCCAAATGCTTCCGGTCCGGCGGCGAAAAAGCCATGGCGATCCGCCCGCAAATCCAGTGCGTTCAAGTCCCCTTCTTCAGCCCCTTCAAACTCCGTCCCGGTCGATGTATCCTCTGATGAGGAGGCAGTCGCTCCTCCCAGGGGTGGCCGTTCGACTTCTCCTCCTGTTCCAAAAAATTCCCCTCATCAGACTCCCAGAGGCACTCCCCGCCAAACCGTCGCCGTGGATCCCAGACCCACTACTGCGCCAGGAGGCTCAGTTCCTCAAGTGGGGAATCCTATGCCAGACTGTGGGCCACCAGACCTGCCCAGATGAAGGGGCTTCTACTGCAGCGGAAGTTCCATTCCGACCCTCAATCGCCTGGCCATTGCCCACCCTGGGATGTTCGATGGCTTCAATATAGCCTTCGAACAGGCCCAGGCCTCTATGCTTGATGGGCTCGCTCTGTACTTCCAGCAGGTGGCCAGGTCCACTGTGGGGGATGTGACTCTGTCGGCTTTAGATGGTGCCAGGAGGTTGGTTGCCCAGGCCATACAATTCGGTATCAACATGGACTGGTTCCTTGAGAGGCTGAATAAGATTGAGGCGAGAGATGACGGCGGTGTCCTGCGCCTCGCTGGGGAGAACGCCCATGCTGAATCGGTGAAACTCAGGGAAAAGGCAGCCCAAATGAGGAGGGACGCTGAGGTGCTGCTGGAGAACGCTGCAAAGAACGACGCAGAGGCGGCGCACAAAAAGGCGGAGGCTGTTCGGCTGCTGGAGGCCGCTGATGAGCAACGGGTGGTGGACCGTGTGAGGGATACCGATCCTTTCCTCCTGCCCTGAAGATCTATTTACCTAAATCCTGCAAATCCTCAGAAACAATTTCCTTTTTCTAGCCATTAGAAACATTTTCACACAGTTAGATAATTTTTGATAATATATATTTTGAAAACTGTAAACTTTAACACAGGTACAACATTGCGCCTGCCTGAAGGCGGGCCTTACTTTTGGAAGCATGCTTCGGCATGTTTGACCTTGCGCTCTTTTGAGCAACACATACTTTATCTAACAGTTTATCTAGATTAACGCCTATTTGATGGTGTGGTGCTTGTTTATTTTTATTTTATTTGCGCATATGCTTTACTATATATATATATATATATATTTTTTTTTTTTTGTTTGTTTGTTTTGTTTTCAAAATGTGCAGGTTGTAACATGGAAGGCGCCGGCTTGACAACAGCTCACGCAAGTAGATAAGAAAAGGGAGACGCCGTCATGGCGCACGCGCCTTTCTGTGAACCTTGCACGGAAGAGAAGGCTAAAGCACACGTTCAAGGCTACTCTCCTGTATTGAAGTTTCGCCTTGGTAGAGGCTTGAGCCTTGCCTTGTGTAATTTTTTATCCTTTAGAATGGTACATGTAATCAGAAAAATGTAAAGCATATTTCTTTTTGTAAATAAAATACCTTCCATTGAGTAAAGATCTGTCTCTCTATATATATATATATTTTTGTGTACATGTATGCCCTCATATATGCATCGACTTGTGCGTGCCAATCACCTAACTAAAAAGGAAATAAATATAAGGACAGAAGGTTAAGAGGAAAAGACCCAATTCTCCGGTCAACCCAACTGCCTTAAGTAAAAGAAAATAAGAGAATAGAGAAATGAAGAACAGAAATGGAACGTCTTGGATGAGGCGCGACGAAGTCAGAGGTGGTCAGGTGAGATTTCCCTAAGGATAAAATCTCTTGATCCACTTGGCGTTAAGGGGGCCAGTCCTGAATCCGGTTCCAACCTCGGTCAACTCATAATAACCATTGGGTGAGGTCTTGGCCACGGTGTAAGGTCCTTCCCATTTGGGAGCGAACTTCCCCGGGTTTTGGCCCCTCATCACAGCGCCAACCGTCTTCAGGACTAAATCTCCCTTAGCGAAAACCCTTTCTCTGACAGAAGTATTGTAGGCCCTTGCAATCCTGGCCCTATACTTCTGTGATGCTACTGACGCAGCATCCCTTCTTTCATCCAAGACTTCCAAAACATCACCTTTGCTGACTGCCATCAGCCCACATGCGGCTGCGAAACGTGCAGGGGGTACCACCAACTCCTCGGGTAGTACAACATCGATCCCATACACCAGGGCGAACGGAGTCTCCTGGGTCGCCCGCCGCTTGGAAGTACAATAAGCCCATAAAGCCATTGGTAACTGATCAGCCCAACCCTTGCCATGATTGTGCAACGTTTTGCTCAGGATCCGGATCAGCGTCTTGTTGGTGGCCTCGGCCTGGCCATTGCCCTTGGGGTAGTAAGGAGTGGAAGTGTGATGCAGCACCTGGTACTGCTCCAAAAGTGCCCCTACGTCCTTGTTCACGAAGGGCGTCCCATTGTCGGACAGGATGGTGTGTGGTACCCTAAACCGACAAATGATCTGTTCATTTATAAACCGGACCACAACAGCAGCAACGGTTCGCCTTAGTGGAACAGCCTCGACCCATTTGGTGAAAAGCTCGGTAGCAGCCAAGATCCAAGCGTGCCCTCCGGACTTGGGGGTGATAGGTCCAACAATATCCAATGCCTAAGTATGGAACGACCAAGGCGTGGATAAAGAGCGAAGGCTAACAGCAGGTGCATGGATGAGGTTGTCGTGCTTCTGGCAAGCCTCACACCGCCGCACGTGGGTAGCAGTGTCCTTCTCTATCGTAGGCCAATAATAACCACAGGTAACCAAGTGCTGATACAGCTTTGCGCCGCCCTGATGGTCACGTAGGTGCGCCTCGGTCATGACAATGGTGGCCTCCTCATGGTTGATGCACCTTAATGGCCTTCCACAGAAGCCTTTGCGATAAATGGCGCCCTCATGGAGGAAGAAACGTGTCGCCCTCCTCCTGACAAGGGCCGCATCCATGCGATGATCGGGTAGCTTGCCTTCCTGGAGGAAGTCGATGTACGGCTTCCGCCAGTCGGACAAGTCGGCCTGAAAAGCACTCTCACCGCCTTGAGGGGTGCGAGCACAGAGAACACAGCTCCTTTGAACGTCCTTGGCAGCCGCCATCATACCGGGCCAATAGAAACCTCTGCGCTGGATCCTCCGGTAAAGACTAACGTCCTCCACGCCGCATACAATCCGGTGAGTCTCCTCAAGAATGGTGGAACCTTCCTCCTCAGAGACACAACGAGCCAGTATGCCCTCAGGCCCTTTGAAGTAAAGATCCCCTTTGATAAGCACGAACCCTTTGGCCGACGGCCCGTCAAAGTCGTCCTTTGCCAAGCCTTCCATAATAGAGACCCGCCAGTCAGCAACCCTTGCCAAGTCAGAACCTTCCGCCGTTGCGGGGGCAGAGCACTTCCGCACCTCCAACGATAAGCCTTCCTGCTCAAGTCTGATCTTTGATGCCAGAGTTGCCAGAGCGTCGGGGAAGCGATTCCTATATCTAGAAACATGGGTGAACTCCACGGCGTCGAAATGCTTAAGCAACAGATGCGCCTGGGTACGATAAGGAGCGAGGTTGGCCTCCTTCACAGCGAACTCGTCTGTGACCTGCTTGATGATGAGCTGAGAATCCCCCTTGACCTTTAAACGTCGAATGCCCCGTCACTGTGCCTCTCTGAGCCCTAGGAGCAATGCCTCGTACTCAGCCTCGTTGTTGGAGCACGGAAAATCCAACTGATAAGAAAGATGGACCTGAGGCCCGCCGCCGACTGGTGTGAGGACGATACCAGCCCCACCATTACGGGCAGTGGACGCTCCATCGAATGACAGATCCCATTCCTCGGCCTCGGCCATGAACAGGTCGGTCGAGCCCCGACCTCGAGAAGAGTGAGATAAAAGATCCGCCAGAGCCTGCCCTTTGATGGCCGTGGGTCGCACACGCTGAATGTCGATTCCTAACAAGCCCATCAACCACTTGGTCAGACGTCCGCCAGAAGGAGGCTGAGTCACCATGTAGCGCACCGGTTCACTTTTGGTCATCAGTTCCACTGTGTGCGTAGACAGATAATGCCAGAACTTCTTTGCGGCGAAAACCAACGCAAGACACTGCTTCTCAGCTGCAGTGTACCGAAGCTCGGCGCCACGGATGACCCTACTAGCATAATAAATGGGACGTTCGCGTCCCTCCTCCTCCTGGGCGAGGATTGCCCCCAGTGAATGATCGGTCGCGGAAACATAGAGTCGGAGGGGCACTCCTCGCCTGGGTGTAGTCATGGTGTCCGGTGCAGCCAGGATCCCCTTAATGGCCTCAAAGCTCCGCTGACACTCGGAGGTCCAAACATAAACAACATTCTTCTTAAAAAGAGGCAAAAACGGTTGCATGAGCTCGGCGAGATCAGGAATGAAGCGTCGCAGGTAGGAAATCTTGCCAATAAATCATCTAAGTTGCTTCAACGAGCTTGGTGGATCCAGAGCAATGATAGCCGCCGTTTTGTCACCATCGACCTCAATGCCTCGCTGATGCACGACAAAGCCCAAGAAATTCCCTTTCGTCACACTGAAAACACACTTGGCTGGGTTCATCTTCAGCTGGTAACGCCTGCACCTATCGAAGACCTTCCTCAAATCATCAATGTGGTCCGTCGGCTGCTTTGACTTTACCACCAGATCATCAACATAGCATTCGACAGAAACATGGATCATATCGTGGAAGACGGCAGTCATGGCCCTTTGGTAGGTTGCTCCAGCATTCTTCAGTCCAAACGGCATTACGGTGAAGTGAAAATTCCCCATTGCAGTGTGAAAAGCAGTTTTGGGTGCATCCTCCTTAGACATCCTGATTTGATTGTAGCCACTGAAACCGTCCATGAAAGAGAACATCCCGTGACCGGCAGTGACATCCACAATAGCGTCGACATTTGGCAATGGAAACTCGTCCTTTGGACACGCCTTGTTGATGTCCCTGAAATCGATGCATACCCGGACCTTTCCGTTCTTCTTCCATACGGGTACCACATTGGCCAACCAAGTCGGATGCTGAATGGGCCTAATAAAACCGGCCTGCAATAAACGTTGGACCTCCTCCTTAATCTGACCCTCAACCTCTGGTGCAAACACTCGAGAAGCCTGCTTCTTTGGTACAACCCCCAGCTCAACATTCAAACGGTGCACAACCAAGTCGGGGTCGAGCCCCGGCATCTGGTCGTAACTCCAAGCGAATACATCTTGATACTCCTTGAGTAGACCCGCCAGTCGCTCTTTGAACTCAGGATATAGCTCACGGTTGATGGAGACTATACGGGGTCGCTCCCCTGCCTTGGCCAAATCGACCTCCTCAACACCCTTCTTCTGGGCTACGGCTAGACCTGCCTGTTGCTCGTCCTGCCTCACTGAATCCTCGACAGGAACGGATGCCTCCGCCAGAAGATAGTCATTGCAGGGGTCATGCGCCTGCACCGGGGCGTCCGGCCCCTCGCACCGTCATAACTGGTCGACGTAGCTTCCGTCAGCCTTGCGCACTCTCCTGCAAAGATCCTCATCGTCCTCGACTTTCCGCTTGCCCTTCTGAGAGACAACCACCATAACGTCGTCGTCATCGGACTGGGCAATATCCTCCCAGTCGGGCAATGGAGTTGCATACGCCTCGCCTTCCTCAAGGCCCTCGTCCACAGCCGAAAAGTTGGTGAAGTAAATAGCATCGGACAAATGAACCTCACTGAGAGAAAAAGGGTTCCTCGTGGCCTTGACGGTAGTAGTCCCAGCGCCCCAATTGGCCTTCATCACCTGATGATACGAATAAGGGACTACCCCATGGAGGTGCATCCAAGACCTCCCCAGTAGAACGTGATAAGATGGCTCCCCTTCAATGATGTGGAATCGGACAGGCCCCCTGATGTCCCCAACCTGCAAGTCGGCGGTGACATAGCCCAAGGTCCTCCGCCTAATCCCATTGAAGCCAGAAATGTCAATCGGCCTCCCGGTCACGGCATCATCCTTAATACCTGCCTGCCTTATGACGCTGACTGGCATGACGTTGACGGAAGCGCCATTGTCCAGAAAGGCCCGCTTGAAATCGACCCCATTAATGGTCGCAGGTACGTACAACGGACGGTTATGAGGGCCATCGATAAGCTTGTCCGTCTCGGTAAAGGTGACCTCCCTATTATGGTCAGACTTCGCCGAGGGGGTGGGCTCGTCCCTCTTAACCTCCGTCCCTGCCTTGCAAACAACCTTGAGCAACACCTTAGTAACCTCATCCCTGGAGTCGGAGTCAAGTCTTAGTTTGTCAAATAACTCCCTCATAAGGCCAGACACTTGCGCCATGCGGTCCTGAACGCCCCCTTGAACTCGCTCACCCAACCAAGCTACCTCATCGCCTTGAAGCTCCTCCAGAGTGACACGATCCTCGCACGAAATAACATGAACACCTGCATCGTGGCGTGGGAAAGGGTTGTCGTACACATCCTGCTTCTTCAAGAGCTCCAACTCTCTAGACCTCATCTTCTTTTGGAAGAGGTCGCGCAAACTCCAACACTCCATTAATGGGTGCCTGGTACCACGGTGGAAGTGACAGAAGCGTGGATCATTCACCAAGTCCTTATGATTCTCCTCTAAAGCGGGTGGAAGGCTGACGACCTTGTCGCGTATCCACTGGTTCAACACAGCAAGAACCTGCCGACGGCTACAAGGGAAGGGCGGTGGAGTAGTCCGAAATCGCTTCCTCTGCTGATCGACCGATGCCATGAGGGCATCCTCGTCCTCAGCGGTCTCCTCAGAAAATTGTTCCTCATCCTCAACAACGGTCGCTGTAATAGAGATAGGGCGTGGTGCTCGCCAAACACGACCTCCTCGGGGACTAGCCACCCGTTCAGCCAGACATCTAGTTTTGGCCATGAGATCGGAAAATGAGCGGATATCGAGGGCGACTAGATAGAGGCAGTACTCCCTATCCATCCCGTCGATGCAGATCCTGACCAAGTCCTCCTCCTTGGCGGCCTCATAACATTCCAATGTGCGCTCTCTGAATCGCTTCACATAAGCCATCACATCCTCGTTGCTCTTCTGGGTGAGCTTAGTGAGGGATAGCAGAGTGACCTTCTCGTCAGCCTGGTAGTACTTGCTATAAAAACGTTGTGTCATCTCTTCCCAGCTGGTCACCGACCCAGGCTCGAGGTTGTGATACCATGTGTACGCCCGGTCAGTCAGTGACTTGGGGAACTCCCTCAACTTCAACGCCTCGTTGGAGGCATGGTCCCCCAAATGACTAATGAAACGTCCCACATGCTCCTTGGCATTGCATTTCCTTCCATCGAACTGTCGGAACTTAGGCGCAATGTACTCTGCAGGGTACGGCTGCTGAAGTACAGAGACATGATGGAGGCAACGGGTCGCCAATAAGATCCGCCCCGGTTGAGACACGACCCGACCCCATCATGGCGCGCAACTGATCAAACGTGACATAGGGGGAAACGCTCTGCTGAGCCGAGCCAATAGGGGTCAATGACGCCGCCGTGGTGTGGCCCTAGGGTAACGCTGAAGCTGCGCGCGGGGGCGTCACCATGACGTCACGACGAAGGATAGATGCAGGCGCCATTGCTGGCGTGAGCGCTGCGCCTGTGGCCGCGTCAGGCCTGGCAGAGGCAAACATTGCTTTCTGCTCCTCCCACATTTGTTGTTGGGTGGCCTACATAGTAAGCAACGTTTCCATGAGAAGCGCGTCACGGTCGCGCCTGCCAGCTGACCTCGAGGTGGCAGTGCTATGAGACTTGCTCCGAGCCGTCCAGTTGTGCTGCGTCCTGGTGACAGTGTGGCTGGAAGAACGAGCACTGGTCGCCTCCAGCTCGCGAGCGACCTGGGGATGGTCTAGCGGTGGCTCCCTGAGCTGTGGCTCCGCTGCGGTGACGCCCTGGGGCTGTGGCTGGGTCGCCGTCGGACCTGGTGGGGGTCGATTGACCAAAAGGAGCCCTAGTGGAGGCTGGCTCGCTTCACCAGGAGTGTGGCTCTTAACTCCCATGGATGCGGCTGACTCCTGTCTGGATGGAAGAGGAGGGGTTGGAGGAAGTGCAGAAGAAGAAGGCGCTTGAGACGTCATGGCTATGCGAGATGACCTCCTGGTCATGCTATATGGCCCGCCTTTCTCTCCCACTGTGGTCGCCAAAAATTGTGGGTGAAAAAGGTGAGAAATAAGAGAGAAATAGAGAGAAGGCTCCACTAGCAAGTCAGAACAAATAGGTCACAATCCATGGTCGAAAATCTCAAGCAAAGAAAAGGAAAGGAGAGAAAAGAATCGGTGGAAAAGAGCAAAGAGTGTAGCCTCATTACAGCAAGAGAATGGGTAGTGAGCATTGATAGATCTAGATCCAAAGTCCCAATGAGTGAAATGCCCCCAAAACAGCTAAAGACCAAGAGATGGAGAAGAGAGAAGCAAGTGGAGAAGAAAGGTCAGACGTGAAGAAGGCGAAATCAGTTTTCCATGGCCGAAGCACAGAGAACAAGAGCAGTAAGCAAAAATGGTAGCCGTCTCTCTGGAGGAGGAGCCTCCAAGCAAAGAGAGAAGAAAAGGGAAAAGGGAATGTTGTGAAAAGAAAGGAGTCTGCCAAAAAGATGGAGGAGAGGATCCCTAGGCAATGCACTATTGCCCTCTATTTATAGGTAACAAGACTCAAAATGTTGCCCTAAATGTTGTGGTCCCCAAGTCCTACCAATGCTCCACTTTTCTCTAATAAGGTGATGAGGGCCATGATGTGGGCATATAAGGAGAATTCTTTCCACATTATGAATAATGGGTGGAATCCACATTATGTGCCTTTATCATGACTAAACTACACTCCAAGTCTCCATGCCACATGCTCTTTCCAATCCCTTCATAATGTGAGGATGGTGTCGCGTTGTCCACGTGTCACGGCTACGCAGCATCTATGGCCATAGCCGGATCAGTCGTGCAACGGATCACTCCCCAATAGCCTTCACAGTACATGCATATACCGCTAGAGCTGTGCATAAATGGTGGTAGACGCCCTTGAGAGACTGCTACGTCATCAGGACCCGTAGACCATGGAGGTACTACTCCCGTGTACGCTTTTCAGCTCCGCAGGTGCACTACCACAATAGGACCACCTTTAGAAGGCTTTTGAGTTGCCACGAGTAATCCGCCACAACGTCGGACACATTGGGTCAACCCGTATACCAACTTCGGTGGGGCGGGTCCGAGGCTCTACCCAGTAGCCCGGTACCCTAAATGAGACCCCTCTACGAGTCGAGTGCAACATAAAATAATATATATGCCTACAAACAAAAACAAAAGGTATTTTTTTATTTTTCTGAAGTACTTTTATAAATACCAAAAATTGATTAGCATACAAATAAGGTAAATTTCACTGGTACCAATGTGTCTGGGTCATTGTCTAGTTTTCACAAGAGCAAAACCGTGTGAACATGTTTTTTTTTGCCAAGTCAAAAGTTCAATTGACAATAAAAATTAAACATTCACAGGTGATTATAGGCATGGAGGAATGGTCTAGTTGGAAAAAACTCTCCAAGTCTCAAAATAGTTCGAGCCTTCGTAGTTTCACCTGTAAAATTAAAGAAAACAATTCTTCAATGTCATGGTTATAAGGCACAAAGCAACTTAACTCAATTCAATCCAACAAATCAATATGGCGACTTAAAAAAGAAGGCATTAACACCTACGATCAGCCACCCAAAATTATATTCTTCCATTTTTAAAAGCTCGGAAGATTGTGCTAAGCTCAACATCGATCTTACAGACTCTTATTACAACTGTGCTAAGAAAAAAAATCCTACACTCAAAGCTGTGACCTAAGAATGATCCCCCACCTCTCGACAAACACTTTGTATCGCTGATGCAGATTTTTTAAGCCGAAAGAGAAATCCAATAACCTAATTTAGGCCCCATATGTCTCTGAAATGAGAGTCTCTCAGACTGTGTCCTTCATTGTGAGCACAAATATAAAAGGTCTCTTATATATACAGAGCAACCAAAGCCACTTAGGGGGCACAGTTCTTGCATATACAGAGCTTTAATTTCGTATTGATTCGGAGAGAAACCAAGTACACGCCTCTTCCCTACTTTTAAAGAACAAAAGGCAGCTTTAACCCGAATGGGTTGACCCAATTGAGAAAAACTTGGGACTTAGCGTCTCATGAAACATTACTTAGATCTCTTGTTCGGATTCTACCGGATGCAAGCAATTCGTTGGGAACATAACTATAGACATAGTCCGAGCTTTATTCTATTCATGCGGTGGAGTCGTTTGGCACGGGTCCCGTGGATTAATCAGGGCAAAATCCCCGAACACCAGGTCATCTAAATAAAGAATGCAGTTAATTTACAGATAATTAATTGTCATATTTCTTTGTATACATTTAACAAGAAATATCTACAAAACGGGATCTAATTAGATTTAGCCACCAACGAGTCGAAAGTCGGCATTCTAACAAAATACATGAAGTAAATATGAACAGTCTAATTAGTAGATTAATTTAGTTACTAAATGACCATCCATGAAATGAAAATATGAACAAAGTAATATTAATAATTTTCTTATTAAATTAAGAAATATCACACAAGAAATGAAGAGAAAAAGTTAAAATAGAGACACATACGTTTCTTCTTTCTTTTTTTCATAAGCGCGAATTGGGCAGGATTCGAAGATGGGAATTGTAGTACTAGAACTGACATTAAGGAAGGTCTAAAACATTATTAATACCTTTTTTGATTAAAATATGATATCGATTAGCCAATGCTAATTTTAAATTTAATTTAAACACTGGAGGAGTTTCTGAATTTTGATTTTTTACAACTTTGTGAGGCCCACTAGAAGAAAAAACATGGTTTTTTCTTTTTTGTTCATTTCCAATATTTTGTTGGCAAATGAATTGGAAAATGAGAGAGGTATCCTTAAATTACAGTAAGGTCTTTTCTTATTTTCGTATGTGTTCAATTGGGGCACATTTATAAATGCCAAAAATTGATTATAAACCATACAAATAAGATGAACTTCACTGGACCTAATTTGGCTGGGTTATTGACTTATTGTTTCAAGTTTTCACGAGAGCAAAACGGTGGGTGAACATATATTTTAGCCAAGGTCAAAAGTACAATGACGATAAAAATAGAGACTTTACTATAGGCAAATTATGTGGAAATAGCCCCAACAGTTGGAGTAGTTAAAAAAGACAGCATCCGGAGTGCGCTTTCCACTTTTGAATAAAGTGTAGTATGACTTTAGTAATTTGAAGAGGGGGTATTAACGTGAATTTATATTTTATTTAGAATGTGTGTATATTGTGTTCTATATTTTATTTCATTTTATTATTATTTTATTATTGAAGATAATTTAATTACTTAATTTTTTATTATGAAAAATTATATATTAAACAGCGTAAATAAAAATATATTATCAAAGTTAATTATCACCATTCTTTTAATTAAAAGTGAAAAATAAATAAAACATATTTTATATTAAAGTTAAAAATCAAAAAATAAGAGTTTTGTAAAATTTAAAGGGTTAATTTCATTTACACCCCCTAAATTTTGACCCCCTCAACTCTGCATAATTGCAGTCAGACCCCCTAATTAGGCAAACTTTCATCATTTGGACCCCCTGACCACTTTTAGCACATTTTCAGACCTAATAGCATGTGAAATGCATAAACTAACCTTGGCTCTATCCCTACTTTAATATATCAATTTGACCCCCTCAATTTATGGGGTGTAAATGAAATTAATTATAAAAAATTGTTTACATATTTAACTAACACAAGTATTTACTAAATTATTTGTATTTTTCAAAAAAAAATAATACTATATTGCACACATAAATAGCAATTTTTTGTCCAAAAATAAATTTAATTTTAGTGTTGTTTATGTAAATGAAAATATTTAATTTGTCCATTATAATATTCAAACATACAAATTTCTATTTTAATAAGAAAATAAAATATAAAAACACTTTATTCATATAGAATTAATAATAAATTTATATTTTTTAATACATTATTCAATTCAATTAATCTAATTTTCTCTCTCCACCACCACCTCCAAAAAATAAAAAATATATATTATATTTTAAATCAAGATAAAAATATAAAATATTTGTATTTTTCATAAAAATATTAAATTGTACACATAAATAGCAATTTTTGGTCCAAAATAAATTTAATTTCACTATTTATGTAAATGAAATATTTAATTTGTTCATTGTAATATTCAAACATACAAAATTATATTTTAAGATGAAAATAAAACGTAAAAACACTTTATTCATATAAAATTAATGATAAATTTATATTTTTTTAATACATTATTCAATTCAATTAATTTTTTTTTTCTCACATACCCAATTCCTCCACCACCGCCGGATCTGTTAAATTACCCATATACCCAATTCCAATTTCATGTGTGTATATATATATATGTATATGTATATGTGCGTGTGTGTGTATATATATATATATATATATATATATATATAGAGAGAGAGAGAGAGAGAGAGAAAAGGGCAGTCATGGCTACATGTGTGTGTGTATGTGTGTGTGTGTGTGTAAGTAGGTAGCAGTGCGTTTGTGTACGTGTAGATAGGTAGCAGCGGGGAGGAGGTGAGTGGTGGTGGTGGTGGTGGTAGCGGTGGTGCAAGCAGCGGTGGCGGGTGTGTGAAAATTAGGGTTAGAGTTACGATTTGGTTTGGAAGAGGGGTTGAAGAAGATGGGTGTTTGAGGATAGGTATTAACTAAACCCGAAATCGGAATAAGGATATCCTTATTCCTGCAAATGGATAAATTTAAACTTAAAATAGAGCGGTTTGACAAAGGGCAAACTTGTCTTTTCCTTCTAAGTCAACGCCCAAAAATGATCAAGGGGTTCAAATGATGAAAGTTTGCCTAATTAGAGAGCCTAAATGCAATTATGCATAGTTGAAGGGTCAAAATACATTTTGAACATAGTTCAAAAAATGTAAATGAAATTAACCCAAAATTAAATTATTAAGAAAATTGTATTTTATATTAATTATATTATCATTTTTTTAATTAATTGAATTGAATGTAAAAAATAAATAAAACATGTAAACTTCAACTGGGCCCACCACAATAAAGAATAAAATAAAAAAACACCAAAAGAACCCACATATACGTTGATTGTGGCATTGAGAATATAAGGTTCTATTTACTAACTGTTTCTGCTTTCTGTTTCTAATTTTTGAAAAAGCAGAATTAGATTCTGTTTTCTGTAGGAGAAACAAAAACTAAATTTATGTTTACTAATTTTTCAAAAACAAAAACGAAAAACAAAATTATGTTTACTAATTTTTTCATAAATACATTTATATATATATAAATATATTTGATATTTTTATGTGTATATATTTAATATTATACATGTATATAAATGTTAGTTGTTAATTATTTAATTATTTATTAATAATGATTGATCATAAATATAATTATTAAAATTGTGAATAATTTTAGTGTTTAAGTATTTATTGATTTTTGTATTTTTTTTAATTAGATATTCGGATAAGATATTCTATAATGAAGAAATTCGAATATGAATTAACTAAGTGAAAATCCGTCGAATTATCATATTTGGATTGCGAATCGGGAGTTTTTGTCATCTTTATCAATAGACCTGTTAATGATCCGATTATGATCTGAATCCGATATTAACCGGATATGGATTGAAAATAAAATCCGATAATCCGATTATGATCCGAATCCGATAATCCGATTTCTTAACAAATTGGATTTGGATTTAACTGATCCGATCCGAATCCGATCCATTGACAGGTCTATCCACAGCTCGTTTGCAATTGCCTCACGTATTGCATTCATTTCTTGAGTTTGCTCTTATGAAATATTTATCATTCAATTAATTAATTAATTATATTTATTTATTTTTATTTATTATTTTTTTATTAATTGTATTTTTAATCATTTTTTTATTTATTCATTTTAGTTATTTATTATTATTATTTATTTTAGTTATTTTTTATTTATTAATATACTATTTTTTATTAATTATCTATTCATTTTATTTTATTTCTTATTATATTTATTTATTTTATTTTATTTAAATAATATTTTATGTAATTATTATTTTTTATTTTTTATTTTTTCATTTTATTTATTTATTATTGATTTAATATTTCTTATTCTTTTTATTATTGATGATTAGGATGAGTTTGAGGAAACAAAAAGAGGAAGCACTTTTTTTTTTGCTTCCTATTTTCTTTGTAATGAGAGGAAACGTTTTCTCAACTCAAAAAACAGAAACAAATTAAAAAACGTGTTTTTCAGATTATTTTCAAATTTCAAGAAACAGAAACAGAAAACATGAAGCAGAAACAGTTAGTAAACATGCCCTAAGTCTCTCCGATGGGGCCACCACGTAATGTGCCCCACTCCACAACACACTCACACGTTTCATGTTCAATTTTTATAGATGGTAAATAATTTGTTAGAATCATAATTAATAAATTACACACATAGACTTATGTGAAGGTCGCTTTGCTCAGGTCTTCTTAACAAGTCTATACCCAAAAAAGAGAAGAAAATGACATGGGAACGTATTATGTGATTACTTCCGAAAAGCTGGTCTCCATATACAAAAATGATGCACAAAGTTAAAGATGATGACAAGTATTAAAGCAAAAGGTTATGCTAGACACTTCTCTTTTCCTTTCATTTACTTTCTTTATTAGAGGAAGCATAGTAACAATTGCAGACTCAGTTGAGAAAAGGACAATGAAATAAAAAATAAAAAATGTTAAACTTCATTGTTGTAATTTCACCTGTATCAGATGAGGCTGGTAGTTTCACCTGTGAATTGAAGAAAACAAATCTTTAACGTCATGTCTAAAACTTAAAACACCACAAAGCAACTAAATTTAACTCAATCCAACACATGACTATGGTGACTCCAATCTGACAAAATCTTATCCCAACTCTGCTCGATTACATCATATATGGGTTTAACCGTAGAAGATCAGAAAAGTTGAATAACATTTTTCCATTCTTCCATGCTCAGCTACCCAAAATAACATTCTTCCATTTTTAAGAGCTCCGGATGTTCAACGCAACGACAACACGCTCAACATCGATCTAACGAGTTGAATATAACACTGCGAAGGACAAACCTATACTCGGAAAGTGCTATACACTTCACATCGCTCCCAACTTTGCATCCCTAATGGAGCTTTTCACACCTAGAAATGGAATCATCTAACCCAATTCAGGCCCCATATGTCTCTCAAGTGAGTCTCAGAATGCGTCCTTCATTTGTAAGCACAAAAATATACGGTCCCTTACCACTGTCGATAATATCTCAACAAATTTAGCCCTACATTGGCAAAGTTCTTGCATATACAGAGCTTTAATTTCAAGCCGATTCGAGGAAAAATCAATTCGATGAACAAGAGGCAGATTATAACAGGGAAAAAAAAAACTCATATTTCTTTGTATATATGTTCCAAGAAAATTCTAGAAAACGGAATCTAGTAGTTTTTAGCTACCAACTAGAACATCGAAAATCGGAATGGTAATAATTGAACCAGCAATTAGAACATAAGCGAAATTGGAAAGAGGATACATTTTTTTTTTCCAAGGAACTGCTATTCTACCAAGGACCCAAACATAGATACAATATGGTAAAGAAGAACAGCAGAAGTATACTAAGGCAATAACAAAAGCAATGTGAATTACGTTCACAGTTACCGCACCCTCCCATTCCTCGAATCTCCATTATAACAAATAATACGCCAATTCCGAGACAAAAGACACCACCGAAAATGGTGTCACGCAACCCATTGGCCAGCCAGTCAGGTGTGACGACAAAAAAGAGAAAACGGGATACTGCATATATCACATTTGTGTGCACTTGATCAATAGCAGCATAATATAGATATAATTGCAACGATAGCATAAACCATGAAAAAAGTGATAAATTGTTCAGCAACAGGGCCGAGAAAATATATATATATATAAATCGGACCTGGGAAAATCTCAGGAAAGAAGAGGTTTGCTCCGACGGTTATGAAGGCAACCCAACAACCAAATTGGCCTCTGCGAAAACGGAAATGTAATATTTAGTACATGCATAGGCAGAACATAATTGCAATTACTAACAATTGTTTGAGGAGTATTCAAAAGCACCGTAGAATCTTGAATAGCGCTGCAGGACAACTTGTGAAAAGATAGAGAACTAGAAGAGACGTTTGTACGGATGATCTCCTTCCTGTTCGGTTTAGGATTAACAAAATTCTGCAAAAGGAAACACAACAGAACAACTATTCGAGTAAGAAAAATTCTTAAAAGAACACATTGAGCACGAACCTTGAATGACATCCTATGCTTCTTACAGAAAACAAATAAAGCATAGGAAATTCCTATGTTGCAAGGACTCTTCTAAAGTAGGTGAAGTACCGTGTCCAACACATATTAGTCGGACATGGGTATGTGATACATGTCCGACACATGTACCAGAGGCCATATAACATAGGGAAATTCACACACGGAACATGAAAAATGTTTGAAGAATGAAGCTCGGGACATCGTGGAAAAGGAGCATAGCAGAAGGAACTATCGATGAACATGAAAGAATTGCAAATGATCCAAACAGATGCAGAAGTAGAAGAAGTAACAATTCATCACAGCCTCGTAGGAATCAAGCAGAACTACAGTGATCTCTTTGTGTTGCAAAGACAGTAGTGGTGTATACAATATATTTGGGATCTATATCTGGATCGATTTCCTATAAGTACCATTTGCAAAGAAAATTTGATGTGAGCAATACCTAATTTAACTCATTGATTATTCCTCTATGTACAAGCTTTGGACAAGTAGACTCTTAAGAAAATTACAAGTTAAGCTCCCTTGGGGTTGGGGTTAACACCAAATATGTTATCATATCCATATATATACTTATAACTAAGCAAGAAATGGTATGAAGAAACAAGGGGAATACTTGAGCTTTCGAACTAACATGGCAGAGATTGCAATAACCCAATAGATGAAAAACTACAATTCATGTGAATTCAATTCTCAAACTCAAACTAATATATCCAAAACCCAATACACAAGATGGCACAAATTTGAGAACAATCCCAGAAAGCCTCTTATTATTTGCCACCCAATAATCCAAATAACCAAAAGTACTAACCAAAACCCAAAAATTAGAATAATTAAATAAAGCAATACTTGACCAGATTAGAGAAAATTAACCTACAGAGAGGAGAAGATAAAAAACTATACAGAAAGCAATCCTCCAATACCCAGCCCCAATCTCTGTTCTGTTGTGAATTCAATCCCCCAAATTCAAACTTTTATACCAAAATCCCAAAAAAACAAAATTGCACAAATTTGATAGAAACCCAAAACTACTAACACACATAGACCATAAGATTAGTAAATAAAACAGTTCCACTCACAGACACATACACACACACACACACATATATATATATGCAGTTTGTACTATTAACAGTAGTAGATGAAGTGAAACTGACATGGCAAAGATTGTTCCACCCCATTGAAAGGCTGTGCGACCTTTACTACCAGTACTGGCTTGAGCAGCAATAGTGGCCATCTGGGTCAGTGCCATTTCCATGTTCAGGAGTATATCATACATGCTCTGTTTTCAATTTAGCGCCGCCGTGCACGGTGGTGCACCACCAGGTCCACCCAGCGGTGACTTAGAAGGGGATGATTCTTTTGGGTTTTCCCAGGTGGAGGTGCGAGATTGATCTGAGTTGGAGGTGGATGACAGGTGGCCCCCACATGTAACCACTCTATCAGAATTTGCTAGTCACACTGAGGACAATTTAGTATTCATTGTTGGGGTGTAGCGTGCAAATGATTCCTATTGGGATAAATTTTGAAATTAGTGTAATTGAATTTCACAAATTAGCAATTTGAATGTGAATTTTAATCAAATGTGAATTTATCATAAACAAATTCGAATGTATAATATTATAAATTTTGAATTAAATTAAATAATATAGATAAATTTAAGGGTAAATTATACTTTCATCTCTCTAGATATGACTTATTATAATTTACTTTCTGTCCTTAGGATAATTACAGTTTCACCCCTTTTAGGTCATCAAAGCTTAATTCTGATCACTGAAAAAGTGAAATGACATATATTCCCCTGAATATTTCTCAATTATGGTATAAAAATTAGGTTTTTTGTCTGATTTGTTCGTAATTGTCCAATTAATGTGTCTAAATTAGGGCAAAATGAAGCAATAGTGTAGTAAACTAGAGTAAAAATATTTATAATAATAAATCTTGAGGTATTTTAAACATTTCACTTAGTATTGATCGAGTTTGATTACGTCGAAATTTCATTCCAAGGGAGTATTTGTTACAACTTTCAAACTTGAGGGGGTAAAATTGTAATTATCCGAAGGATATGGGGTGAAACTGTAATAAATCATATCTTGAGGGAATGAAAGTGTAATTTATCCTAGATTTAAATATATAATATAGGTATGAAACTATGAAAAAAAAAATATATATATATATATATATGCATGTGTATATGTGTATGTGCATGTAATATACATGTATGTATGTGAATATGTAAATATGTGTGATTTTGTGTGTATGCATGTGTATTCATAATTTTATATAGGGCAATTTCAGTGACACCCCCTCAGATTTTACACTATTTCACCAAATGCAAGTTTTGATTATAACTTTCACGCATATCCCATGTTTGAAAAGTCAATCCAAAATAATACTTTTACCCTCATTTAATGTCATACAAAAGTTATTTTCTCTCTATCTACCACTTTCCCTCTCTACAAATATACATATATATATATATATATATATATATATATATATATATATATATTACAAAACTTTTCTCTCTATATATATATATAAAGAACCCATTAATAATTTTTCAGACAAATCTATATAAACATAATTTAAAATGTAATGTGCTATATATCAAGGGCTTATGTGAATTTAATTATTTTAATTATTTTAAAAAAAAAACATAAGCCCTTTATTTAAAATTGTATCAAACTGTATCAAAATTAATTAAATAAAAAAAATTAAAATGTAATGTGCTTTATGCTCAATAGAAACCTTAATTCATCTTTACTTTTCAAAAAAAAAAGTGCTTTATGCTTAGTATGCTCTATAATTTTTATTATGCCCAGTATTTAAATAACGTATATATATATTATCTGTTAAAACTCTCAACTTAAAGATTAGAAAAATGATGACATGCATGAATATATGAAATAAGCATGAATATTACACTCACTTACTATGTGCTCTTTGGCGAGCCTCAAAACAAGAGGGGCAAAACAATTATCAACATAAATAAATACCATTTTCAAAAAAAAAAAAAAAAAAACAATTATCTACAATCGTATATAATCTGCAGTTATCAAGTGGATGAACTTAAAGGCTCCCTTTTGGTTGTTGGCTTAATAACATACTGATTTTATTTAAATTTGAATTTATACAAAAAGTTTAAGTTAAAACCCAATTTTTAACAATATGCGTGGTCTGATTTTAGAAGAATTATTACAGGCAAAAATTATTTATACAGGGATTACAAAAGAATATGTTTCATACACTTTCTATCTTGCATCACCCTATGATTAGAAATCCACCTTCAATAACTCACCCTTTTAAAAACTTGTATATCGTTTTGTGATGTTAATTATGTTTATATCTTATAGTGCATTTCTGTTTCTTTTTTTTTTTCAAATGCAGATTCTAGAGAGTGAAATGGCTAAACGTAAGGCAAAGATATGTTATAAACGTACTAATAAGAAGAGAAATGTGGAGAAGATCGTTTCTTCTTGGAGGGGTTCATAAGTTGATGATGCGAAGATAGTTTCTACACAAGTTCGTCAATAAAATAACGGCAATGATGTTCTTATTACTTTTGATTTGCTTTACAGAGAAAATGGAGGAAACGATAGCGAGTACAAGTATTTGAGAAATGTTTTCTCTCTCTCTCTAGGAATTTCTCTCTCTTAGTCTCCGGAAAAAGTTCCCCTCAAGTGAGTTCTCGCACCTTTATTTATAGACGTGAATGTTCAGTAATCCTCGCGGTTTGTACTGCCACGTCAGTACTTGTATTGCGAATTGGTAACTTCGTCCTCGCGGATTCTATTACCACGTCAGCACTTGTCTCGCGACATGGTCCCTGCGTACTTAATCCGTGATATAAATACATTGCACAGTATTATGTCACGCCCTCGACTACGCAAAACGTATTCGCGTAATCTTATGCGCGGATAGTACTGTTTGTCATAAATACCTTGCACAATATCATCCACGAAACGAATTCGCGGATCATAATATGCACCATGCCTGTGATCCGCGCATGTTGCATCGCGGATCTGATTTATCCTTAGCCAAGGATGCCGTTATAGCTTTGTTGGGTCATGACCAATCATGCATGCCTTGGTCATGTCCCTGAATACTAGCGGCCTCTCTAAGGTACTTTTACTTAGGACGGTGTAAATAAGGTCGCGACCCACTATTTACTCATCCCAAGCATTTCCCTTAGATTCCGCGTAGTACTCGCTACGCGAGCAGCATATAGGGTTATGAGTTACTGATGCGAGCTATAAAACACATCAACCCCTCATACTTCCCTCTGTATAATGCAAGCTCTCGCGTAAAACCATATTTGGGCTAATTCCCCAAGTAATCAATTATTTGGGTCAATCTCCCAAATAATCTTTTACTTGGGCCGGTTTCCCCAAATATACCAATCCTGGGCCATATCCCAGATAATTAAAGCATGGGACATATCCCAGATAATTTAATCTTTGGGTCATTATCCCAACGAGTCATTTTGCCGTTATACCATTTCGCGAATCCTTCCTCCTTACACTTCTAATCCACGAAGCATCCCCCAGAAATCATAATAGAGAATATCACACAATTAATTTTTAAATCAAGGGCTTAAGTTTTTTTAAATAATTTAAAAATTAAAAATTAATTATATTTGTATAGATTTGTCTAATAAAATTAATGATGAGTTCTTTGATATATATATATATATATATATATATATATTTGTAGAGAGGGAAAGTGGCAGAGAGAGATAGAAAAAGTAATTTTGTAATATATATATATATATATATATATATATATATATATATATATTTGTAGAGAGAGAAAGTGATGGGGAGAGAGAGAAAAAACAAATTTTGTATAACATTAAATGAGGGCAAAAATATCATTTTTGGTTGACTTTTCAAACATGGGGTGTGAGTGAAAGTTAGAATCAAAACTTGTATTTGACTAAAATAGTGTCAAACCTGAGGGGGTGCTACTGAAATTATCCCTCTTATATATATACCATGGTTCGCCGAACTGGCCGGTTCGTAACAGAACCTGCTGGTTCGTAACGCTCATGGGCTGAACCGAAACCGGTTCAGCCCGATATATCGCTGGGCATGCCGGTTCACATCCGAACCAGGCGATATATCGATGAACCGACCGATATATTTAAGAACCGGTTTTAAAAAAAAAATGTTGGAAAGCAGAGTCATAAAGCTCTCTGTATCAAAGTTGGAAAGCAGACTCATGAGTCACCATGTACACGTGTAGTACTTATATTTAGAGTTTTAGATAGTGCAACTTGCGAAATTATTGTGTACCACTGTATGTAGATGTGAAAGGCAGAAGCGTGGGAGACATGAATGACACAATAGGTACTTTATATAAGTAAATAATTTTATATATATGTGCATTGTAGGTGAATTTGTTATAAGATTGGTCATTTACAAAGCCAACATAACTTATTTCTATCTTGCTCTAAGAAAGTTAGTATTTTGACTCAAAATTTTTGAGTGTGTTCGAAGTGTGAAACAAGAAACTAAGAACGATAGGGAGCAACAAGCATAGAAGAAGATAATCATTTCTCTACAAGTAAGTATTTTCTATACTTTTAAGTGCATCGATATTGTATTTTTTTACTTATCAATTTAATGATTCATTTTTTTAAATTTTTTGTATTACTTTTGTATATAACATTATGAATAGTCTCATAAGAAGATCGACGACATATTTAAATTCATTAATAAATTATTTTGGGTACTAAATATCTTTAAAAATTAAATAAAATTTACTCAAAATTATCAAAAAATCATCAAAGTTTAGTTATGTTGTCAAAAGTACCATATCAGTACATTTTTACCACCATGTGCGAGTTTTTAAAAAATTCACGCTTGCGATAACCGAAACCGTTACGTAACCCCGATACTGACCCGATTTCGTTACACCGATACCGAAACCGTTTTTGCGAACCATGATATATACATTTATGTGTATATATATATATACATGAATGTATATATGTTTGTATATATAAGCATGTATGTATATATATATACGTCTTTGTAAATATATATATGTAAGTTTGTAGTTGTGGAAAGTTAGTTGTTAGAGAGAGAGAATTTATTCGGTTGAAAACTTGGAGAAGATTTTAAATTGGAAATCGCAACTTCTCATGTGAAAATCAAATTGTGGAATTGATGGATTTGTATTTGGAATTACATTCCAATTCCAAATCATTTTTTAGCAAACGAATAATGGAATCTTTGGAATTATAATATAATCTCAAATCCAAGGCACAAAACGGTGTAGCTGAATGGACCCTTAATGTGTGTTTGATAATATTTATTCACTATTTAAGTTCGAATAGATTCAACACGTATTCAGTTAAGTGCGTTTGATAAAAAAAATTAAACATTACTGAAAGCATTAAGTGTCACTTAAAATGAGATAACATATTAAGTGATTGAGTCGTTGCTTAATACTGAAGTATGAAGAATGAAAATTTACAAAAATATCAGAAAATAAAAAAATTTAAAACACTACTTAAAAACCTTCAGTATTTGAAATTCAGATCTTAAAATTTTCAATTTTATCAAACAATACCTTATACTAGGATAAAAGTGGTTAACTTACCAACATTATCATTTGAAATAATGTGTTTAATGAAATATAGAGTTAACCCTATTGTCTAATATGTTTCACATATTTTTTAAAAAATGTTGATACCACTATTATTCAAATTTATTACACCTATAATCGTGATTGGAACCGACAACACGAAAGTGAAACATGATAATAATGGCGTTAAACCACTTATAAGACTTGTAAATTTATGAAACAAATGTTATTATGAATGTTTTACAGTTAATTTATTAGCTTGAAATTTTGTTAGTTTTAAATTAAAATTTTGATAAATGTAGTTGATTTTTCTAGTGTTCAACTGAAAATTCATGGCTATATATATATAGTACATTGGTGTTTTTTTTGTGTCAAAATATTTTCTTCAAATTTTATTTTTTTGAAAGGTAAAATATTTCCATCAAATTCCTCTTTGAAAACAATTTAACATTTTCTTTTATTTTTATAATTCATCCAAAAAGATTGTAGGCACTATACCGGGATATGTTAGGATTTTTACACTCACCCAAGAACACTTTTAGAAGTCGTGTGTACCTGTAAATCATAAAATACACACAAACACACACCAAATAATGGACACAAAGATTTATAGTGGTTCGGCCAAAATAAGCCTTCGTCCACTAAGAGCACAATTTCACTATAATTAAAGAGTGGATTACAAGGGGTTTGATCAGCAGATCAAACACATGCGCACACACAGTATATACTCACGCATGTATCACCGGAATAGTATAAGCTTATACTTATTCCTAACTCTCACCAAGAAGAATATTAGCCTTTATCTCTTCAATTCTCTCTCACTATTTATGCATGCAATATAATAGGAGATGCCTTATATTTATAGGGAAAGATATAGATGTGATTTTTCCTTTTAGTCGATGTGGGACAACTTTCAATACAAAGGAGTCACCTTTATATATATAACAATTTCCCACTTGACGACTTTGCCACCATCAATGATCAGTGCAATACGATGCCATCATTTCTGTCTTCAAGCTTGAAGACCCACTGAAGTTGCACACAACTTCAGTTCCTCTGTTGTTACCACTTTGGTCAATATGACCATGCCGATAGCTCCCAATACATGAACAATATATAGCCTTCTACAAAACATGCGACTTCTATTATGTTTGGCCACTCTGCCTTGCAACCACTGTCGCTTTTGACTTTGCCTTGCAAACTTTGTCGCGTTTGTCTTCTTCCTCCCTTTCACAAAGAGACTTTCCGATTGTTGCATATAACACTCCTCTAGGTCACCTTGGAGGAAAGCAGATTTGTTATCTAACAGCTCTAGATGCAAAACTTTTGCTTCAACAATGCTTGAATGAATGGTATTCAGTTTCACAACTGAATAATGGAGATCTTTCTTCCCTACCGGAAGCTCGGTTAGCTTCCATGTCTTGATGGGGATAAGGGACTTCATCTCATCTTCCATCACAAGCTCCCACTGGCTTGTATCTACTGCACTGCATGCTTTATCATCACATTCTGGTTCATCTTCATCTATAAGCAACGGAGACTGTGGTGTATCAACCTGTTGAGAATTGTTGTCTGCAATCTGTTCTTCTGACTGAGGACTCTCACTGTCTGAACATCTTCTATCTCAACATACACAGGATCACTCTGTGCCTTACCGCTCCATACCTCTTTTGGTATTCTTTGCTCCAATGGTACTGATGAACCATGATTCATAAGATACGTTGTTTTACTGATTACTTCTGCCCAGAACTGTTTCAGTAACCCTGCCTGAATGCGAATGCTTCTGGCTATCTCAGTCACTTTTCGGTTCATACATTCTGCTACGCCATTCTGTTGTAGTGTACTTGGAATAGTCTTCTCTAATCTGATATTGTTCTCATAACAAAAGTTCTTAAACCCGGAGTCTTCATTTTCTCCACCAAAGTCGGATCTAAGTTTCTTTACCTTAAAGTCTATCTCGTTCTTTACCATGATTTTCCATTTCTTGAACACATCGTACACGTCGGATTTATGCTTTAAGAAATAAACCCATATCCTCCTGGAATGGTCATCAATGAAAGTCACAAAGTAAGATTGAAATTACCTAGATGATCAATGAAAATAGCCTAGAGGGGGGGTGAATAGGCTTTTTGTGGAGTTATTGACAAATTAATAATAATTGCGGAAAAGTCAATTTTAATCCGATTGTCTATCAAGATAAATCATGCAAAGAATAATCTAAGTGCATAAAATAAAGCAATAGAGACACGATATTTTTATGTGAAAAACCTTGGAAAGACTCTAAGTAAAAACCACGGAGACACTCGGGTATCGATGCACTATGAATAAGAGAATTTGTACACACTCTTGAAAACAATACTTACAACCGATGTAATCTGTTGTTCTTCACTCGACGTCTGAAAGTCTAGATTCACTTGCGCTCCACGAAGCTCTCACTCCACTCTGTACTCTGACGGCTCTATTTCTCAATAGATCAAATAACCACGAAGCTTATCGCTCCGATCTCCGCACTCAGACGACTCCGTTTCATAAATGGATCAACGCAACCAAGTTGTAATTAGCGGTGTGTAGATTTTTCAGAATTTATATGATTCAATTGTGCATAAGATCGTCGATGTAGAAACACGAGAAAATCAACTCCAAAACAAAAGAGAACTAGAAGAATCACTCAATGATATTTTTTCTTTCTATATCAATATCTCTGTAGAAGAATATGAACGATAAAATACTGAAAAGATCTATCAAATACGTGCCTCCTCTTGTTGTAGACTTGGGTATTTATAGACAAAGATGATCCAAACCCTAAGTTTGCCATTTCTCGTAATTTCACATCCAAACCCTATATTCTGGTGAATATAATGTATATATAATGCACTTTGATGTATATAAGTCGTAGTCATATCATAAAACCAACCCCCAAATAATTTGGACATCGTAGGCAAAAACTTGTTGCATCTACGCTTCAAGCGTAGGGGGCCTACTCTTCAAGCGTACCTCCAAGCGTAAAAATGTGTTTTTTAGCCACTTTTGAAACTGAAAGCGTAGGTATTTTTGTTAAAACCACTTTTCTTCACAACTGCGCCAAAATTACCCTCTTGAACCCACGATACTTTTTGCTTGAAGTGATGACTTCGGAAAATGTCATTTTCGCCCTCCAGGAGACATTTTTCCTCAATATGCTCACTTTCATGCTTCACTTATATTCTTCATTACTTCAACGTTTGATTCTACCTTTAATGAAGCTTATCGATGTCATTGAAACAAAATCGACATATCTAACACTCAACATGGTTATTGTCTAAAACAAGCCATACATAAACAATATATAAAAATGTTCTTACAATCTCCCTCTTGGCATTTCTGAGAAAAAACCATGTTTTACAATATAGCCTCACAAATAACAACATCACATCTATACCTATGAACACACACTAACAAACATAGATATAAACTGTCACCTTACTTTCATGACAACCAATCCTGTAACCACAACATTGAACAAACCATTAAATGCAAGTGTGGAAAACAGATAAAAAATTATCAGAATAAAAAACACAATATCTTTGTAAGTATAATGACCATAAAACACACTCTTTCTCCCCCTTACTCAATACTTTTCCCCCTTAAATCATTACTCCCCCTTACTCAATATTTCTCCCCCTTACTTAATATTTCTCCCCCTTTTTTGTCACAGAAATGATAAAGAACAATAAAAACAAACAAAACATATGAGAGAAACAAGAGAAAACCTCAAGAAGAAAACATAGGGAAAAGATCACAAAGGATACTCAAGAGAATCTAAGTCAAGCACTAAATACTAAGATATAGTATTCTATTAGAATATATCCAGATTCTCAAGTAACATAAATCTCTACAATGCATGAACTTAATATTAATGCATGAATGCAAAATGCAAAACAACCAAAAATATTTTTGTTCTTAGAACCATGTGAGCAGGGCAGTAGAGACAATGAGTTAGTTATTAACACATCATATACGCATATTTGACTTAGCTATTATACACATGATAGTGAAGAAAATTAGCACACGTACCTTGTAGTCATAAGCAATCACAAAACAAGCTTTATATAACATTTGCATATATGAAAAAATATTCAGGTGCAAGCAAACAACTAAGATGAAAACAATACGTGTTAATTCTAATAATCTTCTCACTAATATTGATGATACTTCAGTCCAAAAACTAAACTAGAAGTCAAATCATTAACTTAGACCTTATTGCTAAATAAAGAAAACACAATTTAATATTTTCAACCTTTTCACCATATCCCTTTTTGTCTTTCTAAGCTCCGGATTTTCTAGCGATGATTTTTAGTCCCGACTAACCAGGGCCGAGCTTCTTCCATGAGATTTATGCTCATTAGTCTTCTCCCCTTTTTACGCGAACACTCAATGCTTACTGAGATAAGATGCTCGGTTACTCAGATCGAAGAACTACTTTTTGCATTTCTATATTTTAAATATCTCATTTTTCCTCTTTTCAACATCACCACAACATTCATAAGCATGCAAAAGGTATTTAAAAACATAAATCAATCTAGCATAACTTATGAACCTACATATCACTTCGAATTATATGAGAAAGACTAAAAGTTTCAACAAGTATTACAGTCATCTCCGAAGTAAAACAAGCACCCAAAGTTTAATGAGTTCTAAAAATAATACTTAATCATGTCAAGTGAATAACTCATAACCTCAGGTCAGACTACCGACTTCAATTCTCATAAGCATAATAAGAAAAGTAAATATGAGAATATAGTGAAATATGACAACCATTTGTACTCTTAGCCAAGCTTAACATGCTAATAATTTTTCTATTTAATATTTTTATTTTTGTCATAATGATGCATGCATCTATAACCCTAACAGTAACAAAACATGATGTATGCATAGTAAAATAAAATAAAATAAACATGCAAATAATACAAAATGTATGATAATGTATCAATTATAGGATAAAAGATAATACAAGATATTCCTAGAATGATACATATGAAGACATCTATCATAATGATAATATGCCACCAGATTTTCTAAGATGCATATGATTTTGAAAATCTAATGGTTTTGTAGAGATGTCTGTTGACTGAGAATCTATGGATATATACTCGAGACCTTTCTCAGAATTAGAGTCACGTGCTAGACATGCAGTATGAGCAACCAAACAATGCAATTCATCTTTTCTAACCCACATTTGTTTAATTTTATGTGCTCTATTTGCTAGCCTAGTCAACCTCTTCACCTCTTCACTCAACACCCGAATTTGACTTTCAACATTGGGTCTTTTTTGAATTATATGATTCAGCTCTTATTTCAAAGTTTTTCCTCTTAACTTTGAACATACATGTCTAATGTGACCTTTCACTCCACAGTGATGACATACTGGAATAAACCTTTGAAAAACATTATTTGAACCCTTATTGACTCTAGAGGTAAAGGGAGGCTTACTCTCAACAGATTTTCTGACATAAGATCGATCATTAAGATTCTTATCAAACTTACCTTGAGAAGAACTAGATGTTACTTGGGAAGCCTTAACAAAGGTTGTTTTGGAAACAATGTCAGGATCACTCATTCCTTTGAACCCCAACCCCTTAGTATTTCCTGCTAACTTTCCTACACTCAACATGTGATCAAGCTTATTAGTTCCACTAGACTATCTATGAATAGTTGAGTTAGCATCCTTCAATTCCTTTTCCAAACTCTCAATCCTTGTATATTTCTCACTCAATTTCAATCTTAGAGTTTCTAATTCCTCATTGAGACTATCTACCCTCTTCAAAGCCTGAGTTCTTTCTTGTTCAGAATTGGTCAATTATTCTCTTATGGACTGTCTCTCCTTATCAATATTGTTGAATTAAACCAAAAATTTTGAGTACACTTTGCTAACCTGCACGGACTTTTCATACAATTTATTGTATGCATCTTCATATGAATCCCCACGATCTTCATTATCCTCAAAATCATCATCCTCAGATATTTCCCAACTTGCAGCAACTTCACCGACCTCCTTACTTTGTGCAGCAAACACGGTAAAATTCTCATTCTCATCTCCTACCTCCGAATCCTTTGAATCACTAGCTGATCCATCATTCCAAGTAACAACAAAACCTTTTTTATTTTTCGACTTATTAGCACACTCAGCAGCTATGTGACTAAACCCTTGACACTCAAAACATTGAGGTTTCTTCTTTTTATGAACAAACTTATCATTCCTATTTTACAATTTTCTATTTTTAGATTCATGTGATTTATCTCCAAAATTTTGTTCTTTAATCAATACTTGACCACAAGAAGATTTTAAAAATTGCTTCATGATCATGTCAAACTGACTTGGTTTACTCTCACCCTCTTCATCCGACTCACTAGAACCCTCCTTAGTGATTTTCAAAGCTATGTCCTTCGCTTTTGTGCTACTTGACTTTTTAGAGGATTGAGCACACATCTCTATCTCATACAATTTCAAATTACCAGCCAACTCTTCAAGTTTAATTTCCTTGAAACTCATGATTTCAAATATGACGGTAACCTTATACCGAAAATATTCAGGCAAAAACCTAAGGATTTTCTTCACAATGGTCGTCTCGGAAATAGGCTATCCTAGATTGTGACAACTAGTTACTATATCAGTTAACCTAGCCTCAAAGTCACCAAAAACTTTATCCTCCTCCATCCTAAGTTGTTCAAATTTTGAATTTTAAATTTGGAGTTTAGATTGTTTAACTTTTGAAGTTTCCTCGTGAGTTACTTGGAGTATGTCCTAAGTTTCTTTAGCAATCTCACATGTGGCTATTCTCTTAAACTCACTCGCAGTCACCGTATTATACAACGCATTCAAAGCTTTTGAATTCCAACTAGCACTATTTATTTCAACAGTAGTCCACTCACTCGATGGTTTTACCCTAAATTAATTAGTAACAACATCTTTTACAGTGGGCGATAAATATCTTACTTTTACGGCCAACCAAGGTCTCTCATCTAGCGATTTGAAAAATGATATCATTCTTATTTTTCAATATGTGTAATTTGACTCATCAAACAAAGGGGATCTAGATATGGAACCTCCTTCATGAGGCATCTCCATCGTCTAAGTTCACGATCTAACCCTAGGTAGTTAACCTAAATTGGGGCAACCATGCTCTGATACCAATTGAAATTACCTAGACAATCAATGAAAACAGCCTAAAGGGAAGGTGAATAAGCTTTTTGTGGATTTATTGACAAATAATAAGAATTGTGGAAAAGTCAATTTTAATCCAATTATCTATAAAGATAAATTATACAAAGAATAATCTATGTGCATAAAATAAAGCAATAGAGACACATGATATTTTTACGTGAAAACCCTTGGAAAGACTCCAAGTAAAAACTACGGATACACTCGAGTATCGATGCACTATGAATCAGAGAATTTGTACATACTCTATGAAACAGTACTTACAACCAATGTAATATGTTGTTCTTCACTCGACGTCTGAAAGTATAGATTCACTCGCGTTCCACGAAGCTCTCACTCCGCTCTTGACTATGACGGCTCCGTTTCATAAATGGATCAACGCAACCAAGTTGCAATTAGCGGTGTGTAGATTTTTTAGAATCTATATGATTCAATCGTGTATAAGATCGTCGATGTAGAAGCACGATAAAATCAACTCCAAAACAGGAGAGAACTAGAAAAATCACTCAATGGTATTTTCTCTCTCTATATCAATATCTCTGTAGAAGAACGATAAAATATTGCAAAGATTTATCAAAGACGTGTCTCCTCTTGTTGTAGACTTGGGTATTTATAGACAAAGATGATCCAAACCCTATATTCTGGTAAATATAATGTATATAGAACGCACTTTGATGTATATAAGTCATGGTCATATCATAAAACCAACCCCCGAACAATTTGGACATCGTAGGCAAAAACTTGTCGCAGTTACGCTTCAAGCGTAGGTCCAAGCGTAAACATTTGTTTTCCAACCACTTTTTGAAACTAAAAGTGTAGGCTGCGTAGGTATTTTTGTCAAAACCACTTTTCTTCACAACTACGCCAAAATGACCCTTTTGAACCCACGATACTTTTTGCTTGAAGTGACAGCTTCGAAAAATCTCATTTTTGCCCTCCAGGAGACATTTTTCCTCAATATGTTCACTTTCATGCTTCACTTATATTCTTCATTACTTCAACGCTTGATTCTGCCTTTGATGAAGTTTATCAATTTCATTGAAACCAAACCAACCTATCTAACACTCAACATGGTTATTGTCTAGAACATGTCATACATAAACAATATACAAAAGTGTTCTTACAAAGACTTTCCACCAAGAGATGAGACAATTGTTGGCCCCCATACACCCGTGTGAATTAGCTCAAGTTTCTCCACTGTGAGACTTCTGTTGTTTCTCTTTAAACTAACCTTCTTCTGCTTACACTCGCAGAATTCGATGTCAATCGATTTCACTGGTAGTTTTTCCTTCGATAGCAAAACCGTGAGCTCCTCTTCACTCATGTGACCTAGCCTCTGGTGCCACAAGTTGTGATCTTCTTTGCCTTCTGCAACTGCAATCATTGTGCTAAAATTGGTGGTTGTGTAGAGCGTGCCTTCTTTCTTTCCTCATGTTATAGTCATAGCCCCTCTGGAAACTTTCCACTTATCTTCATTTAAAGTGGTCATATAACCTTCACTCGCCAACTGGTCTACTCAAATCAGGTTCTTCCTCAAGTCTGGAATATGTCTCACATCCCTCAGTTTCCATATCGATCCGTTGAGTCTAATATGTACTTCACCCTTGCCAACAACACTGCAGGACTGACCGTCACCTAAATGAACCTCGCCAAGGTTACCAGGTGCATAGCTCTCAAAAAGCTCTCGACTTGAGGTGGCATGGAATGATACTCCAGAGTCCAAGACCCAAAACTCTGTCTTGCTCTCCAAAGAGCATATCAATGCATCATCACCTGAGACAAAATTCACTTCATTCTTGTCATCCGCTACCTTCTGCAAGGATCTGCATTGGCCTCTATAATGACCAAGTTTGCCATAATTCCAACACTCAATGAAATTTTGAGACTCCTATATCGACTTGGAATGACCATGTCCATTACTTCCGCATTTCCTTCTGTTCGAACCTCTGCCTATAGTGTCGACATTCAATGCTGAGTCACTGTTAGAAGAGTCTAACGTATGTCTTATGATCTCTTCCATAAGTACCATACTAACAACGCAATCATACTGTAATGGTTTTGTCCCTGAAGAGTTACTGATTGCAGCATTTGTGGTGCTCCAACTCTCTGGCAATTAGCTTAACAGAAAAGCTGATTTTATTTTGCCAGTGATTAGCATATCAACAAATTCGAACTGCTCAACAATTTCATTAAGAGAACTGAGGACATCTTCAGATTCACCAATCTAGTGATGAGATGTACCATATTCGCTCCAGACGGTTATTCGTACATGCCCGAAAGAGCATCCATGAGAGACTTCGTAGTCTTCTCATTCTTGATGTTGAAAGCAACGGACTTTGACAACGTCAGTTTGATTGTACCGATAGCCTTTCGATCCAGAATTTTCCAATACTTTTCTTTCATCGATTCTGGATTCTGCCCTTCCAATGGTAAATACAAATTCTTCTGGAATAACACGTCCTCAATTTTCATCTTCCAATAAGCAAAGTTTGTACTGTCAAACTTGTCGATCATTACTGTATTTTTTCTCCCATAGCTCCCACCGAGCCTATTCGAGGTGTTCATAGTTAAATCACATAAAACCGATCTTATGCTTGCGTCCGAAACGTTCTAAAACCTTAAGAAAGCCTCAGATCGCGTAAAAAAATGGGTAAAAAATGACTTCAAACGGGCCAAAACAAATTTTAGCACAAAAGGACAAAACTAATGACGTGTTAGTTTGACTATGCTAACGTGGCAGTCTGACCGATGACGTAGCGTTAACCTACTGACGTGGCGCTGACGACAACTTCTTTTTCCCCAAAATTTCGGTGGCCGGATTGGTTTTCCTGGTGACTTTTTCGGCCAATTTATAGTAGAAACTTCCAATCGCGCGTGGGGGCGCGTGCCACCTCTGATTGGTTTAAATTTTATGTCAAAACGTTCTTCTTTAAAAGAGATTTTCGTTGATATATTATACGCCTTGTTTTGATCAACGATGTTTCGCGAAATAGTCCTGAATCGAAACTGTTGCGCGTGGAGTCCAAAAAATATGGCCAGAACTTGCGGCGGCGCGTGGAAGCTCTGGTGGTTGGGCGGCTAACATGGTTCGCTTCGTCTTGTCGAGGCGAATCTCCTGGTGTGGTCAGTTTCTGATTTTGTGCACTTTGATCCTACGAATCTGGACCAGGATGTACGAACTTCTTATTTGCTTTAACCTAAGGATCCGATACCACTAGTTAGGGTTTACACCCGCCCAAGAATACTTTTAGAAGCCGTGTATATCTGCAAATCAAAAAACACATACAAACACATACCAAACAATGGACACAAAGATTTATATTGGTTCGGCCAAAATAAGCCTACGTCCACTTAGAGCACTGTTTCACTATAATCAAAAAGAGGATTACAAGGGGTTTGATCAGTTGATCAAACACATGCGCACACACAGTGTATACTCAAGCATGTATCACCGGAATAATATAAGCTTATATTTATTCCTAACTCTCACCAAGAATAATACTAGCCTGTATCTCTTATATTCTCTCTCTCTATTTGTGCACGCAATATAATAGGAAAGATCCTATATTTATAGCGAATGATATAGAGGTGGTTTTGCCTTTTAGTTGATGTGTGACAACTTTCAATACAAAGGAGTCACCCTTATATATATAACATGATATTAGTAGGGATGACAATGAGGCGGGTACGAAACGAGTTCGCCTATATCCATTCCTGCCCCGTTTAATTTTTTAAAATACCATACCCTTTACGGGTTTTTCTCGGATTGTCTTTTCATAAATCATGCTCGCCCCATTAACACTTAATTATCAGTGTCATCTTCAATTATGGACAAAATAATTTGACAAAAAATAAAATAAAATAATCTAACATATGAAATTCTTTTAAATCATCCTGTTATTAAACTCTCTTCTTCTTTTTTTGTATATATTTTGTTACTCGTATTTTATTGGTCTTAAATGTCGAATCTTATGAAAAAGAACGGGTAATAACTAATAAAGTATTTAGGAATCATAAAAAATCTTATACATATAATAAATAAATAAAAATATAATAAATTAATGTAAACGGGGCGGGACAGGTATTTAACAAAACCCGAACCCGCCCTAAAATATGTGATAGGTTAAATTTCTTTTACCAAACCCCCTACAAAACAAAAAACGTACCCAAACTCTTGAATGAATGGGCAAAATGGGGTGGAGCTCCGGTGTGGATTGGTACAAATTGTCAATCGATATTAGAGATTCCAACTCTACATAAGGAAGTAATATCATCAGTTTTTTATTTCTCGCATCTGCGTGTGATTTTGTTTTTACCAAGATGCGAAAAATAAAAAATGATATAATATAATAACAAAATAGTATCATTGAACTCCTATCAGTTATAGCATGGACAGCATTTCAGTATCTTTACAAAAGTGGTAGCGGTGATCCATTCAGACTAGTCCAACATTACATGGGCCTGAGTCTGTTGGGTCTTGCAGGTTCGGACTTACCCCAAATTAAATTATGATACTTATTTTTAATTTTTTATTAATTCGGAATATATTGTTGGAAATTGAACTATAGCCCGCATACAGGGAAGGACTAAATTTTTATAGATGGAAAAAGTAATACGAACAATCATTATGAATTTAATTAATTTACATATTTCGTTAAATTAAGAAATATCATACAAGAAAATAAAGGAAAAAGAAAAGCAAAAGTCCTTTTATTTTTTTTTTTTATTATTTTTTTTTTTTTGGATAACCGTGAATTGGGCAGGATTGGAACATGTAAAAGTGTAATACTAAAGGAGATTCATTGCTGCACAGTGAAACAGTATTATTTATCCCTCTGGTCATGGTCAAGAAAGAGACTAAAGTGGTCAAGAAATTAAGAGGTAAAGGTTAGTGAAATTGCCGAACTTGTTTATATATATACATACACACACATAGTTAAAGCTGATATATATGAGTGAAGGAATCATCACTGTTTCCGGCATCCTTTAAACTTTGCTTCAACTCGGGGAGGCCTGAAATTCGGAAAATACGTAGAGGCTTTAGGCGAGATTCACTGTGAGACCTCTTTTATATAAAGTTTTGTGTGCTTAAAAATTATAAATTTAATTTTTTTTATTAAAAATATATATTGATATTGAGAAAATTAAAAACAATATTCATCTTGGTATTGTCCTGAAAATTTATTGTAGTGTAAGTGCGGTAGTTACGAGACCCCTAAGTGTAGTCGTGTGAAAAATTATTGTCGTTGTGCAAGTGCGGCAATCTCAAGAATTCTAACTGTAATCTCTAAACGTTGTGTGAAAGCGACAAGAATCTTCTAGTCATAATCAAAATAATAGTTTAATTTGGATTATAATTCGTTGGGTTGAAAAATTTTAAAAATATTTTTTTAGTTATAGTAATAATAATTGAAATATAAAATTTTGGATCCCTAAATCGTGAAATTGGATTAGGATTTAATACAAATTGGACTGTTAAACAAATTAAATTTCTTTTGGACCTATAGGAAAATATTATTTTAAAAAAATAAAATTAGGCCCTATATTGTATGATATACTCCTGAACATGGAAATGGCACATAGCCAGCCGTGCTTCAACTTGAAGAGTTTTGAGTACACATAGCCAGCCAGCTAAGGTGGTCTCTTTCAATGTAACCTTACGAACAAGAACAGAGAAATTATAAGGAGTCAGGAGCAATTATTTTCTTAGATTGAGCATATATACCAATACTTAGAACTTACACTAGTTAGAGCAACTGTGTTATAACCTAAACTTTTTAAACACATAAAAACAAAGAAAATGATCATTAACAAGCACCAAACAATACAACCACCATAGTCTCTTACAAACCATACATACATACATATATATATATATATATATATAACACTCAAAAGAGCTTAATTAAGCTCCATGGCCACTGACTCCACACATCTTTATTCAAATTCAAATTTCCCCATATTTTTTTTGGCATCAACATTTATACGTATTCCATTAACGATACATTTTTGCATGCACACCTTAAACTTCATCAACCACTCAAGTCATCATCTGACTAAACTCATGAAAATCAAGCTCACCATTCCCATCAGTATCAAACACGTCAATCATCGCCACACACTCATCATACGATTTCGTGTCCCCCAAGCGACTCAACACCCTCTGCAAGCTCCTCGGTGTTATGTGCCCCGACCCTTTCTCGAACTCAAACATCTCAAAAGCCGCCTTCAAATCATCGCGGCCACGACCACCACGACCACCACCCTCTCTCTTCATCAACCTCACAAAGTCTTGGAAGTCTATGGAGTTATCGCCATCTGTGTCAAGGTCATCGATCACGGCCTGAGCTTCTTCATGCGACATGTACTCGCCTATCGATCCAAAGTACGCTCTAAGCTCTATGGCGGAGATTTTCCCGTCATTATCGAAATCAAAGCGACGAAAGACTTCTCGTAGCTCCTCCTCCCATGTGGTGCATTTGGGAGTGATCGGAGGCGTGTTAGCCGAGGAGCGAGGAGAGCTCAAGCTTGAGCTCGACTTGCGGAGGCGAGGAGAGCTCGAGCTTGAGCTCAATTTGACACCCTTTTGAGGCATGCAACCAAAGGACTTGGGAACAATGGGGGCTTCCATCATGAGTTTGGGAGGCATGATTGGGATGGCTCAAGGAAGTGAACAAAATCTACTCACTTATATATAATTGTGGACAAAATGTACTCACTTATATATAATTGTGGTAAGCTGTATAAAATAGGGTAATGGAGGTGTGGAAGGTGCAGCGAAGGTGCTAGGTTGACGAAGAGGGGGAGAACTTTTTGTTTTTTTTTTTGGTGGGGAGGAAATTGCATGGAAGTTTCGTTTGGGGCCATGGAATTGACTGCTGCATTGACTATCGAATTATTTATTTTAAAATTAGTTTCATTTTAATTATCATCACAAATTTGTCAAATAATTAGAAGATGTCATTATTAGACCACAGTATTTTTTTTTTTTTTTTTTAAGAATATTAGACCATAGTATTGTTGCTCTATGGATACAAAACATCAATGCTTTAGCACCTCGTTTAAGGTGCAATTACAAGCATGAGTTTATATTGGGGGTGATTAATTCTCTCTTGATTAGTTGGACAAGAGTTCAAATACCTATTTTGAGAGTACTCAGTTTTTTTATTGCTTTCAGAAAACAATTTCTTGTTTTCATAATTTTTGAGAATAATTTTTAAATATACAAATTATCTTTTTCATTTTGTGTAATTGATATACACTAGCACGCGCATGCTTTGGAGTGGTTAAACGGCTGACATGGCCTTCATGTTGGCAGTCCTAAATATGTATTTGATGTTCCTTTCAACTTTAAATAAACTAATCTTTTTCTAATCTTTTTTGCCTAGCACATACCCTAGGTAGGTTAAGTCTTATGGTTTAAAGAGACATACAATGGTTAGGTTGGTCTTAGTCAGAATCACAAAGTTGTTTAATCAGTGTGCCCAACTGCCTAACAAGTGTAGTTAATGCGCCTAATTCTAACAGAATCATTCAATTAGTGTCCATCTGATTTTTTTCTTCAATTTATGACCATGGATTTGTTAAGAATGAAAAACAATTGTTAGAATAGTTGTGAAGAAGACCTGTTTGGTTTGTATTTCTGAAAGTTGTTCTCAAGAATTTTGAGAACGAAAAATAGTTTTATGATAACAATAAAAATGAGTTATATGAAAACAATCATTTTTATAATTGAGTTTTCAGAAAATTAAACTAAGCAAATTTTTTGACAGTTTTATGATTTTAATTTTCAGAAAGTAGAAAACTGTTTTCAGAACTATAAACCAAGTCATCCCTAAAAATCTTTTTTTTATATATATATAGATAAATTCATCCCTTTTAGAGGCCAAAAAATCATTTTGGTGATAAAATCGGATTGAAGTGAAGTCGCATTGACATTGGTGCTCTAAGGCACCACTACTTTGATTATTAATAAAAATAAATCAAAATCAGAAGAAGAATGAAATAATTTATGTTCAATTTATTTTTTAAATCTAGAATGCTAAATATTAATAAAACCTCCTCATATTAATAGTCCATGTTTGAATTTTTTTTCTTTATACCTTTTAAGATTTTAAAATTTATTATATTTAATTTAATTTAATTTACAGTATATTAATTGTTATCTTTATCGGTTCTTTTTTTTCTTTTTCTTCTTCTAGTTGGGACTACTATTATAAAGTACTTTCTTCCATGCAAGAAGACTCACATTACAAAAGGCAAGCCCATATAAAAACTTTTTTAGTAGTACGTAGTAGATTTCTTTAAGGGATGGGCCTTATTTTGACCGTCCAAACTCCAAATAAGAAGCTATGATAGATAACTATGCTGCACCCTCCAATGGCCCATAATGGTGGGAAAAGCCATCGGTGGCATGGTTCGCGGTCTCACCATATCACTCTTAAAATTAAATATCGAATAAGTATTTGAGATTGTGTGATATCGATCTTAAAACTCAGTATCGGATAAGTATTAGGATTGTGTGATACGTATCTATATCTTTCAAAAGAGTTACGAACAATCCAAAAATGAACAATCTAAAAGCGAACCATTGTCGGGGAACTACCCAAGTAGAAAAATTATTGACCACCCCATCAATAAGTCTAACATATGGTATTCCAAACCAACTAGGAGAAGTGGAGCCGCCGATAAGTCTAATATGGTATTCCAAATCAACTAGGAGAAGTGGTGTTCATCACGAGCAATTGATGAAATCCTTGCATGTATTACACATCTTTCCATTATTGCATTCGGGTGGTAAGTACCACGTGGATTATACCCTAGGTGCCCAACATTTTCTCCTCAAAGTAAGTAAGGGTTCGTTTGGGAACCATTATTTTTATTTTTGTTTTGAGAACCAAAAAATAAGAACAATTCTTGTTCTTGTTCTTGTTCTTGTTTTCTCACCCAAAATAACAAGAACAAAAAATATGTTTGGGGCAAAAAAATACACATTTTCTCATAATTTTTCCTCTCTACCACAATTCATTTTTTTTTTGAAAAATCTCAAAAAAAATAAAAAAATAATTTTTTGTTATTCCCTTTTTTTTTTTACTATTCACGAACAAAAACACAGGCAGAAGGTATGGGACTACCAGTTCACCACGGGGCCTAAAGCTTTCTATTAATCAACATTGGTCTAAGCCTAAAATCTACTTCAATAGATTCTTGATCAAATCTTATTGTCACACGTCTATCAAGGGCCTTCTTGGCCCAAGTAAGAAAACAAGTATTGTCGGTAGTAGTTCAATAATTTCAATAAGTAAATTAAACTATTATCTATTCGCATATTCTTTTTTTGAAAAAATATTATCTATTTCAAATATTGTGTATAATAATAATAAAATATACTAAATCCAAAACCGGTTACAACATGATTGTGTGTATATAATAGCCGCCGTGGAGAATCGTGTCCAGCTGGCTTAAAATAATGATGCCCCACGTGAGGTGCCATTGCTAAAGCCTGCACAACGTCCATGCTTCGCACGCGTGGCACACGCCTGATCACTAACCTCCACGTTATCACTGTCTTGCCACGCGTCATTATTTTGTGCTACTTCACCATGCATGGACCTTGGAAACTGTGTTTGGCACCAGAGTTCTAAAAGAGTAAAAAGTAGGCATATGTTTGCTCATAATTAAATGTATTTTTATTTTTATTTTATTTAATTTTTTTCAACTTTAAATGCGGACTAAATTCCAATATTTTTTAAGAACAAGGTGTATGATGATGTTGAGGTTGATACATATATTTTATTATTTATTAAAGGAGAATTCTATAAAATATAAATTATTTATTACTTACCTAGCGTTAATTTCTTTTTATACCAATTTTTTTCCTTTTTCAAGAATTGATATATATCTACTAATATATCCATCTTGCAAAATTATTTCATTAATGTACATGAATGAAGTCAATTAATGCGGTTCATTCTGATTAATTTCCGGAGTTCTTGCAAAATGATTTCAAATACGGTTACAATAATGCTCAGACTATGTTTGTCTTTGGGGATGAATTCAGAAGACTTGTGTAAAATGGTCCCTCACATAAATCGCTTGGAATTATATATGTTTGCAACAGTAATTTAACAAATTAATTACATTCAGTATACTTCGAGTATAATTGTATAAGACATGGTTGACTTCTTTTCAACAAAAACTTTATAAATCAAATTAATCGACTTTATTGGAGTCGAAAGTTATTAGCAAAAATTTTACACAAGCTTCTAAATCTTTTAAAATGTGGTTTACTTCAATAAATCATCATATGCTATTTAATTTAATCAATTAACTTCTATTGTGTTTATTTTGCCATGTATATTATTCAATTTCATCACTATCTTTCATTCTCCTCACATTTTGAGTCAAAATATCTAAACTACAATCCCTTAATAATATAAGGGGTTAATGAAATCAACCCTTAAAAAAATTATTTTTCAAAAATAAATTATATTTTTCGTAAAAATTATAAATTTCAAAATATATATATATATTTCAGAACAAATGATTTTTTCTAAAAAATAATTTTTTTTTGCGAAAAATATATATTATGTTCAAAAATATGATTTTTTTACGAAAAATATTTTTTTGTGAAAAATATATATTATGTTCCAAAATATGATTTTTTTTTGCGAAAAAGTATATATTATGTTCCAAAATATGAATTTTTTTCGAAAAGTATATATTATCTTCCAAAATATGATTTTTTTCCGAAAAATATTTATATATTTTTTTGAATTTATAATTTTTGCAAAAAATATAATTGATTTTTGAAAAATAATTTTTTTAAATGATTGATTTTACTAAACCCCCTTATATTATTGATGGTAGTTTAGGCATTTTGACTCAAAATGTGAGGTGAAGGGGCATAATTATGAAATTGAATAGTATATGGGGCAAAATGGACAAAATGAGAGTTAGTTGATTAAACTGAATAGTATAGGGGGGTTTCTTGAAATTAACCCTTTAAAAAATATGGAGTATTAGTTTCTTAAAATAATTTTTCTTTTTTTTTTATTTGTGGATAAAAATATCAATACTCCCTCCATCCCACAATAATTGTTCAATTTGAACTTTTTAATAATTTATTGATTTTTGTTGACTAGTGTGTAATTTTTAATTTTGTCCTTAATGATATAGTATTATGGTGGGTCTGATATTTGTTTAAAATTAGTGAAAGAGGGGTGATTGAAAAAATTGAAATGTTAAATTACATTGGAATTTAAACTGAACAAGTATTTTAGAATAAATAAAATTATAATAGTGGAGAATTAATATGGTACTAAAAGTTTTGGCAAGCACGAGTTCAGAACCTTAAGGGCCTGTTTGGGAACATGGTCTTGGGTTTGGTTTTGGTCTTGGTTTTTTATTTCAAGACCAAACCATGTTTGGTTGGTAGGTTTTCGACTTGGTTTTGGGTTTTTTGGAACCAACCACTAAAACAATGGTTTTGGCCTACAAATTTTGACCTCTCTTTCTCTCTAAAATTAATTTTTTCGAAAATAATTTTTTCCCGAAACATAATTTTTCAGAAATAAATAATTTTTTTCCGAAAATTAATTATTTTCCAAAAAATTATTTTTTCCGAAAATTAATTTTTTTTCCAATTTTATATATATATATTTTTAATACATATTAATATATATATATAATTATACCAAGACCAAGACTAAGACCAAGACCAAGATCAACTCCTTACCAAACATTATATATATGTTTTAGATTTACCTAAAATCACTTAAAATCACTAAAACCAAAATCACAAAACCAAGACCAAAATCAAAACCAAAACCAAAACCAAATTCCCAAACCCGCCCTAAATCATCCAATTTTGAGCACGTTCCTCTATGATTGATGTGAGTGGATTACTCAGTGTTATCTCTTCGATTTTAGCTCCAATGGAAACTTCAAAAAAATCATTTTAAAAAGATATAATATAATAAATTAAAGAATAAAAAGAAACTTTATAGAAATGTAGTGATAAACATGAAACATGCAAATGATATAGAAAAGGTGCCACGTCACACCTTATTCTCCAGCTTGCAGCGAGTCGAAACCGCCATTTGTCGTCTTGTAACTATGCGGTCCATGATCCATCCCTTATCTTAAGGTTGTTACTATCCTATACACAATAAATAAATAAATATATATATATATATATCGATCTGTCCCGGCATCACCTGAACCTTACAATTATTGTTTCGTGTCGTGTAATTAAACTCATTTTACCAATTTTTTCATTTCTTTTTTCTCACTTTTCAAAATTCTGTTGCTTTGATTTACACTATACACAAGAAATGCAACCTTCTTGTAAGGCTCGGTTCTTGTAAGGTTGTGTAATTTTGGAATTGCATTATAATTATAATTAATATAATTTTAAATATATTATTTGAATAAATTTTGAAATTCAAATATAATTAAATTTGAATTCTAAATTCGATTTGAATGTGAATTTTAATACAAATCCAATTTAAATGTGAATTTCAATCATAAACCCAATTCGAATGTAAAATATTATAATCTTGAATTAAATTAAACAATATAGATAGATTTAAATATACAAATATATGTATGAAACTATTAATATATATATACATATGTATATGTGTATATGTATATGTATGTGCATGTAATATACATGTATGTGAATATGTAAATATGTATGAATTTGTGTGTATGCATGTGTATTCATAATTTTATATATATATTCATTTATGTGTACAACTATACATATATATATATACATGAGTGTATATATATTTGTATGTATATGTGTGTGTGTATATATATGTATATATGTTTATATATATAGACATGTATATAGGTTTTTGTAAATATATATGTATGTTTGTAGTTGTGAAAAATTGATTGTTAGAGAGGATTTATTGGATTGAAGACTTGGAGAATATTTAAAATTGGAAATCACAATTTCTTATGTAAAATTCAAATTGTGGAATTGATGGATTTTGAATTGGAATGCAATTCCAAATCTAAATTATTTAGAAGCAAACGAATAATGAAATATTTGGAATTAGAATGCAATCCCAAATCCAAAGTCCGGTGCACCGAACGGACCCTAAATGTGTTTCATTTTGAGTGAATTAAAATGGAAAATCTTTGCTTTGAAGTTGTAGAGCTTGGATGAATTTTAAGGCCATGTTCAGCTACTACTAGTAGGGCCAAATCTAAAGTACCATTCTATTTTGATTTTCATGAACTTGGACATTATAATAGATCTAGTTCAAGGTTGGATTTTCATGAACTTGGACATTATAATGGATCTAGTTCAAGGTTGGGTTGTATATACATACCCTTCTTTTAATGAGATTGTCTTACTTCAAGTGAGTTCATATGAGTAATTTACCAAAAATTGTAAAATTCAAAACGAACAAATATTTGTCTACTTAATTTATATATTTCAAAATTGTTTTTAAGAATTTCAATAACAGAGAATAATTTTACAGTTTTCTGAGAACAATAAAAATAAATTTTTTGAAAATTATCTTTTTTGTAATTAAATTTTCAAAAAGTTATTTTTAAAAAACTGAACCAAACAGAATTTTTTACAATTTCCTGATTGTCAATCTTCTGAAAACTAAAAATTATTCTCAGAAATATAAACTAAGCACACCCTTAACACTTGGAATTTGTAACAGACTAATTTTGGTTATTTTCTTCTTTTGAAGAGGTTAGCTTACACATTGAAATTATTTAGCTTATGTGAGCTGAAGCATGCAAGAACCATAATGATATAAGATTCAAGACTTGAATCCATTGCATTTCCATAAAAAGATGTAAGGTGATATAGGATTCAAAGACTTGAATACATTGCATTTTCATAAATAAGATGTAAGGTGATATAGGATTCAAAGACTTGAATACATTGCATTTTCATAAATAAGATGTAAGACAAGTATTGTTGAATTGAATTCCATGATATTGCATTTGTGCGTGGAGTTGGTCTCGATGAATTAATCGAGATGCACATATGTTGATTTGGATATTTTGATTATAAATATAAATATATATTTATATATTAGTATTATTCTTCGAACAATGTTTAAATATTATCTACTCTGTAGTGGCGGTCAAATATCTTCACCCCACTAAAGGTAATTGAATAAGCCAAAACTTAAAAATAGTACTAAATGTCATATCTTCTGGTACACCAAAGCCACAAACTACAAATGATGTGCACATTATCACTACATATTTTAACACAAATATCAAATGCATTGCTGGCCGTTTATTCCTCTTTACGTTTACAACCGTCGAACTAGATTGATTTTACATGAAAAAATATCCTCTCATTTTACTCTTGAAACTCGTTCTATTAAAAAAATTTAATGATTCAAATTCAATTTTTTAATCAATCAAATTTTACTAAATTAAAAATTAAGACTCAGCCAATCAAATAATCAGATTAATCATTTATATAATGCAGGTGAATTTTACTAGACAATATTGTAGACAACCCTTCTGACATGGTCTACAAATCAACCAACCAATTGGGTCCATGACCCTAGCAAATAATGCAATTGTTTAAAGAATCAACCGCAAGAATATGCGTCCTGCACAATTTATATATAAATATATACTTTGAAGATGTGTTTAATTAGCATTATCCAATGTTTTTTGGTATTAATATGTCTTACCTAGTGTCATAAGTTAATTTGAAGCATAAAGGAAGAATATGCCAACTCATGGAAGGAGTCAAGTTAGTAATCATACAACATCATTACTGTTTTTTTTTTTCCCTTAACAAATTTAGAATCAACTCATGGAAATTCCTTTTGTCGGTATACAAAATAGATAATTTTACTAAGTCGATTAGATAAAAATGTAACTTCACTTAAAATTGATAAAATTTTAAGTAACAAAAACGTCATTCATTAGTGAATAATCTACTGTTAAAATTCGGAAAAAAAATTACTACAAGAGAATTTATTTTTATTTAAGGCTTACAAATTAACTTTCACACTTAGATCTTGAGCTATTATGGAATGGAATTGGGGTGGTTTCATTTCAAATCTTTTCATCTTTAAGGTGTCCATTTTTCCAACAAATAGTGTACTCCATTAAGATTAGGATTCAACAACTCACTCTAAAATCAAATTGAATAAATCCATAAATGCATATAATACAACATTGCCTAAAGAATAAAATTAGACAAAAAATTTGTCATGGAGACACGTGGGTCCCAACGATTGTTGATCAATATCAAGTCCTCTCCCTTTAAATTCACCTACATGCACATTCAACCTTTCCATCAACAACAACATCACTAACTCCAATAGAGAGAGAAATCACCACCTCCAAAACACTATTCACCCTCGCCACCTATATATCTATATCACTGTGTGTATCTGTGTGTAAAATAGAGAAATAGAGAGATGAAGGAGGCCTTGTCAAACACACTTTCTTATTGTGTCAAAGAGAGGAAGCCTTGTGTGAAATGGGTCGAGAAAATATTCAAGGACTGTCTTTGCAATACGAGTGACAAAGTTTCATTTGGGTTAGGGCTTGCGAGTCTTGTTTGTTGGGGAGTTGCTGAAATTCCACAGATTATTACCAATTTTCGCACAAAGTCTAGCCATGGAGTCTCTATACTCTTCCTCCTCACCTGGGTTGCTGGGTAATTTCGTAATTTTGCATTTTTTTTTAATTATCCTTCACATTTAAAACTCCCAACTTATTTTGTCTGTTTTAAATAATTACATTTTGTTTTTTCACTTTTTGTTAATGCAGTGACGTTTTTAATCTAGTGGGTTGTTTTCTTGAACCAGCGACAGTAAGTCATGTTCTTCTTGATCATATCAATATCAATTTTAGAAGATAAAAACACTAATATATATATATATATATATATATATATATATATATATACATATATAAGGTTTGAATTGATGAACCTGGTAAGTTAAAAGCAGTCTGATCAGTCTCAGAGCTGCCATGTTGCTTTGCAGACCAGAAACATCATGAGAATGGGCATGCCCTCTCTCTTTCACACACACACACACAAATATATAGCTCTCTTTCACACACACACACAAATATATAGTTCTCTCTCTCTCTTCTCTCTCTCATTAATATTTTTAAGTTTCATGTTGTGGATGCAGTTGCCTACACAGTTCTATACAGCTTTGGTAATACCTCTTTCTTTCTTTCTTTCATTTTGAGCTTTTTAGTTACACACTTGCACTAAAAAATCAGGTATTTATTGCTCACAACTGATATATATATATATATGTGTATATATATATATGTGGTTGTTATTTCATTTGACTCATCTAGTACATTAACTACTATTAACTCACAATTAATATTTGTATTATTATATTTCCTTAATACAAGTTTATACTATATATATAAATAAAATGCTTATTTAGCAAGTGCACTATTTAACCGTGCCCCGTTGACATTGGTCAGATGAACAGTCATACTTTCGAATTTTTTACCATAGACATGCATATCTTGTTATTTTCCTTTTGGACGGAATCTATTTATAATTCGAGTTTGTTGTTGTGTATTTTGTAGCTATACACTGTAAGCACTATAGTGTTAGTGTTGCAGAGTTTGTACTACGATCACGTGTATCGCTGGTTGATATACAAAAGGATTGAAGAGAATCAACCGGTACAATTCCATTAGTCTGTTTATATTTACATCCCCATTACATATAATATGTACATGCTTATATATGTGTGGAAATTATATTCGTATGCACAATTTCTAAAATTTAATATGCAAAAATCTTTTTCCATAGGTCGAAGAGGTCAAAGAACCCTTGAAACCTCCAAGACCAGCTGATTCAGGAATTCCCATTACTGGTGGCAGATCTAATGGCACAACCAAAGCATTTTACTACACGTGCGTGTATACGTATTTACTGTATTATTGGTACATTTGTCGGTAATGGAGTAGTCACAACAGCCTCACTTAATCTCGAATTTGAATCCTTTTGGATGCATCGAACGATTTAGATGGTGTATTGAAAGAGTGCTAAACACGGTGAAAAAAGGAAACTAAATGATTTTAGTTTGTAATAAAAAATTATACAAAATGTTTACTTGATTGAGTTCATGAAATTCGGTTATGAAAATGTCTGTTTTCATGGAATTGTTTTTTATTACTCAGCGTTCTTGAGAATAGTTTCTTGATATGCAAATCAAGCATACCCTATGCTTTTGAATGATTTTTTTTCAACTTTAATTTGAAGACGCTAATTTCGTGCTACGAACGTGACATAAATAGGGAGTTTCTTGTTCGGCTCTCCTTTCGATAGTGACTAAGTAAATTTATAGGTCGGCGAGATCGTTGGCGAGCAGCAGTACTCCACCTATTAGGTCTTATCTAAGGACTGCACAAAGTGGTCCCTCAGCAACGGGACTTGATAATGACTCATCATCAGAGGATGATGAAACAGTTCAAGTTTCATCCAACAAAACTCTTAGCCATCCTAAGACTATACCACGATCCGTAAGTCTTTAAATTTAGAATTTAATTTCCATTTACCAAGTCTATAATTTCTCTTATATTTTGGTTCACTAAACACATTTACAAAGTTAATTAGTCATATTAATTAAATGAAAAATGGCATTACAGTTGTTATGTCTAACCATTTTGCATTGCCAACTAAATTTCTGCATTTGATTACATTTCCTTTGTAGCATTCGAATTCATTCTTTAAATTTGTATGTATCAACTTGACTATACTTTAATTAATTATGTTATATTTTAGGGTGTGTGACACCACCATGATGGATTAGGGGAAAAAACAAATAAATGAGCAATTTTGGATTTACTTCAAGCATGAGATGAACTAGTGTATGTTTGGTTTAGTTTTTAACAGAACAAAAATGTCATTTTCAGATTACTTAAAAGTAAGAGAGACAGAAAGAGAAAGAAGTTCAAAGATTTTTTTAATTGATAACTACTTTAAAATGTTTTCTGAAAACCAAATTTTAAAGAAACCTTGTTTGCATGAAACAATCTTTTGTATTTGTCCGATCAAAAACAGTTATCTAGATTCATGAGTTCTTCAAAACCAAACATATCTTTATCCTTCATAGTTATGGTGGTCTTCAATTTGCCTAGTTGTATCTGATGATGAAGAGTATCACTCATTTTTAAATGTCGATTTCATATATTTTCAGGCTGGTTATGGAGCAGCATTCCTCACCACAGCGGCTACTTTGCCTCCACGGAGTATGGCTTTGATGCAAACATACGTCGGATTCAGTACTTCAAGGAGACTTCTGCATGTATAATTAATAGTATACCGAATCGAATTAATTTTGATCTTATATTTTTCGTATAATTTCTTGTAATGTTCAATTTATGATTATTAATGCTACAATTATATATTTGTGTGTTGCATGTAGGAACAAGGGGCAGAGCACAGTGCCTACGGCCAATTGTTGGGATGGATGATGGCTGCGATATACATGGGCGGTCGAATCCCTCAAATATGCTTAAATGTAAGTTTAAATCCGAGCGCTGTTAGAAGCAATATTGTGTTTGTGTGCGCATTTGCTTAAACTTTAAATAAAAGAAAATTTAAATTAAATAAAAAATAATTGAACGAAAAATTTGTACCTAATTGAAGTTAATTTTTTTCTGTGACCAGATTAAAAGAGGGAGTGTAGAGGTGAGTCTCTTACTATTGGATTATTTATTCAAATCATAAATGAGTTAACTAGTAGTGCTTAAATTAGTTCAAGAACTTAATTAACATGTTGTTTGAATAATTTTGCATAGGGCTTGAATCCTCTTATGTTCGTCTTTGCACTCATTGCTAATGTCACTTATGTTGGAAGGTCTGGTCCCTCTCTCTATATATGATATATATATATACATATATGTATATATAGATAATATGTGCACATGCATAATTGTATGTATCTGTTTATGGGCTCTAAAGCTTGTGGAATATACTGCAGCATACTTGTAAGGACCACTCAATGGCATAGTATCAAAGCCAATATGCCTTGGTTGCTGGATGCTGTAGTTTGTGTGGTGCTTGACTTATTTGTATCCTTCTCATCAACCTCTTGTTAAAAAGCTACAATATAAGCTACACTAATTGATTGAGATTATAGTAGTTTTTATGTGTCATTGTAAATAGGTGTCTTTGTGTGTGTGTGTGTTTCAAATATATATATGTATGTATATATAAATTGTTCCACATTTTAAATGTTGCACCTTAACAAGCATGACAAAAGATACTGTTGCAGTACATCTACTACAGATATATGAAGAAGAGGACTACTACAAGGGAGGAAGAGGACTGTGGACACCACTATAAAAAAGCAAATAAAGTTATTTTGTCTTGACTGCTTGTTACATTTGGGATTAGAGGTCCAGTATTGGATTAAGAAACTAATTACTAGCTAGCTTCAGTTGCTACCTCTGTGAATTATCTGTTCTATAAGAATATGTTTAATTTTTGTATGATGATTTTAAGGGGTTTTGTTGCGTTTGGAAGCAAGAGGCAGGTAATTACTAATTTGATCAGAGAATTAGAAGGTAATTAATTGGGAAATTTTTTACTTATAATTAGGGCTGCAAATGAGTCGTGCCAAGCCGAGTTTTGGGTTGTTCAGGCTCAGCTCATTTGTTTGTAGCTCTGCTTAGGCTCGTGATGAGTTTCAAAATTTGTGATCGGGCTAGAGCTCGTCATGAACCTGAAAAACTCGGGCTCGTCTCATTTAAGAAAAAAAATTAATTAATATATAAAATAGGTTCAAACTCCTTTTCAAGCTCCTCAGTCTCGTTTTACTAGCATTATATTTCTATTATGATTTTTCATTCATTTGTAATAAAATGAAATAGAAAAGCTACACTTAAAATATTATTAGTCAAAGAACTTAATTTAAATGTGTAATTACAAACTAATACGAATTTTATACGAGCTTATGTTCACAAACTCAAACGAACCTATACGATTTCATATTCACGAACATATACGAGTCGAGTCCACCATTACTCAAAGCTCGGCTCGTTTGTTATATATGTTATATATAAAGGGTGACTATTTTGTATTGAAAGTTCTCTCACATCGACTAAAAGGCAAAACCACAACTATATCATTTCCTATAAATATAGGATCTTTCCTATTATATTGTGTGCACAAATAGAGAGAGAGCATAGAAGAGATACAGGCTAGTATTCTTCTTAGTGAGAGTTAGGAATAAGTATAAGCTTATACTATTCCGGTGATACAGACGTGAGTATACACTGTGTGTGTGCGTGTGTTTGATCTGTTGATTAACCCCTTGTAATTCTTTCTTTGATTATAGTGAAACGGTGCTCTCAGTGGACGTAAACTTATTTTGGCCAAACCAATATAAATCTTTGTGTCCGTTGTTTGATGTGTGTTTATGTGCGTTTTCTGATTTGTAAGTACACACGGCTTCTAACAGTATTCTTGGCTGGGTGTAAAAACTCTAACAAGTGGTATCAGAGCTTCAGGTTGAAGCAAAGAAGAAGCCCGTACGTTCTGGTCCATATTCGAAGATCAGACTTGCCCTAAATCAGAAACCAACCATACCAAGAGTTTTGTATCGACGAGACGAAGCCAACAGTGTCAAGATCATCATCGAAAAGTTATGCACGTGCCCCCATGTGCCACCTAAAGTTCTGGCCAAATTTTCGGCTTCGACGCGCAGTAGTTTCTGTTCGGGGCTCTTTCGCGGAGCATTGTTGATCCATACAAGGAGTATAATATATTGACGAAAAGCTATTTCAAAGATGAACATTTTGACACAAAAATAATCCCCATAGGTGCTGTAATGCACCAGCACGTGCCCAGAGAAGGTACCGACGTCGTCAATAATTTTTTGTCTTTTGTGCAAATTTGTTTTTTTGCCCGTTTGGAGTCTTTTTTGACCCGTTTTTGACGCGGTCAGAGGCATTCTTAAGGTTTTGAACCGTTACGGACGCAATCGTGTGATCATTTTTTGCGTAATTTGACTTTGAACACCTCGAATAGGCTTAGTGGGAGCTTTGGCTAAAGAAAATACAGGTATGATCGAGAAGTTTAACGATACAAACTTTGCCTATTAGAAGATGAAAATTGAGGACATGTTATTCCAGAAAAATTTGTTCTTGACATTAGAAAGGAAGAAGCCATAATCGATGAAAGATGAGGATTGGACAATCCTAGATCGAAAGGTTCTCGGTACGATCAGACTGACGTTGTCAAGGTCCGTCGCCTTCAACATCAAGAATGAGAAGACAACAAAGTCTCTCATGGATGTTCTTTCGAGCATGTACGAACAGCCGTTTGGAGCGAATGCGGTACATCTCATCACTAGATTGGCAAATCTGAAGATGTCCGAGAATGGGAAGGTTAGTGAACACATCAGTGTTCTTAATGAAATTGATGAGCAATTGGAATCAATTGAGATGCCAATCATTAGCAAAATGAAAACAACTTTTCTAATAAGCCAATTGCCAGAGAGTTGGAGTGCCACAAAAGCTGCAATCAGATATGTTCAGGGGTAGAACCGTTACAGTATGATTCTGTAGTGAGTATAGTACTCACAGAAGAGATCAGAAGATAGACGCCAAACTCTTCTAATAGTGGCTCAGCATTGAATGTTGACACCAGAGGCAGAGGTTCGAATATAAGGAAAGGCGGAAGTAATGGACGTGGCCTTTCCAAGTCGAGACAAGAGTCTCAAAATTCCATTGAGTGTTAGAATTGTGACAAACTTGGTCATTACAGAGATTAGTGCTGATCCCCGTAGAGTGTAGTGGATGACAAGACTGAAGTGAGTTTTGTCTCAGAAGATGATGCGTTGATATGCTCTTTGGAGAACAAGACAGAATTTTGGGTCTTGGACTCTGGAGCATCATTTCATGCCACCTCAAGTCGAGAGCTCTTTGAGAGCTATACACCTGGAAACCTTTGCAAGGTTTATTTAGGTAATGATCAACCCTGCAGTGTTGTTGGAAATGGTGAAGTATATATCAGACTCAGTGGATCGATATGGAAACTGAGGGATGTCAGACACATTCCAGACTTGAGGAAGAACCTGATCTCAGTAGGCCAGTTGGTGAGTGAAGGTTATGTGACCACTTTCAGTGAAGATAAGTGGAAGATTTCCAGAGGGGCTATGACTAGACCTGTAAACGGGTCGGATTCGGATCGGATCTGTCCTGATCCGATCCGAATCCGATTAGCATATATCCGATCCGATCCGACCCGATAACCCGATGGATTTTCACTTAATTGATCCAAATCCGAATTTGTTTATTTTCGGATATCCGATCCGATAACCCGATCCGATTAGGTAAAAAAAAATGACAAAAAATTATTAATTTTTTTTTATTTTTATGTTATTTTTTAAGAATATTAAACACTAAATTATATATTTTACAATCAATACTTATAATACATGACTATAAAAACAAAAAAATGAAAAAACGAAAAAAAAAATTGAAACATAATTTAGTATACTATTTAATATTTACATATTAATAACATAATATATATGTGTATATATAAAATTAATCGGATCGGGTTATTATCGGATCGGATTAGGCAAATCCAAATCCAATTTGTTAAGGAATCGGATTATCGGATTCGGATCGTATTCGGATTATCGGATTTTTTTTCTAATCCAAATCCGGCTAATTGGATCGGATTCAGATCGGATTCGGGTCAAAATCCAATCCATTGACAGGTCTAGCTATGACTATAACACGAGAGAAGAAAGAAGGTATGCTCTACACAACCACCAATTTTAACAAAGTGATTACAGTTGTAGAAGGCAAAGAGGATCATAACTTGTGGCACCAGAGACCTGGTCACATGAGTGAAATGAAGCTTGCAATTATGTTCTCGAAGGGAAAACTACCAGTGAAATCGATGGACATCGACTTCTGTGAGTGTAAGCATAAGAGGGTTAGTTTCAAGAGCAACAATAGAAGTCTCACAGTGGAGAAACTTGAGTTAGTTCACATGGGTATCTAGGGGCCAACAACTATCTCATCTCTTGGCGGAAAGTCTTACTTCGTGACTTTCATTGATGACCATTCCAGGAGGATATCTGTTCACTTCTTGAAACATAAAAGTGAAGTCTACGATGTGTTCAAGAAATGGATAGCCATGGTAGAGAAGGAGACATGGTTGAAGGTAAAGAAACTGAAATCCAACTTTGGTGGCGAAAACGAAGACTTCGAGTTCAAGATTTTTGCTATGAGAATAGTATCAGATTAGAGAAGACTGTTCCAAGTACACTACAACAGAATGTATGAACCGGAAAGTGACTGAGATAGCCAGAAGCATGCGCATTCAGGCAGAGTTGCCAGAACAGTTCTGGGCAGAAGCAGTCAGTATAACAACGTATCTTATGAATCGTGGTCCATCAGTACCATTGGAGCACAAAATACCAGAAGAGGTATGGAGCGGTAAGGCACAGAGTGATCCTGTGTATGTTGAGATAGAAGATGTTCTAGACAGTGAAAGTCTTCAGTCAGAAGAACATGTTGCAGATAACAAGACTCAATAGGTTGATACACCGCATAATTTGTTACTTATAGATGGAGATGAACCAGATGATGATGAAGCATGCAGTGCAGCAGTTGCGAGCCAGTGGGAGCTTGCGATGGAAGATGAGATGAAGTCCCTTATCCTCATCAAGACATGGAAGCTAACAAAGCTGCCGGTAGAGAAGAAAGCTCTCCATTCTTTAGTTGTGAAACTGAATATCATTCATTCAAGCATTGTTGAAGCAAAATTTTTGTCAAGGTGACCTAAAGGAAGTGTGTTATATGCAGCAACCGGAAAGTCTCTTTGTGAAAGGGAGAAAGAAGACAAACGCGACAAAGTTTGTAAGGCAAAGTTAGAAACGATAGTGGTTGTAAGACAGAGTGGCCAGATGCAATAGAGGTCGCAGGTTCTGTAAAAAGATAGATATTGCTCATTTAGTGTGAGCTATTAGTATGGTCACATTGACCAAAGTGGTGACAAGAGAAAAACTAAAGTTGTGCACAACTTCAATGAGTCTTCAAGCTTGAAGACATGAATGAAAGCATCGTACTGCAGTGATCATTGATGAAGTTGATTGATGGTGACAAAGTCGTCAAGTGGGAGATTGTTATATATAAAGGGTGACTACTTTGTATTGAAAGTTGTCCCACATCGACTAAAAGACAAAACCACATATATATTATTTCTTATAAATATAGGGTCTCTCCTATTATATTGTGTGCACAAATAGAGAGAGAACATAGAAGAGATACATGATAGTATTCTTCTTGTGTGAGAGTTAGGAATAAGTATAAGCTTATACTATTCCGGTGATACAGGTGTGAGTATACACTATGTGCGTGTGTGTGTTTGATCTGTTGATCAATCCCTTGTAATCTTCTTTTTGATTATAGTGAAACGGTGTTCTCAGTGGACGTATGCTTATTTTAGTTGAACCAATATAAATCTTTGTGTCCGTTGTTTGGTGTGCGTTTGTGTGTGTTTTCTGATTTGCAGGTACACACGGCTTCTAACAGTGTTCTTAGGCGGGTGTAAAAACCCTAACAAAATAATCTTGAAAATCGAGATCATGTTCGGCTTGTTTAAATAACAAACGAATCCGAGCCGAGCAGTAACTGTTCATGAAGAACTCGGTTGATTTACAACCCTGCTTATAATGTCGTTTAATTTAACATATAAATATTATGTATTTATTTCTTTAATTTTCTTTTTCTCTGTTAGAATTTGGGGTTTGGGGGTGAGGGCAGCTTTTGATGGGCTTAAAGGCCTAAAAGAATGGGCCAACTTCAAAAGACTTTCAAGCCATAAAGAATGGGCCAATTTCAAAAGACTTGCAAGTTAGTAGATATTTCCTCCATAAAATTGAATAATTAGAAGTGGTGTTTCTGAGCCCCTAAAAAGTAAATATATGAAATATATATATATATATATATATATAAATTCTTCTCTTTGGGATGGAAAAATATCTTGCTTCAGTGGATACCTGCCCCGGCCCGCCCAATTTAGAACGGTTATAGGGCCATTTAGTGCTTGTTTGGTAGACGGTGTGGAGTTGGTTTTTGGTTTTGGTTTGGTTGGAGTTGGGTTGGAGTTGGGTTGGTTGGAGTTGGTGTGGTTTTATTTTGGTTCAAAATCATGTTTGATGCAGATGGTTTTGGTGTGAGAAAAAGTGATGCTGAAAAACCAAACCATGTTTGGTAGAGTTGGTATGGGTTAAAATTATGAATATTAATATATTAATAAAAATATTTATTAATATATGAGTTTCACATTTTATTTATTAATAAACATTAATATATATTAATATTAATATATGGGTTTCACATTTTATTTATTAATATATATTAAAATATATTAATATATGGGTTTCACATTTTATTTATTAATAAATATTAATATTAATATATTAAAATATATTAATATTATAATATTAAAATATATTAATATTAAAATATATTAATATTATAATATATTAATATATTTAATTTTTCGAAATATTTAATTTTTCATAAATATTTAATTTTTCAGAATATTTAATTTTTTGAAATTTATTAATATAAAAAATGAATTTGCTACAGTGTTGGTACCAAAACCAAAACCATGAACCATCAAAAATGATGGTTCCAAATTTTGGCTCATTCCTTCACAAAAGTTGCACCATGAAATTGCTACAGTGTCTATTCCAATTTTTCACACCATTTGCCAAACATGGAGTGGAGCAAAATTTTCAAACCAAACCCAAAATTTTGGCTCCACTCCATGTTGCCAAACAAGCACTTAATGGTTTTGGAGCAGAGAAGGGATTAAGATTGAAAACTTGGAAAAGTTACAATTTTGTCTTTATACTATTTTAATACATCAATAATGTTAAATATATGCAATTACTAAAATGTTTTTCGTATGATTCTTCTTTGACAATTTTTTTGAATGTTTTACGGCAATATTAAGTATCAAGTGGAGTTGAGAAGTTCAGTCTCTGTTTCGTATAGCTTAAAAGAGAAACATAAACAATTTTGAGAAGCCGGTATCCCCCAATTTCTTTAAAACGTTATTCCAAGATCCAGAAGCTCTTCTAAAATTTTTCTTAAACACTATTCAAAATAGTTTTTTCCTCCAAAAAATCAAAAGCAACGTTTGAAAAACCAATCCAAACAGGATTTCATTTTTCTTTGCATAATAAAAAAAAAAATTTGTTATTATCTCATAGGAAATACCATTTCTAGGCCCTAAAAGTGATGAATAATTTGATAGATAATTTGGGTCATGGACTACAGTTCAATGGAAAAGCCATTGACTGAGGCCTGAAACAGTGTGAAGCATAATTTGATTATATATGAGGCCCATTCTAGAGTTAGAAAAGAAACTTGCTGGGCTTGCAATAAACGTGTAAATGAGGATTTGGGCTCTTGGAAGCTATGCAAACTAAGCTAATAGTTTTAATTAATTCCCTTCAAGATTGGTCCATAACCTAATGTGGTTCCACTCCACCATTGGTAAAATCATCCGTTATGGTTGTCATTCAATTAAAAAAAACTCCGTTCTAGAACTCCACGTATTTTTTTTATCAAGTTAATGAATTATATAAAAATTATTAATGCCGGTCTTAGTTATTTTATTGTTGTTGGTATCGATCTCGATCCAGGCTTCAATATCGATTTTTTTCTAAGAAAAGCGAATTCGAAAGACAATGCATATACGGCTTTAAAAATGAAGAATAATTTGAAGTCGAAATCCGAGATGACATATTTCTATGAGAGCTAGTAAGTTAAATAACCATTAATATATATATATATATATTTTTTGGTGGTAATGACTTTCTCTACATTTTTTACTCAATAGATATTTTTAAACATATATGTTTTAATCGTGATCTTCCATAGTAGGTCTATGTTCTTGGGAGCATATGTGAGATGTATGACTGATTGTTTCTTATGGCCTTTTTTAGTATAGATGGGAATTAATTTCGTAACAATGACATGGTACCACATCATTAAAAATGCACCACTAGGCACTAGCAAGTTGTCAATGATGTAGCTCTCTATTTAATTTTTTATTTATGCGACTTTGTTTGAATGAGAGAGTGAGAGAAACATGCATTTGTAAAGAATATATCAAATATAAAACATTATTAAAACCAAAATAGACATTTTCTATACTAGATTTGGAATTGAAGAACTTTTGTTTTTGTTTTTGTTTTTGTTTGTCTTTAATTCTTTATTATTGTTTTTTGGTCATTTTTATTTTTATTTTTTTTAATAGAAGAAATCCTAAAAAATAAAAAAAATGAGCCCCTGTTAGAGAAATCACAAGCTGATTATTTAGGATTAAATCATAAGTTGATTACCTAAGATTTCTCTTTATATAATTAATTATGTTTATAGATTATATTGTACAGCTCTACTTGAGTTTAGGAATTGATTCCGTGTAATTGATATTTTCTATTTTTGTTTGTGATTATAGTCTGTATAAATAAGATACAAAAGTAATGGAAAGATTTGAGCTTTTCTAAAACCTTATTGTGTGTTAAAGTTTATATGGTATTAGAGCCTTCTAATACTCAAACGAGTTTTTCAATGGCCTCACCTAGCTCCCCCATCTTTACCTCATATGAAAGTAATCCTACTATCCTTTCGCTTCCGCTACCCTCCGATTCCAATACCACCTTGATCTCCATTAATACTGCAGCCTAAGCACCTTTGAAGCTTACCCCAGATAACTTCTTATCATGGCATGCTCAATGAAATGGTCTTCTAATAGGTTACAATCTCTAAAGGTACCTTGATGGTTCCTTCCCTTGTCCCTTGGAAATGGTTACTGGAAATGGAAAAGAAAGACCGAATCCTGCCTATATCACATGGTATCGTCAAGATCAGTTGCTTCTCAGTGCCATATGTGCCTTTCTTTCTGAGAAGCTTCATCTGTTTGCAGCCTCGACTAAGGCATTTCATGAAGTGTGGTGTCGTCTTTACACCACATATACCAAGCTATCATGTTCGCGAATCCTCCGAATAAAGAAGAAAATCAACGCCCCTCAAGCTGGTCGCAGGGTTATTGACTACATGCAAAATGAAAAAAGTGTCGATGATGAGTTATCCATGATTCGCAGTAATCCAGTTGAAGAAGAAGACTTGGTATTTGCCATACTCAATGACCTAGATCCCATGTTCAAAGATATCTCAACAGCAGTTCGGGCTCGCGATAGTGATATCTCATTTGAAGAGCTTCATGAGAAACTATCAGAATATGATGCCTTTCTCAAACGATGTTCCCAATGTTATGATGATGCTCAAATTACTGATAATGTCGCCAACAAGGCCGGATATCAATCATGCTGTAACAACAACAAATTTGGAAAGTTTAATAACTCTGGAAATTACAACAAACATGGTCATTTTCAAAAGAAAAATTAGAATTCTAGTCAGAATTCCAACAAATTCAATGGCTCAAATAATCAAAATTTTCATAAACTTGTTTGTTAATTGTGTGACCAACAGGGTCATGTTGCTCGCAAGTGTCCGCGTCTCCAACTTCCTCAATGGACATATCAACCTCACCTTAATTCCTCCCCGACTATGGCAATTTTGGTTCTAATCCACATGCTTATTTTGCTGGTCAACCTAGTGCATCTACTGGCAACTGATTGGTTGACTGTGGTGCAGCTCACCATGTCACCGCTGACCTTAATAATCTCTCCATCCATTCAGAATATGAGGGTCTTGATAACATGGTTATAGGCGATGGTAAAAGCTTCACATCACTCATACTGGTTCCACAAACCTACTTTCATCTTCAAAAACATTTCTATCTAAATGATGTGCTTTATGTTCCTAGCATGAAAAAGAACCTCATTTCTGTTTCTAAATTTTGTTGTTCTAATAATGATTCTATTGAGTTCTTACCGTCTTCATTTGTTGTGAAGGATCTTCGCACGGGAGCACCTCTAGTGCAATGGCGAAATAGGGATGTAATTTATAAGTGGTCATCACATGCATCTCCTCAATCCTTCTCATCACCCATCTCGTCGTCGCCCATCTTTTCCTTTGCTAGTGTCAAAACTATTCTCCAAGATTGGTATAATAGTCCCGATCACCCATCTTTAAAAATTTTTAAACATATTATCTCATCGAATGTTTTACCTATCTCTTCTAGTCAATAATTTCTTTGTAATTCATGTAAGTGCAATAAAGCTCACAAACTTCCATTTTAATTGTCTACATTGCAAAGTATTTCTCCTCTTGAATTGATTTATTCTGATGTTTGGGAACCCTATTCTGTTCATATCCATCGATGGTTTTCGCTATTATATTATATTTGTTGACCACTTCACCAAATATATATGGTTATTTCCAATTAAACAAAAATCTGATGTTCCATCTATTTTCATTAAATTTAAATTGGTGGTTGAAAAAGAATTTAATCGCCCAATCATATCCATGTATTCCAATGGTGGTACTGAGTTTCACAAACTCAAACATTTCTTTGATTATAATGGTGTTACTCATTTTCTTACCACATCATACACTCTGAAACATAATGGCTTCGCCGAAAGACGACATCGTCATGTTGTTGAGATTGTGTTAACATTGCTTAGTCAAGCCTCTCTCACTTTAAGTTTCTGGTCATATGTTTTTCCTACTGTAATTTACTTAATAAATAGAATGCTGACTTCATCTCTTTCTTATCAGTCACCATTTCACAAACTTTATGGAATTCCTCCTAATTACTCTAAACTCCACACTTTTGGTTGTCCTTGTTACCCTTTGCTTAAGCCTTATAATAAGCATAAATTAGAACCAAAGTTTAAACCGTGTGTCTTCTTGGGTTACCTTCCAACACAAAGTGTGTTTCATTGCCTTGAACCTCATTCTTCACGAGTATGTGTCTCTCGACATGTTACTTTTGTTGAGAATGTCTTTCCTTTTGTGTTTTTTGAGCCAAATCTGCAACGACTCCATCTCAATGATTTGTCGCATTGGTTACTCCCAAATTCTAGCAACTCTCCTTATTTTGTGGTCCCTAACAATACCTTTTTTTTCTGTTCCACCAAATCAGCCACCTATAAATTTGGTGGTAACTAAAAATTTAGGATGTCAATCCTCTTTTCCTGCCGCTAATCTTGGAAAATCTCCATCTTTTCATTCCTCTCCAACTCGCCCAGGTTCAACCTCTCCTATTTCCATAGATCGCATATCTATGCATGACAATGACCACTCTTCTCCAACCTCTTCGGCCCTAGCAGGAGCAACATAACGCGATCTCCTTAATGAATCTGATGATGTAAACACTCAACAACGACAAGTTCTTGATCCCCCTCCATGTGTTACTACCCGATCTCAGAATAATATTTTCAAGCCCAAGAAAATATTTTATTTGGTTTCCCTCACCTAAAATACCTGAGCCCACTGCAGTGTCAGAAACCTTAAAAATTCCGGAATGGCGTTAGACTATGTCCGAGAAATTTGATGCTCTCTTTCGCAATGGGACATGAGTGCTTGTTCCCTATACCACTAGTCAAAACCTCGTCAGATGTAAATGGATTTTTTGAGTAAAGGCAATTCTGATGGTTCGGTAGCTCACTATAAGGCTCGCCTTGTCGCCAAGGGTTTTCATCAAAGGCCGGGTATTGACTATAATGACACATTCAGTCGAGTAGTCATACCAACAACAATTAAAATTGTTCTTTCCCTTGCCATCTCCAAAGGTTGGCCTCTTCGTCAAATGGACATCAATAATGCATTCCTTCACGATACTTTATCTGAAGAGGTATTTATGTCCCAACCTCCTGGTTTTGTTGATCAAACTTATCATTCTCATGTGTGCAAACTTCATAAAGCCCTCTATGGTCTTAAGCAAGATCCTCGGGCGTGGTACACTGAGTTGAAAGGTTTTTTGATCTCCTTTGGTTTTGTTCACTCCCAATCAGATGTCTTTTTATTCATTTATTCTCTTGGCAATATTGTTCTTTATCTGCTTGTGTACATGGATGATTTGATTCTCACTGGTAACAACACTACAGTTGTTACTGATTTTGTAAGTTAATTGGGGTCTCGTTTTTCAGTCAAGGATCTTGGCACACTAAATTCCTTCCTTGGTGTTGAGGTAATTCCCACTTCCATTGGAGAATTTTTATCTCAACAAAAATATATTCGGGATCTCTTGGATTGAACTGGAATGTCAGGCGCTAAGGATGTTCACTCTCCACTATCTACTAGTGTCTCTCTTTCTCTTCATGATGGTTCCAATCTCTCCGATGTTACTGTCTATCGCCGAGATGTTGTCAGCTTGCAATATCTCTCCCTTACCCATCCAGATATCGCTTTTGCTGTTAACCGACTATCACAGTTCATGCATAAGCCAACTGAGACACATTGGGCAGCTACTACACGGCTTATTCGCTACCTAAAATCAATCATTGATTATGGATTACATCTCCACAAGAAGTCTCATCTTCATCTTCATGCCTTCTCCGATGCGGATTGGGCCGGAAACAAAGATGATCGCACTTCTACTAATGCATATGTTGTTTATCTTGGCTGCAATCCAATCTCTTAGAGCTCTAAAAAGCAACGATCTGTTGCTCGTTCTTTTACTGAGGCTGAATATAGGTCCATTGCCTCCACTGATGCAGAACTCTCTTAGATTCAGTCTCTCCTCTCTGAGTTGCAAGTTCCTTCTATTCACCCTCCGGTAATCTATTGTGATAATATTGGTGTCACTCATCTATGTGCCAACCCAATGTTTCATTCTCGCATGAAACACATTGCCATAGATTTTCATTTTGTTTGTGACAAGGTTGCCAATGGTGAATTGCGGGTATCTCATGTTTCCACAAAAGACCAACTTGCAGATGCTCTAACAAAACCACTCTCTCGACAACAACTTGAGGCCCTGTTTGGTAGATGGTTCGGTTCCAGCTGGTTTGATCTAGTCTTGTGTTTTATGGGACCAAACCATGTTTGGTAGCATTGGTCCCAAATTTTTGGTTAGACCAAGTAAGACCAAATCATACCAAAATGACCTCATTTTAGACAAAAAAAAAAAGTGGTTCCTGGTGGTCCGGTCTGGTCTTATTAATAAAATATATTTATAAATAATTAAAAATGAATAAATAATAATAAAAAATTAATAATAATAATAATAATAAATTAAATGAAACATATTTTAAAAATAAAATATAAATAATAAATAATGTATATAATAATAATAAATAAATATAATAATAAATAAATGAATAAATGAATAAATAATAAAATATATTTATAAATAATTAAAAATGAATAATTAATAATATAAATAATAAATTACATAAAACATAATAATAATAAAAAATGAATACAATAATAATAAATAAATATAATAATAAAAATGGACTAAATAATAAATAATAATAATAAATTAATAAAATAAATAATAAATTACATAAAACATATTTAAAAATATAATAAAAATAATAAATAATAAACAAAATGAAATAAATAATAATAATAAATAAATATAATAATAAATAATAAATAAATATAATAATAAATAATAAGTAAATATAATAATGAATAAATACTTCATAATAATAATAAAAAATGAGTATAATAATAATAAATTAATATTAAATTAATAAAAATATATTTTTAAATAATTAAAAATGAATAAATAATTTATAAATAAAATGAATTAAATAATAAAATAATAATAAATAAATAGAATATATTTATAAATAATAATATAAATAATAATTTAATAATATAAATAATAAAATATATTATAAAGTGAAGAAATAATAAAGAAAGAAAGAAATAATACATAAATAAATATTATAATAAATAAATAGTAAGACCAGACCGCTTACCAAACAGATTTTTCCAGATCAGATTAGACCAGACCGGACCAGACCGGACCAGAAAGACCGCCTACCAAACATGGCCTGAGTTTCTTCGTCCCAAATTTGGTGTTGCTCAACGGTCCACCAGTTTGTGGGGGCATGTTAGAGAAATCACAAGTTGATTATTTGAGATTAAATCACAAGCTGATTACTTGAGATTTCTCTTTATATACTTAATTATGTTTATAGATTATATTGTACAACTCTCCTTGAGTTTAATAATTGATTCCATGTAATTGATATTTTCTATTTCTGTTATGATTGTAGTTGTATAAATAAGATACAAAAGTAATGAAAATATTTGAGCTTTTCCAAATACTTATTGTGTGTTAAAGTTTATAGCCCCCATGCTCCGAACTAAGTTTCTTTTTTTTTTCCTTGTCAATTTTAAGGTTTGAAAGATCAATCCATGTCACATCATAAAATTATATCTTACCTGCACATATTAGCAAATTAACATGAACGAAATAAGATTAGGCATTTCATATATATATATTAATTATAATTACGATGTCCAGACCAATTTACACGCATCTCAACTAATTCACAGCCACCCCCAATTTTACTTTTTTGGTTTGCAAAGCAAGGTCCTTATCACAAGAAAAGCTATAAAATCTGATAAGGTGAATAGACTGCCAAAATTCCCATTGAGATACCTAAAATATAAATGAATAAAAATTAAAACTAAAGACTTGCTTGAATGTGAGCCCTGAATTTCTCCAAGATCCAAGAAAAAAATGTGCAATAGAAGTTAGAGAACCTATTAATCATATAAATTTATTAATGTTTCCAAGGCTTTTGAAAATAGAAACTCGTGATTAAAGGAGTAAAAAAATCAGAAGTCAAGATTCTTTATGAAATCTTAATTATAGGATTAACGAAGCCTTGGGATTATAACTTTCCTTTTTAAGATTTCAAAATTTCAACATATTTTCGTAAAAACACCTAAAAAGGAAAATTACTTATTCAAATGGTAATATAACATGTTCAGATTGATTTGCTAACATGTTTTTTAATCTTGTTAACACATTTCAAAATTTCTATTAAAAATAATTTATTTTAGGCAAAAAAGTATAAAACCCCTATACTTTCTAAGGGTTGAAAAATACACTCTATGTTTTTTTTACCCCCATTTCATTACCCTCATCTTTCTAAGGGTTGCAAATTGCCCCCTTTTGTCTATATCAAATTCCAAAAAAAAGATATAAAATTAAAAAGTATATATATTAAATTTCAAAAAAAATTATAAAATTCGAAAAATATATATAAAATTCAAAAACATTTATAAATTCGAAAATAAATATATAAAATTAAAAAAAATCTATAAAATTCGAAAAATATATATAAAAGTTGAAAAAATATATAAAATTAATTGTTTTTTATAAAATTCAAAAATAAATATAAAATTCGAAAAATATATATATAAAATTTTGATTTTTTTTATAAAATTCAAAAATAAATTTAAAATAAAAAAACATATAAAATTCGTAATATATATATAAAATTCGAATATATATATAAATCGAAAAAATATATATAGAAAATTAAAAAAAAACATATAAAATTTACTTTTTTACAAATAGTTGTATAAATAGAAATATAAAAAATACAAGTAACTAAAGTACAATACACCAAAATAACATTTAATGTAACCAAAGTACAATACACCAAAATAACATTTGGCAGAAACATATATTTTTAAAAAAAAATTATTTGTTTTTTCAAAAAATATATATTTTGAATTTATATAGTTTTTTCCGAATTTTATATATATTTTATATAAAATTCAAATTTTTGTTTTAGTTGAGCGTAATAAAGCATTATTAATCTTCTTGTCACATTGGGCATGCATTGACTGCCTGCCTCTATCTGGTTATTTGATATCCAATGTCAAAAGTGTAGGAGGTGAATTGATTTAACAACATAGCACTATTTGATTTTATCAATTAATGAGATTTTTGGAAGAAGAAAAAAATAAATTCTATGTTTGTAAAAAATCGAATTTTATATGTTTTTTTAATTATATATATATATTTCCGATTTATATATATATATTCAAATTATATATATATATTTTACGGATTTTATATGTTTTTTTGAATTTTATATGTTTTTCGAATTTTATATTTATTTTCAAATTATATATATATATATATATATATATATTCGAATTTTATATATATATTTTCAAATTTTATATATTGTTTTCGAATTTTATATTTATTTTCGAATTTTATATATTTGTTTCAAATTTTATATATATTTTTTGAATTTTATATGTTTGTTTTTGAATTTTATATATATTGTTTTCGAATTTTATAATTTTTTTCAAAATTTAATATATATAATTTTGAATTTATATCATTTTTTTTAATTTAATATAGACAAAAAGGGGCAATTTACAACCCTTAGAAATGTGAGAGTAGTAAAATGAGAGTAAAAAAAGTATAGGGGGTATTTTGCAACCCTTAGAAAGCATAGGTAATTTTATGTTTTTTTGCCTTTATTTGATAGGAACGTATGTATTGTATTCATTTTACGTTGACCTATTAATTAAACAAACGGTATTTATATCAATTATCAAGTCATATTGCTAAGATCGAAAATTAGTTTTAAGTTAATCTAATTTTCCCACTTAACAAGATTTTCCCTTTTTGTCATTAACAACCATTTTGAGGGACAGTACACGTGATGTGTCATATTATATTGGTAACAATTTACCTTATTTTTTAATTTTTATTTCCCTACTATTTCATTGGATTGCAATATATATATACATATATACACGGGAAAAACATACCCCTAAGTTAATGATTTTTATCAGATAACACCCCTTTCATTTATTAAGGGCAGAAAAGTTTATTAATTATTCAAACATGTATCAAATGCCCCCCTAAGTCAATTTTAATAAATGCAAACAAAACCGTATTGTGTGGTGGAACCAAAACTTCGAACTAAGTCAATATAATTAATCATATATATAAATCAAAATTACACACCAACACAGTTGACATAAAGATATATACGTGATTCAGTTAAATCATTATACGTTTACGGAGAACACCATTTCACTACTGATCAATGAGAGGATTACAATATAATAATCAACAAAACAACAACTCAAACGGTGTTTCGCTCACCCTCACCGGTGTTTCACTCACATCAAGAAATACCACTATGTATCTCTTCTTCTCTCTATATCTGTGCACACACGCTGGTACCGACTTATTATGGCTTTCACTTTGGCACACAATACAATAGGGCTGACCCTGTATTTATAGGAAAATATGGAGCGAAGAAGAAGCCAATTGATTTCCCTAAACCAATTCCAATTAGGAATCTACTGATTGATCTCTTACCATAATTGTGATTGTTTGGTGGCTAAATTTAACTTTCCTTGCAAGAAAAGGAGTCACCTAATATAACATTTAATACGTGACTTGCGATACATTAAAATAGAAAGAACATGTATCAATAATTTTTATGCAAAAGTGCAAAAATGAAAAAAAAAAAAAAAAAACTTGAACTTTTCCGAAGTAAGTAAAATATATCCCTAAAGTTTAAAAGTGACCCCCACCCCCCACCCCCTGCAAATTTTCCAAAATTAGCAAAATATCCCCGTGAACTTTAAAAGTAAGCACTTTACCCCGTTGACTCATTTATCCCTTTAATACTTTTCTTCCTTTACACATTTATGCATTTATGTATTTATTCATTTATTCTTAGTAATAACTAAATAATTGTTTTTAAAAAAACTAAACTATTTTTTTTAGAAGTAAAATTAAATTAATTTTTTAATAACTTAATTATAATTTTTATTTTATATAGTTATTTTCACATTATTATTTAATAATGTGTCAAGTAAAATCTAAAACATAACATATGAAATATAATATTTAAAAATATAAAATAAATAAAATATGTTTGGAGTTAAAATATAGAAAGAAAATTAAAAAATATATAAAATAATTAAATTATAATTAAGTAATTGAAAAATTAGTTTAGTTTTACCTCCCAAAAAAAATTGTTTAGTTTTTTTTAGTTATTACTAAAGATAAATGCAGAAATAAGTGAAGGGAACAAATAAATGTTTACTTTTAAAATTCAGGGAGTATTTTTCTCACTTGAAAATAGTTCAAGATTTTTTTTTTGAACTATTACCTAATTTTTATGTCAAATAAGGGAACTATCACACAAGAAATAAAAGAATTTTTTGTTTTAAAATAGAGACAAAGTAACCAATAAATCAACTATTCCCTCTGTTCTAAATTATAAGTCCATTTTGATGAATCAAACTTTTTAAAGTAATGATTTTTATTGGTATGATAGTGAATGAAAAATCAATTTTACCATTGGTCTCATCAAATGATGTGATGCTTATAGTTTAGATCTTTTATGATTTGAATGTTTGAAGAGTAAATTGATAAAAAAAATATGCATTGACTTATTAATAAGAATACTTATTTTGAAATGAATTGAATAGTGAATATGGACACTTCAATTAAGACGGAAGAAGTATCACATAAATTATGGTGTCACTCTAAATAGAAGATTTGAATTTCAATTAATTAATCATGTTTGTATCACTTCTCTTAATATACATTGATCGTTCCCTGTTGGGGACAGATTCCGAAGTCTTTATTAGCAGGAGGAGATTGGGATTAAAGAGGATCATTATTTAGTCAAACCTTCAAAGTAATGTTTGGCTTTTGCCAAACAAAAAGCTAAAGCACCTATTCAAATGAAAAGAGATTCAAATTAGGAACGATACGAATTGCAGCTCATCATCATCAATTAATCTAAATTTCATAGAAATCGAGTTGTAGCACATGAAAATATTTCGTTATGAATAACCCTTGAGTTCTGCCTATGATAACGAAGTCTGTGTTCTTCCCTAATATCGTCTAATATAATGTGAATATGTGGACAAATTTTTTTAAAAACAGAATTGACACTATTTTATATTTTTATAAATTTCGGATCCATCTGCCCTTTTTAAAAAAAATTTACCCATATTTTCAAATTATATTAAACCATGGAGAGAGAACTTCATCTTGAGCCATAATCCAATTATTGTTATTTCCTTATATATTTATATATATATATATATTGTTAGAATATATTAGGGCTTAACCTATCTATCTAGCTTAGCCCATTCATTTATCTATTGTAATCCTACCCCATTTAGTATTTAGTATTACCTGGATTAGATCGACTTGTTCCCCACACGAAGTTTACTTATTCACCACACATTCTCCCCTATATATATGAGTCATCTTTATTATAATTCATCTATTTTCAATATACTTTAAAATATACAATTCTTCTTCATTATTCTTTTTATTGTCTCTCCATTATCATATTATCAAAACATATTTTCTTCTAACATGGTATCAAAGCCAATCGGTTCTTGGTAGTTCCTTTCGCTTAGTGTCATCTCTGTCGAGGATGACACTCCATCTTCCATCCCCGGCAGTGATCTTCTATTGAAACCCTAATTTCTCAATCAACTCTCATCATCCTTGATTTTTAATCTCTCTCTCTTTCTTTTATATCTGTACTTCGATTTCTCTACATCTATTTCAATACTTAGTTTAAATATTCTTCATTATTCTTCATCTGTTTCAATATTCTTCAATACTCTAAGATTTAAAAGTAAGCTTTCACCGCTGACACCGACCGTTGTGATATTGGCGAGACTTCACCACTGTAGTGTGCCTCTCTCTCAACACCACCGTCTCTGCCTCTTTCTCTCTCAACAAAAACTTCACCATCGTCGTGTGCATCACTTCACCAGCGAGCTCTACTTCATGGCGGTCATGACTTGACGCCTCATCCACTTTCTCTCATCGTTGTCTTCATGGAACTCCATCATCAAAGTCTTGATCATCACCAACGACAACACCAGTAGACGACCCATCTCCAGACGAAGCCACGATTGCTGAAAACAGGGGCGAACTCCACCGCACGCGCCGTCAGAAGATCGGCGCGCCAGGATCATCGGTTTCACGCGCCACATGCGCCTTCAACCTCCAGCGCGCGTGGGCCACACGTGCCTCACGTGATATTTTAATGATATTTTGCCGATATTTTCACGATATAATATTTTGGAGAGATTTTGGTGATATTTTGACTTATCAGCACTTGCTACGTGTTCTCTCCAGAACTAGGCACATGTCATCTCTAGATTCAGACACGTGTCTTTGCCAGATTGTACCACGTCATCAGGTTCTTGCACAATTACAGTTTTGCCCTTATTCAATCTTTTGTACATTCCGGGTTCATTTTAACTCCAATTTTAACCAATGAGTAGTCGATTTCATCTAATTGGACCGTTTCGGACGCAACCGTACAGTTGGTTTTTCGATATTTGACTTTGAATTTTCCATTACTCATCTTTTTGGCTATTTCCAACTCATTCTCTACCCTTTTGGGTACTTGTTCTCTACCCTTTTAGGGTCACTATGCTAATTCTTATAGCCAATATCTTATTTTCATTTCATCTGTTTAGGAAATCTGACCCATTTTTGGGAATTTTCATCTCATCCGTTTACGGAATCTAACCCATTTTGGGTATTTTCATCTTATCAGTTTAAGAAATCTCATCCATTTTGGAAAATCTCATCTCATCCGTTTTGGAAATCTAATGATGTAGGACCATTGCCTACATATTAGTTCTAGAATTTTATTTTAATTATAATTTTTATTTTCTTTTATTTTCTATCTTTTAGTTTCCTTCTAGGACTAAGTTTTCTATTATTATAAGATTTTCTAGATTTATTAGTTTTCTTATTCATCAAGATTAGGCCCATGGAGGCCCATGACCCATTATGATTTTTTTGCCTATAAATACCATGTAATAGTAGAGAACTCATTCATTCAATAATATCATTCAAGAATTCTCTGCAAGTTTTTATGAGTTCTTTTCTTGACTTTGAGAATTTCAAAGTCTTAGTTATTTTTTTTTGGTTCCTAGCTGAACCCCTATTCGCTGCCGCTATGTCAGTTGGTATCAGAGCCTTGATCTACCCTAGTCTGATGACAGCCGATGGTGATGGTAGCAACCGCTCTAGCGACGAAGATCGTTGAGTGCAGGCCTTTCAGGTAGCCATGCGAACTCAAGATCAGCAGATCCAAATGTTGGAGGAGCTGTTTCAACGCCTGATGGATCTCATGATGCAAGACATGCGTGAGATACAACGGGGCTTTGCTGGACTTGGGATTGGTGACAACCAGGATCGTGAACTTGTTCGGACTCAAGTCAGAGTTCTTCTTTGTGGCCAACCGGATATTGGAGATCATTCTGTTCATCTACGTGGGCCTCCCGCCCATGCAAATTCTTCCAGTGATGAGGAGTTTGGAGGACGTGGGATTGATCGACGACAATAAGTCAAACACGACAGAGATCGAAGAGATCCAGAAACTGGTGACTTCCAGATGAAGATTGATTTTCCTAGTTTCAATAGACATCTTCATATTGAAGATTTCCTTGACTGGGTCATTGATGTGGAACACTTTTTTGAGTATATGGAGATGCCCAAAGATAAACAGGTGAGGCTCGTGGCTTACAAACTTAAAGGAGACGCTTCTGCTTGGTGGGAACATACGCAAACCAACTAGAGATGACAAGGCAAACAACCTGTTCGGACATGGCACAAGATGAAGTAGTTGTTGAGGGCCATATTTCTTCCACCAGATTATGAGCAGATGTTGTACCACCAACACCATAATTGCAGGCAGAGAAATCGGTCAGTCAATGAATATATAGAGGAATTTTACAGGCTGAGCGCGCGAAACAACCTGTCTGAGATGGATAGTCAACAAGTGACATGATATATTGGCAGGTTGTAGTTGACAATCCAAGATCAGATTACTATGCGTACGATCTGAAATTTGTCAGAAGTTGTTGAATTGGCTTACAAGATTGAGGCACAATTGAGACGACCACACTCATGAGTGCAAGAATCAAATAAATCTTATTTCGATGCGATGGCCATTTGATAAAATAAAGGAAAACAGACGGCTATGTCATCATAACAGAGTCAACAACAGGGTTCCTCGACGCCAAACATTAGCAAAGGATAGGTGCGACAATCTATTGTGCCTATACCACATAAAGAGAACAACAACCCTTATGCACGTCCCGTGCTAGAAAAGTGCTTTCGTTGTCAACAACCTGGTCATCGTTCCAACGTGTGCCCTAATAGAGGACGAGTAAACATCGTGATGACAGAAGATGAGGATCCATATTTTAATGATGAAGATCAGATTACAGAGTCTGAAGATGAGTATGACGGAGCAGAGATCGCTGAAGGAGATGATGGTGAACGGGTGAATTATGTAATTCAGAGATTGTTGTTCGCACTAAAGTAGGAAATTGACAAACAACAACATGGCATCTTTCGAACCAAATGTACAATTAATCAGAAAGTTTGTGACGTGATCATAGATAGTGGCAGTAGTGAGAATATCGTGTCGAAGTCCTTGGTGAAGAAGTTGCAGTTGAAGATGGAAAAACATCCATCTCCCTATAAAATCAGATGGATAAAGAAAGAGGCTGAAACTAAGGTTACATAACTTGGCCGCATTTCGTTTTCCATTGGGAGGTACTACAAGGATGAGGTAATTTGCGATGTGGTTGAAATGGATGCTTGTTATATATTATTAGGGTGACCTTGGCAATATGATGTTGATGCAACTCATAAGGGCAAAGACAATACTTACTTATTCTGATGGCATGATCGGAAGGTCGTGTTGGTGCCTATAGACCAAGAACCACCTAAAGTTCTTAAAGAGGAGGGGCATTCTTTTCTTACGGTACCAGAGGAACAATTCACTGAAGCTGTAGAGGAGTCAGGAGAAATCACAGTTCTTGTTGTCAAAAGCGAAGAAGACAAGTACGAGACAAATATTCTTGAGGAGTTACGACCATTGCTAGCATAATTTAAAGATTTGATTCCAAGTGAGTTACCAGATGGGTTGCCACCTATGCGGGATATCCAACACCACATAGATCTGGTGCCTGGAACGAGCTTACCAAATTTGCCTCACTATCGCATGAGTCCAGTTAAGAGTGCAGAGTTGCAGAGGCAAGTTGAAGAGTTAGTTTGGAAGGGACTAATCACAGAGAGTATGAGTCCTTCTGCGGTTCTTGCTTTACTAACACCGAAGAAAGATGGTACATGGAGAATGTGTATTGATAGTCGTGCAATCAACAAGATCACGGTGAGGTATAGATTTCCAATTCCGCAGTTACATGACATGTTGGATATGTTGGAGGGTGCTAAGATTTTCTCCAAGATTGATTTGCGGAGTGGGTATCATCAGATTCAGATTAGACCAGGTGATGAGTGGAAAACCGCCTTCAAAATGAAGGATGTACTCTATGAATGGTTGATGATGTCGTTTGGCTTGTCCAACACACCAAGTACTTTAATGCGATTGATAAACCAAGTTCTTAAACCATTCATTGGCAAGTTTGTGGTCATTTACTTTGATGACATTTTGATTTACAATCATGACACGGTCTAACACTAAGAGCATCTGAGAGTAGTTTTGCAAGCCTTGCATGCGGGCAAATTGTACATCAATCTCAAGAAATGTTGTTTCTTGACCAACCTATTATTATTTCTTGGGTTTGTGGTAGGAGTTGATGGCATTCGAGTTGATGAAGAAAAAGTTCATGCTATTCGGGAGTGGCTTACGCCAACAATAGTTAATCATGTTCGTAGTTTTCACGGTCTGACAACTTTCTATCGTAGGTTTATCAAAAAATTTAGTAGTATTGTTGCGCCCATTACCGAATGTATGAAGAAAGGCAAATTTCGATGGGGACACAAACAAAAGGTAGCCTTTGCGGTGATCAAAGAGAAATTATCTACTGCACCCATTCTGGCACTACCAAGTTTCGAGAAGGTTTTCGAAGTGGAATGTGATACTTTTGTCATGGACATTGGTGCAGTTCTTTCTCAAGAAGGTCGACCAGTGATGTTCTTTAGTGAGAAACTTTCTGAAGCTAGGCGAAATTGGACTACGTACGAGTTGGAGTTTTATGCAGTGATTCGATCTCTTAAATATTGGGAGCATTATCTTATTCAGAGAGAGTTCGTATTATACAGTAATCACTAGGCGCTGAAATTTATTAACACGCAAAATAATATGAACTGTATGCATGCAAGATGGATATCTTTTATACAAAAGTTTACATTTGCAATCAAGCATAAGTCGGGGCAACAAAATAAGGTAGTTGATGCATTGTGTCATCGGGCTTCTTTGCTGACAACTGTAAGTTCTGAGGTTGTAGGTTTCGAGTACTTGAAAGAGTTGTACAAGGCTGATGCAGATTTTCAAGCGATTTGGAATAAATGTCTCACACAACAACCTGCAGCTGATTTTCACATTTATGATGGATATTTGTTCTACGACAATCAACTATGTATTCCACAGTCATCACCGCGGGAGCAAATTATTTGAGAATTGCATAGTGGCATATTGGGTGGACATTTGGGCCGAGATAAGACTATCAGGTTAGCAGAAGAACGCTACTACTGGCCACAATTGAAGCGTGATATTGACAGGTTTGTGCAAAAGTGCCTAGTGTGCCAAACTGCCAAAGGTCAATCGCAAAATACCAGTTTGTATATTCCGTTGCCTGTACCTAAAAATATCTGGGAGGATTTAAGCATGGATTTTGTACTTGGCCTTCCTCGCACTCAAAGAAGTATGGATTCTGTTTTTGTAGTGGTTAATAGATTTTTTTAAATGTCTCACTTTATTCCATGTCGAAAGATTTCGAATGCAAGTCATGTGGCTAATTTATTTTTTCGAGAAATTGTGAGGTTGCACAGAGTTCCTAAGTCTATTACTTCCGATCGAGATGTCAAATTCCTTAGTCACTTTTGGAGAACATTATGGAAGAAATTTGATACTTCGTTGAACTACAACAACACTAGTCATCCACAGACAGATGGACAAACAGAGGTGGTGAATTGAACATTGGGAAATATGATTAGGTGTATTTCTGGGGATAAGCCAAAGCAATGGGACGTATCCCTACCTCAAATTGAATTTGCTTTCAATAGCATGCCCAACTGATCCACAGGGAAGGCACCGTTTGAGATTGTCTATATGATGGCGCCAAAGCATGCCTTATAATTGGTTCCATTGCCTAAGATTCTGGGTTTTAGTATTGCAGTCGAGAATATGGCAGAAAGGGTCCAGAAAATACAGTACGAAGTCAAGCAGAATTTGAAACGGACTAATGCAAAGTATAAGGAGGCGATTGGCAAACATAGGCAAGCTAAAGTATTTCAAGTAGGTGATCTTATCATGGTGTACGTGCGCAAATCAAGGTTTCCGACAGGAACTTATAGGAAGCTATCTAAACGAAAATATGGGCCGTTGCGGATTACACGAAAGATTAACGACAATGCTTATGTGGTAGAACTCCCGGATGACAAGTCGATCTCAAATACTTTTAATGTGGCAGATTTTTTTCCATATCCTCCTCCTGATGAGTCTTTATATCCAGCAAACTCGAGGGCGAGTTCTTCTAAAGTGGAGGGGCCTGATGTAGGATCGTTGCCTACATATTAGTTTTGAATTTTTTTTTTAATTATAATTTTTATTTTCTTTTATTTTCTATCTTTTAGTTTCCTTCTAGGACTAAGTTTTCTATTATTATGAGATTTTCTAGATTTATTAGTTTTCTTTTAAAATAAGTTTTCTTGTTCACCAAGATTAGACCCATGGAGGCCCATGACTCATTATGATTTCTTTGCCTATAAATACCATATAATTGTAGAGAACTCATTCATTCAATAATATCATTCAAGAATTCTCTGCAAGTTTTTGCGAGTTCTTTTCTTGACTTTGAGAATTTCAAAGTCTTAGTTTTTTTTTTTTGGTTACTAGCTGAACCCCTATTCGCTTCCGTTACGTCCTCTAATCTCATCCATTTTGGGTTCTTTCGATCTTATTTTCTCATCTCATGAGAAAATCTAATCTTGTCATAGATCAATTATTGTCTTTTATCTCGATTGATCTTCGTCTCATAATCAGAATCGGTCGTTCTCGTCAGGAATCATCGCTTCTGCACAGCTAATCGCACTTAGAATAAGATTCTAAATCAAGATCAACCTGCTGATATTTTCACCAAAGTTCATATGCCAGGACGATTTCAAGAATTGGTTTTCAAATATAGCTTAGCCCCCATCTATCTAGCTTAGCCCATTCATCTATCTATTGTAATCCTAACCCATTTAGTATTTTGTATTACCTATATTAGATTGACTTATCCCCCACACCAAGTTTACTTGTTTACCATACATTCTCCCCTATATACAAGAATCATCTCTATTATAATTCATATACTTTCAATATACTTCAAAATATACAATTCTTTTTCATTATTCTCTTTATTATCTCTCCATTATCATATTATCAAAGAATTATTTCTTCTAAAAGATATAAATAGAAGTACTTTACAAACTACACATGCATGTAAGTTGGTCACGGACCCAAAGGAAGAAAATAACAAGTAATTACTTTACCCTCTTATATAGTCAACAAAACAAAATCCCAAAAAGCATTGCAATTTTGGTCAATAACTATGTAATATACAAACAACCTCAACTTTCCTTCGCAATTCCCATGAGGAGATCGAGAAAAATCATGGACCAAAGTACCAAAACTTCTATAGCCCTCAACATATATAATTTCATAGTTGTTGTAATGTTTTTTACGGTCCATCTTATGTACGCCAGTGATAAGGATTGCTTCGACATATATAATTTCATAGTGTTGTAATGCATTTTACGGTCCATCATAAGGATTTCACCAGCTATAACGATCTCTTACTTGTTATGCGTCGTAGAGAATTCCACCTTAAATCCCTTCTTCCTCATTCTCAGTCATGTTTCAAGGCATCAAACTCCTGAAAAATCAAGAATAAACTTTATGTAATTTTTACTTTTACCATTTTACTAATTTACTAAACATTGTCTAACAATCATCTCTACTCTTAACAAAAACTAATAAAAAAAACCTCTACCATTCTTCTAAAAGTAAAATGTAAATTACTCAAAACCAACTTATATAAATTTGGAATATATACACACGTGTACCTCAAGAAATCAAAATTTCTACCATTCTTCTAAAATTAAATGCAAGTTAATCAAGAACAATAATATAAATGTTTGAATATATACCTGTAAAATATATATATATATATATATATATATATATATATATATATATATATATATATATATAAATTAAATGCAAGTTAATCAAGAACAATAATATAAATGTTTGAATATATACCTGTAAAATATATATATATATATATATATATATATATATATATATATATATATATGTATATGTGTATGTACCTCAAGAATCAAGAATATAGGGTGTTTTCAACAGATCATAAGGCGCCCACAAGGCGTCCAACGGGCACGGCCGGTTAGCATCCAACCTCGCCCACGGCTTCCCCTTCCCGCTCCAATGCAGCAAGCTCACGGGCCCCGGATGCAAATCCCGGCAAAGCCCCCGGTAATTGTCCCCTCCCAGCCCGTGCTGGTTCCATCGGTGGTCCACCGGAGCTATATTCCCGCCAAAAACCAGCAAAAACGGCGGCAGCGACCCCAGCTCGTAAATCCTCATCCTCTTCTGCAGCTCCATCCACTCAACGATCTTCCTCGTGCACTCTCCGTCCCTCCACCTCTCGAGATCGATCACCATCACACCAGTATTAAAGTAACACGCGTCGCGATTTGCGAACGTCAGCGACAGCGAAGGGTTGGACCAGAACGAGGGAGTGAAGTAGGAGGTGAAGTTGGCGTTGCAGTATTCCGGCGCAGCCAGCACCGCCGTGGGCCCCAGCGGTGTCGCGGCCAGCTTGGCGATGTCGTCGACGAGGACGAGGTCGGAGTCAAGGTAGACCACTTTGCGGACGCATGATGGGAGAAGGTCGGCGAGGTAGTTTCGCGCGTAATTTAGAGGGCAGTCGAGAGCGGAGCGGATGGAGGTGGAGATGAGCCCGGCCACGGCGGCATCGTCGAAAGGGTAGATTCGGAATTTTAAATATGGAAATGACGTGGCCACGGTGGTGCTGAGATAGCTGGTGTCGGCGGAGGCGGAGGCGGTGAAGTGGAAGACGGTGTTCTCCGGGCAAGAGGAGTGTTGGAGGACGGAGAGGATGGCGGCAACGGAGCCTCGGAGGTAGGCGGCGTCGAGAGTCATTGCCACGTGGACAGCATTCTCAAAGCAAATGGAGGATGTGGTGGTGGTGGTGGAAGTGATTTCACGGTGGTGGAGGGAAGGGCATTTTGGGGAATTGTAAAAAAATGGGGCTTCTCTAAATTGTTGCGAGGCTTCAAGGACTAGTACAACAAAAGGGTTGGTAGTGACAAAGAGTAGATACAAGAAGAAGAGTTTAGGCATCATTTCAGCCTAAAAAGAAAGTTATTCAAAGTTTCTTCATATAGATAGAGAGGCAAATATAGAATTATAGATACAATTTTACAAACTTCTCTCTCTCTATAAAACTCACTCTCTCTCTCTAAAATGGGTCGGGTTCAGGCAACTCTTGTAGTGAGTATTGTTCTATCTATAAATATTTTAAGCAAGAATTAAAATGCTAGTGTGCTCTAGTGTTGTTGAGTTCAAAATTAATTACTATTGATGAGATTGGTGTAAGAGGCTAAAGTTGTCACTCGTATTAATGACCAAAGCCGTATGGCAAAGGAAGTGCCGTGTAGTTTTGTGGGACCCATTTGTTTTTGTCAAAATTAAGGATAAATTACAGTTTGACCCCTGTTGATAGTATAAATTACACCCGCACCCCCTCTATTTTTGTTAATTACAATTTCACCCCCTGAATTCCATATCCAACAACCGGATATGAGCAATTACTCTTATACCCCTTTTTTATATTTATTTTAAATAATCAAATATTCTTTTATCTTAAATTACCTATTTACCCTTCCATCTTCTTCTTCATCTCACCCTACTCTCTCCTAAAACCCCTCAAATCAAACTCTAACCCTAAAATGAACTACCAATTATCAAACCTCAATTCCTACCCATACTCAATTAATTGTCCATTTTCAATTGCAGAAAAATTAAAACAAAATGACATATATATCTATATATATCTATCTATATATATACGCACATATATATCTATATATATACACGCACATATATATACATATATAACTATATAGATAGATATACACCAATCTATATATATACACGCACATATATATATATATATATATATATATATACACACATATATATCTACATACATATGAAATGAGTGTGTTGATTTTTTGATATTTTTTGTCTAAATCATGCTTCTTATATGACGTATTTGTTAATCTTGGACCCAATTTATGTTTCTATGATATAGATTGAATTTGCCCAATACCCAATTCATACATATACATATATGTATATGGGTATATACATATATTTATGAACATATATATATATATATATAAGTGATGAGGGTAGTTTAGGTATTTCACATCATTTTAGATGGACAAACAAGTCTTTACACACATATAAGGGTAATTTGGTCATTTCGCATCTCAGATTTTGGTTGACCCGGTTTGACCTCGCCGGAGAATGAGTTGAGGGGGTGAAAGTGAAACTGTAATTTACAAATAAGGGGGTGAAATTGTAATTATCGAAAATAGAGGGGATGCGGATGTAATTTATACTATCAACAGGGGTGAAACTGTAATTTACCCCAAAATTAATGCTCGGTCAAAATCAAAATAAAAATTTATTGAGTTTTGTACTTAGTTGAGCCATCCACGTCGAAGATAGGTTCGGGACAGCGTCTTAACTTGGGTTTGACGTCTCGAGCTTCTGGTGAGCCATCGTGCTCGGGGTTGAACCCATCTCAAATTGATTTGATTTTTTCAACTGTCAATGTTATCACAGACTTGGTTGTTTCTTGTGTTGATTTGGTATTCAAATTTTGTTGGAATTATTTATTTGATCTTTTCTTTTCTTGTTCTATATGGGACGATGGTTTCAATATAATTCTCATATTTTCATGTTTGAGTTCAAGAGCAGACTCCTTATTTGGGAAAAAAAATTGAAGAAAAGATGAATGCTTTTAGAATTGAATCTTAAATGATTATCATTTACGTCTGAGTATAAATTAATAATTTGTATAATTTATTTTGAATTCTATTTGTTCAATGTGATAAGGTATTTTTCAATATCCAATTTTTTTTTTCGGATTATTTATTTTCTATAATACAATTTTGTATATCACTTAAACAAAGTAAATTTTAAGTGATATTGACTACTTTCACTTCATAATTGAAGCTGAACACCTCTAAAAAAAACATAAAATAAATAAATAAAAATTCTATCTACAACTACCCCTTATAACTTCAACACCCACAATTCAATTCTTAAAGTTTTTGAATGCTTAGTTTACTGATATCATAAAATATTTTAATTAAACAGTGTGCTCATTAAATCAATTTATTTATCTGAAAATATGAATATATCCCTCATTTTTTTTAATCTAATTTTGTGACATAAGTTACCTTTTTCTCAGTATTTTGTCTCACTTTCTGTTTACTGACAGTGAAGATTTAATTCATACACCTATAATATTCTTGAAATATGGTAAAACCGTTTATTCCTATTATATGATACAACAAATATATAGGTTCCGTTTGGCAGAATTTTTCCTTCTTGCTTTACATAAAAGAAAAAGAGAACATAAATCGTTTTGAGAAGTTGGTATCCCGTAGCTTCTTCTAAACACTCTTTTAAGGTTCAAAAATTCTTTTAATTTTTTTGGCCAAATACTATTCAAAATAATTTTTTTTTTTTTACTGAAAAGCCAAAAAATAACTTCAGAAAATCGGATCAGAACAGGGCATGAATAAGCAAATCTGGAATCCCTGCTTAGATTTGATTTATGCTACGGATATTCAGTTGAGCATTAAATGCTGTGCCCTAATTAAAGCCCATATATGTCCATATATGTCACATGAAATGCACTTGAACTTAATTTTAATATCCCATAGTAAATACTTATTAATAGTCCATAATTTACGCCACTTATTTGCCCATCCACATCAAATATAACTTAATTGCCGGGTGAGTAACTACAAAAAAGAGAAAAATGTTGCCACGTAGCCACACAGTTGGGCCCACATGGTTCTTATGTGGGTCCATATTTGCCAATGAAGAAAAGCTAAGTAGGTAAGTTTGGAGAATAGAAATGGACAGCCAAACTAGAAAAAAAAGTGATTTTGTATCTAATAGATTTTGCTATCCATACATGTGAGACCTAGCACTTTAATTCACTGGTAAGCTATAAAGAGAAGATAATAATAACTTTAAACACATGCCAATGCTTGAATCATTACTCATTTAAAACTAAAATTAATTTACATGGGTTTGGTATAAAACAGTTGGAGTTAATCAATGAGTCTAAGTTAAAAAATCTACTTTAGTTTGCCAAAGGTGAAACCTCAACTTAAATTCTAAAAATGATTTTTGATTAATTACGTGTATGCATATATCGAACACCTTTCAAGAGAGTCTGAAGTGATTTGAGGGTTCATAACTAGAAAAAAAAGAAAAGAAGACTCTTGTTCATACACCAACCCATATTTATGTAGTGAATGGCATGAATTGAAACTTAGAATATAAATATTTTGAGCTTGGGAAGTCCTTGTAGTTTCAAATTCGGTTTCAAATGCAGTGTATCCTATAGGAACATAAAAGATGTATATAACTAAATATTATTTATTTTACATTTACACTTAAATGTTACAAAAATTTATTTTTACTAAAATTATATAATTATTACTAATTCATATTTAATAATAGATATAATTTTATTTTCAAATCCCACTAAAATTGTTGATTGACATAAAGTTATAGAAATACGATTTTTTTTCTATACGTTCATAAAAGTTTATATATGAATTATTAGGTATGTAATACTTATAATGATTATTAGTTATAACTCTTTATTTTTTTGTAAAATATTTATAGAGTTATATACATTTAGAATTAAAAACAGTAATTAAATAATATTGTCTTTTATTATTATTTTATATAGTTTATTATTTATAAAATATTTTTAGTGATAAAATTTACTTTTAAATATATTTTTCAGTATATTTTATATGTATTTGAATTTTTGTATTTAAAATAATATTGTATATCTTACTTATTTATTGTAGATTTTTTTATTATAAGGGTGGTTTGTGGAGTGATGAAGTGTAAGGTTTAGGCATGTGGTAACTTAGCTATTTTGCATGAAAAATAAAATAATTAAGGGCACTAAGGTTATTTCATGCCTCTAAGGGATGTCATTGCAACACTTTACAAACCTCGGGGGGTGTCTCTGTTAAAAAATATGTTGACCAATTTTTAGGTGGAATTGACCTAAACCTCATGGGGTATGATTGCAATTTACCTTAGATTTTATACAGTAAAAGGTTGACTCCAAATTATACTCATTCCTTTTAAGGAGGGTTATTTGAAAGTACAAAAAATTAAGTATGAGGTAAAAATATTTAACTTTACAATTTTGATTCATTTTTATAGATTTTGAAAAAAATATTTAATAAATTGTTATTTCAATGATGTAGCTTCATTTGTTCTCTCTCTGTGTAATGAGTGATAGTTTTTAATTACTATATCTTTTGGAATTGAAATCTTAATTGTTTTTGCAGTTTTTGTATATGTTGGTGATCTTTATACTCATTTATCAATGTATATCCTCCACATAAATGGATAACAAAAACCCATGACTTTTTTCATTTTCTTACTTGAAAGAGTATTAGATAATATATATTTTTGTGAATCTACCTAGCAACTCCATATGAGAACTAAAATACATGCACCAATTAATATAATTGAATAGTGCCCAAAAAGGTTGGGAAGGAGCTAGCACAAATATCATTGAAATGCATGTGCAACTAACATGCCCTTCATTTAATTTAATTTTTGCCTCCTAACAAACATTGATTGATAATACAACTTCCATTATTAATGTACTATCCACAGCACTTGTATATATAACAACAGTACCATGTGCTACACATGACAACGTCAATAGCACCCTTCTTATCAATAAGTTTGTTATATTTTTATTTTTTTATTTTTTACAATAAGTTTGTTATTGTATCCCTCAAATATGGTAAACATGTTGGATTGTGATACTATAACAAAATCGAATAATATTTATTTTTACAATAAATATTGGCATATTGGTATAATTATTTTTAAAAATATTACAAATTGAATGAAACATAATGTGTCAAAAGAAATCGCAAAATTATTGTGGTAAACTCAACACGACCGTGAATAGAAATGAACACACACAAATAAATATATATATGCAAATATAATATGCATAGATAGAGAGAGAGTTTAATAATGGTTCTTTCTTTTTTGCACTTTGAACTTTAATTCTTGTTTTGTATGTTGTAATTCTTTTTTCCTTTTCCATTTTCAGAGCAGATCTCTCAAATCTTGAGAGAGAGAGACGTGCTATGTTACCGACACCTGAAGTGCGTTAGGATTCAGGAATAGCCGCCGAAAAGTCAGCTAAACACGACTACTTTGTCCCAACAATTCTTTTATTATTTATTTATTTTTAATATATATATACATAATTATATATGTGTGTATATGTTGACTTCACAAGGGCCCTATATTTGATTAAAAAATCAATCATTTATCAGATATTTCCACCCTACAATTCCAAGTAGAAAATAAAATTGGAGTGAGAAAATATAATATAAACAAGAACGTCTATGACACACAAACGAAAAAGAGTTACTTTTATTATGATTTCTGTCAATCTTTTTTAGTCTCCTTTTGAATTGAAAATGACTTGTAAACAAGAGTAATAAAAACTTGTTTTAAAACTTGTTTTATGAACTAGGGTTATTACCAACAAACTCTCATGGGTTTCATATTTTGATCAACTTATCCTATTTTTTTCAGAAAATTCTCCTAATGTTAATAAATTTGAATAACTTGTTTCATTCCCTATAATTTTGGACAAAATTTGCCCATGAAACTAGATGGGGATTTACTGATAAACGATTTTTTTTTTATATATATGCCAAAAAAAAAACATTAATTCCAAAATAATTTTTTTGCAACTACCAATTATAGTAAAATATAAAAACAATTAAGTTCGAAATATAAAAAATATTTCAAACTACAAATATATAAGATTTTTTTTTCATTTTTAACTTTGTTTTTTTATTTTTTACTGTAAAAGAAAAAAATTTGATTTCTGCCAGGAAAAAAATTTAATGACAAAACAATATTTTTTTGTGAAATACTAATTAAAGTAAAATATAAAAAAATTAAGTACAAAACATAAAAAATATTTCGAACTACAAATGAGATTTTTCTTTTCGTTTTTAAATTTATTTTTTATATTTTACTATAAACAAATTTTTTTTTATTTATGTCAAATAAAAAATTAATGCATCAATATTTTTAACTGAACTACCAATTAGAGTAAAATATATAAAAAAATTAGGTCCAAAATATAAAAAATATTTTGAACTACAAATGAAATTTTTTTTTGTTTTTAAATTTTTTTTTTATATTTTGCTATAAACGAAAAAAAATTGATTTATGTCAAATAAAAAATTAATGCATCAATATTTTTAATTGAACTACCAATTAGGGTAAAATATAAAAAAAAGTAGGTCCGAAATATAAAAAATATTTTGAACTACAAATGAGATCTGTTTTCCCTTTTCCCTTTTTAATTTTCTTTTTCGTTTTTAACTTTATTTTTTATATTTTACTATAAACGGAAAAAAATTGATTTATGTAAAATAAAAAATTAATGCATCAATATTTTTAACTGAACTACCAATTACGGTAAAATATAAAAAAAATTAGTTCCGAAATATATAAAATATTTTGAACTACAAATGAGATTTTTGTTTTCGTTTTTAATTTTTTATATATATATTTTATAATAAACGGAAAAAAAAATTATGCCAAAAAATATCTGATTGGAAAGTTAAAATATTGATGCATTAATTTTTTGGCAATGTACTGGAAAGTAAAAAATATTGATGCATTAATTTTTTTATTTCGGCATAAGATATATATATTTTTCGTTTATAGTAAAATATAAAAAATAAAGTTAAAAACGAAAAAAAAAATCTTATTTTTAGTTCAAAATATTTTTTTATATTTAACACTTAATTTATATATATATATTTTACCCTAGTTGGTAGTTGCAAAAAAACTTATTTTGGCATTAATGTATTTTTTTGACATATATAAATAAAAAAAATCATTTATCAGTAAACCCCCCTGAACCCCCCTCTAGTTTCAGGGGTAGTTTTGTCCAAAATTGTAGGGAATGGGGCAAATTAATTAGATTTGTTAACGTCAAGGGGGTTTTATGAAAGGGAGGGAGGTAAGTTGATCAAAATATGAAACCACATGAGAATTTGTTGATAATAACCCTATAAACTATTCTTGCTCCACAAAATTTTTACAATTAAGGAAATAATTCAAATAAAGTCAAAACAAATTTAGTAACAATTAATCTATCCAAGTATAAAAATATTGTTACTCAAATAATAACTTTATCACTAAGAGTCTGTTTGATTCGTGTTTTTGCTTTCATGTTATGAAATTTATAAAACAGAAATATATGTTTTTGTTGTGGATAGTGACGGACTTTGGGATTGAGGCGAGTGGGGGTAGAATTGGAATATTCAAATTTTAGGGGTAAGTTAAGTGAAAAGATAAAAATTTAGTGGAGGCTTTTAAGAGTATTTTTGTGGGGAAGATATATAATTTTTTAAAAAAATTGGAATAATTAAGTTAAGAAAAAAATTTTATATAGGTCCGTGCCTGATTGTGGAATAACCTGAATCAAAACCGAAAATATATTTAGTACTGAAACTTTTGCTAAAGAGTGTTGTGAATCAAATCCACGATGAACGCAAGTTGTGTAAAGATTAAGATGACGATCTGAAATCTCGCGGTATGGATTTCATTAGAAAAACACACAACTGTGGCAAAAACCACAAGGCCCTATTGCAAAAATGGGCATCTTGAGCAGGTTCAATTCCACCAGATTTAGCCCACCATGCACTATACTCAGGCCGTGACATTTACAGATATAACCCCAAGGCCCAACATAGTGGTTGTTACATCATGCAATTGTTTGATCTCTTGTCCTGAGTTAAAATCTGACGTTATTATGTAATTTGGGGCGGGTTTTTGGTTCGGTTTAATTTTACAATTTTTTTATTTTTTAATGAAGATTTTAAGTTTTATATGAAATTAAATATGAATGGGGCTATTTAGTTTTTCTAGTAATAGAAAATTTCTATTTTTTTTTGGAATTAATCCTAAGTTGGAGGTCTTATGTGACCACCTAGGCCGCCTAGGGCCATGACCATCCTAGTAATTCCTCGACTCATGGGTAGGGATGACAATGGGGCGGTTTGGGACGGTATTCTCAATTTTCATAAAAAAAAGCACAAATTTTTTTATCCCCCATAACCGTTTAAAAATTTCTCCCTTATCCCCATAACCGTACTAAACCATCACCCCATCTCCCATAACCGCCCCATTAAACCGATTTTTTTCTTAAAAATAAACAAATATAAATACATTAATATTATTCAATTAATTTAATCAGAATATTTTTTAAAACAAAACAAGCAATTATCCAATTAATTTAATTGTAACAAAATCTATTTAAACAAACTTAAATAAAAATATCCAATTATAACAACATAAAATATTAATTAAATACAACTCCATAAAAAAAATAACAAGTCCACTCAATAACAAAAACTAATAAAATTCCAAACATCTGGAGAGTTAAGTGGAGAAGGGGAGCTAAGTGGAGACTCTGACATCTTTCATAATTCCAAATTGTTTTCTAATTGAAACAATAACACTATCAATATAGACTATAATTTACAAACTCAATGGGTAAGGGAGAGCTAAATGGAGAGGGTTTTTTTCTCTATATATATATGTAGGCATAGATATTATTTTAGGGTGCACTAGACTCGTAGAGCCTTTAGGGTAGTGGGCTATTGGGTAAAGCCTTGGATCCGTCTCACCGAAGTTGGTATACAGGTTGACCCAATGTGTCCGACATCGAGGTGGATTACTCGTGACAACTTAAAACCTTCTAAAGGTGGTCCTTTTGTGACAACGCAACTTGTGGAACTGAAGAGCATATATGAGAGTAGTACCTCCATGGTCTACGGGTCCTGATGATGTAGCAGTATCCCAGGGGCATTTACCACCATTTCTGCACAACTCTAGCAGTATACGCGTGTACTGCGAAGGCTATTGGGGAGTGATCCGTTGCACGACTGATTCGACTATGGCCACAGATGCTGTGTAGCCGTGACACGTGGACAACACGATACCATCCTCACATTTTGAAGGGATTGGAAAGAGCATGTGGCATGGAGGTTAGGGGTGTAGTTTAGTCATAATAAATGCCCATAATGTGAATTCCACCCATTATTCTTACTGTGGAAGGAACTCTCCTTATTGGCCCACATTATGGCCCTCATCACTTATTAGAGACATGTGGATCATTAGTAGGAGTTGGGGACCACTTCAAGTAGGGCAACATTTTGAGCAAGTGACTTATAAATAGAAGGCAATAGTGTTTTCCTAGGGATCCAAACTTCATTCTCATTCTTTCCCTTTCTTGGAGGTCACTCCTTCAGGACAACGCCTACCTTTTTCTTCTATTTCTACTCCTTCCTTCCTCTGTGCTTCGGCCATGGGAAACTGATTTCTTACCTTCACCATATCACGCCCTTCTCCTCTACTTGCTTCTCTCCTCTCCATCTCTTAGTCTTTAGCTATTTTGGGGGTATTTCATTTTGGGGGATTTTAGCCCTACTAGTGCTCACTACCTACTATCTAGTTGTGATGAGGCTACATTTTTTTCTCTTCTCCACCTTCTCTTTCATTTCTCTTCACCCTCTTTACTTGAGATTTCGATCATGGGCTTGGATCCATATGTTCTGACTTGCTAGTGGAGCCATTTCTCCATTTTCCATTTATGTACTGCTCATCCTTTAATTTTTCACCCAGAATTTATTGGCGACCACAGTGGGAGAGAAAGGCAAGCCATTAGCATGCCCAAAAGGTCCTCTCGCCTCGCCATGTCATCTCAAGTACCTTCTTCTGCTGCACTTCCACCACATTCTCCTCTTCCACCTAAGCCAAAATCAGTTATACCCGTCGGAGCTGACAGTCATGCTCCAGGAGAGTCGACCCAGCCACCACGAGGGCTCCTGGTGACAAATCAACCCCTACCGGGCCCAGCAATGACCCATCCGCAGCCTCAAGGCGTTGCCACGATGGAAGCCCAGCCTGGAGAACCACTACCAGCCGGTCACCCCCCTGTAGCTCGTGAGCAGGAGGCCACAAATGCTCATTATTTGAATCGCACAGTCACCAAGATGGGGCATCAAGGGGCAAACCAAAGCAGATCCCATCGTACTACCTCGTCAGGGTCGGCGACCGAACATGACTGGGATGCACTTTTGATGGAGACGTTGCTCGCTATACATAATGCCCAGTAAAAGATGTGGGAGGAGCATAAGGCAATGTTCGCCTTCTCCAGGTCTGAAACTGCCCCTGAGGTAACATTCATGCCAACACTGACACTAAGGTCAATCATTCGCCGTGATGCCATGGTGACACCCCCACGTGCAGCCTCAGCGTTACCCCATGGTAACACCACAACGACATCCCTAACTTCATTCGGTTCACCCAACAAAATGTCTTTCCTTATGTGACGCTCGGCCAACTACGAGCCATGATTGGGTCAGGACTTCTCTTGACTGGGACGAATTTGGTTGGTGACCCATTGCCACCTTTTCCCGTTTCTGTCCTACAACAACCATACCCAGCTGAGTACATAGTGCCTAAGTTTAAGCAATTTGACGGCAGGAAGCGCAATGCCAAGGAACATATCGGACGTTTTATTAGCCATTTGGGGGATCACACCTCTAACGAGGCATTAAAGCTAAGAGAGTTCCTGAAGTCGCTTACCGACCGTGCCTATACATGGTACCCCAATCTGGAGCCAGGATCAGTGATTAGCTGGGAGGAAATGGTTCAGAGGTTCTACAACAAGTACTACTAGATCGATGAGAGGGTAACCTTTCTATTTCTCACCAAGCTCACCTAAAAGAGCAATGAGGACGTGATGGTTTATGTCAAACGATTCAGAGAGCGTACCTTCGAGTGCTATGAAGCAGTAAAGGAAGAGGACTTGGTTATAATTTGCATTGATGGGATGGATAAGGAGTACAACCTTTACCTAGTCGCCCTCAACATCCGAACATTTTCCGATCTCATGACTAGGATAAGGAATTTGGCCTACAGAGTTACGAACCCCTGAGGAGGACACGTCTGGCGAGCACCGCGACTTGTGTGCATCACGGCAGCGACCATCGAAGATGAGGAACAGTTCTTGGAGGACCCTGAAGATGACGAGGATGCCTTCATGACATCGGCTGATCAACAAAGGAAGAGTAAAATTACCGAGATGGTAGTGAAAATAGTCTAGAGAGGGGTGAATAGGCTTTTTATCGATTTTATTATCAATTAAAATTATTTAGCAAAAATTTAATTTTAATTAGTCACAAACCCTAATTTTTAATTTAATTCCAAAAACAGATCTATCAAGCAATATCAAACAAACATCAATATAGTACAAAAAATAAACCAAGAGACGACACAGAGAATTATACGTGGAAAAACCAAGGAAACGTTCGAAGAAAAAAACCACAGGTACATTCAGGTACCGATGCACTATAAATCAACAATTACAGACTTTATCAGAGTTTTAGACTTACAATCACTCATGATATGTCTTCCTCTACTCGCAGTCTGAAATCCTTGAATCATTCGTATTTCACGAAGCACGCTTGATCCGCAAGACACTATGAGAGACTCATAAATCACGTCTGATTTGCCTTTTTCTACTCGCGGTCTAAAATTCTTGAATCGCTCCGTACTCGAACAGATCAAAACAACCTCGTTGCAATGGACAGTGTGATGATTTTTCAGCAATCACTCATCCAATCGTGCATATAGAACTTCAATGTAGAAGCACGATTGGAGAAACTCAACACAAGAGATAATACCAATATATATGATCACTCCATAATCACCTCTCTTTGTGTATCACTCTATATAAGAATATGAACAATAGAATATTGCAGAGCCCTCACCAAAAACCTTCTTGAAAAATCATCGTAAAAAAACCGTAACCTCTTCTCTTGTAGAATCTTAGTATTTATAGGCCAAGTCATAGAAAAATCTAACCTTACCCTCTTATGTAATTTCACAATACCTTGACAAATCCTCTAAAATATGATATAAATATATGTATACGTCAATACATAGAGGTAGGGACCAAACTGGAAAAATCCGAAAGTACTACGAAACAAATCATGCGTAACAAGTAATCACGTGATTGAGCATTGGGACCTACGCTTAGGCGTAGGCTCCCCTCCCAAATCCAAAAACCAAAGCGTAGGTTAGAACCATTCTGCCTCTTTTTGCCTCTGACAACGTATGTATGTTGTATCTTTTGCAATTTTTTCATATTTGAGCTAGATAGATCATCTCGAACTCCCGATGTTTTTGGATGAAGTCATAATGTCTGGAAATGACATTTTTCCCTCCGATGAAGTGACGATGTCTGGAAATGATGATTCTGCCCTCCGATAGCTTTCTTTGCTTTGACACACTTCTTGACTTCTTTCTAGAGATAGAAACGAACATATTTACAACTCTATTGCAAATACACAAAACTATCGACATGACAAGTCACTCAACATGGTTATTGTCTAGAACATGCCAAACACAAATAATAATATAAATGTTCTTACAATCTCCCCATTGACATTTTTGAAACAAAACCATGTTTTTACAATATAGTCTCACAAATAACAACATAACATCTATACCTATGAACACATACCGACAAACATAGATATAAATTGTCACATTGCTTTCATGACGATCTACCAATCCTGTAACCACAACAGTGAACAAATCATTAAACGCATGTGTGGAAAATAGATATAAACCTGAAAAATAAGCTCCCCCTTACTAAATACTTCTCCCTCTGAATCAATCAAACAATCTCAATCTCTCCCCCTCACTTAATACTTCTCCCCCTTTTTGTCACTGAAATGTCAAGCAAAGAGAATATATGTCATAGCAACAATATAGAGAGATGCAAGGAAGTACTCAATGAAAAACACCAAGATATAGAACTCTTATCAGATCAGATTCAAATTCTCATAGTAACAGAAATCTTTACTATGCATGACCCTACTACTAATGCATGAATGCAAAATTTCATGAATAAAAATAAAATAAAATATTTTTGTTTTTAGAAATATGTGAGCAAGGTAGTAGAGATACAAAACCAATCATTAACACATCATATTTTCATATTTAACTCGACCATTATACGTATGGTATAGAAGAAAATCAACACACATACCTTGTAAACTCAAGAATGCACAAGTCAAGTTTTACAAATATATATATATATATATATATATATATATATATGAAAATTCTCATGTGCAAGCACTAAGGTAAGATGAAAACAATACATACTAAAACTGATAATCTCCCCAACAACCGTGATGATAATTCAATCCAAAATCCAAACTAGAAGGCAAAAAAAAATAAAAGATACTTTCTTTTTGTCACACAATTTTTTCCTTCTCATCTTTTCAACTTTTTTACCATATCCCTTTTTGTCTTTCTAAGCTCTGGACTTTTCAGTGAGGATTTTTAGTCCCGGCCAACTGGGCCCAAGCTTCTTCCATGGGATTTATGTTCATTAGTCCTCTCCCCTTTTTACGCAAACACTCAATGCTTATTGAGGCAAGAGGCCCGGTTACTCAGATTGAATAACTACTTTTTACATTTTTAATATTTTAAACATCTCATTGTTTTTCAACATCACCACAATATGCATGCACAAAATATTTCATGCATAGACCAATCTAACATACCTCATGAACTTTCATACCACTTCGGGTTAAATAAAAAAATTAACAGATTCAGCAGGCATTATAATCATCACCGAAGTAACTAGCACCTAAGATTAATGTTTTGTAACATAAAATAATCATGCCAAGTGATCATCCAAAAATCTTACGTCAGTCTGATACCTCTACTTCACATATGTATAATGAGACAAGTAAATGTGAAAATAGAGTAAAATATGACAACTTTTGTACTCTGACCAAGCTCAACAGTCTAAAAAAACTTTATTGTCATTTATTTCAAAATAAAATGCATGCATGACTAAAAATAATACAAATGCATGATTACTTATCAATTTTAGGAAAATAATGCAATGTGCTCCTAGAATGATAGATAAGAAGATATTTATTCTAAAGAAAGCATACCAATAGATTTCCTAAGATTAACATACTTTTGAAAATCTAATGGTTTTGTACAGATATCTGCTAACTGAGAATCTGTGGATATGAACTCTAGAGACACCATACCATCTTCAATAAGATCACGAATGAAATGATGTCGAATATCTATATGCTTTGTACTAGAGTGTTGAACAGGACTTTTAGAAAAATTTATTGCACTCGTGTTATCATAAAACACAGTCATTGTACCTTGAAAAAAACCATAATCTTGCAACATCTGATGTATCCATAAAACCTGAGTACAATAACTATCAACTGTTATATACTCAGCCTTAGCAATGGAAAGGGAAACATAATTTTGCTTCTTGCTATGCCAAACAACTAAGCAATTTCCAACATAAAAACACTCTCTACTAGTACTTTTTCTATCATCAACATTACCGGCCCAATCAGCATTAGAAAAGGATGCGATATCAGTATTCGTACCCGATGGATACAACAATCCGTAATTCATTGTCCCATTAACATACTTGATAATCCTTTTCACAGCAATAATATGAGACTCCTTAGGACTTGCCTAGTAACGTGCACACAACCCAACACTAAAAGCTATGTCAGGTCGACTGATAGTCAAATACAACAAACTCCCAATCATACTTCTATAAAGTGTAGGATCGACATCTTTTCCTTTAGTATCCAAGCTAAGCTTAACACTTGTCCTCATAGGAGTCTGAGCATCCTTAGCCTTTTCCAAACCAAACTTCTTCACCAATTCTAAGGCATAACGAGTTTGAGAAACAAAAATCCCATCATTTAATTGTCTAACTTGAAGCCCTAGAAAGAAGTTCAATTCATCAATCATGCTCGTCTCAAATTCATGTTTCATTTGATCTAAAAAATAATGAGCAAACTTATCAGAAGTGGATCCAAACACAATATCATCAACATAGATTTGTGCAACAACTGTATCACTCTCAATTTTCTGAATAAACAGTGTTTTGTCCACTCCACATCTAGTAAAACCTGTTCCCAATAGGTAATTAGTCAACCTTTCATGCCAAGCTCTAAGAGCTTGCTTTAGCCCATACAACGCATTTTTCAGCCTGTAAACATGACCCGAATAATAAGGATCTTCAAATCCTTTGGGCTACTCCGCATATACTTCCTCATGAAGAACACCATTCAAAAAATCACTCTTCACATCCATCTGATACAACTTGAATCCAAGATGACAAGCAATAACAAACAAAATTCGAATAGATTCAAGCCTAGCCACTAGAGCGAAAGTCTCATCAAAATCAATACCCTCCATCTGAGTATATCATTAAGCGACAAACCTAGCCTTATTCCTCACCACTGTACCATTTTCATCTTTTTTATTCTTGAAAATCCACTTGGTACCAATCACATTTATCTCTTTCGGTCTAGGCACAAGATACCATACATCATTCTTAACAAACTGCTGAAGCTCTTCTTGTATAACATTTATCCACTTACTATCTTGAAGAGCTTCTTTGAAATGTTTGGGTTCTAAAGAAGATGTATAACATGCATACAAGACTTCATTCCTAGCCTTTCTCCGTGTCACCATCATCTGATCAACAGATCCTATAACATTATCCAAAGGATGCTACAACTTTACACTTGCAGATGGTTCCTTAATGGTGTAGGCTGAACATCACCAATTGAATCATGTGATTCTGCAGGACTTAAAGTATCATTACTAACCACATTGTCCTCTTTTTCAACCTTAGAAGAATCATTATCCAATATAAAGAATGACTTACCATCTTCCTCCTTAGTAGACGTTAGGGACTCATCAATATATGAGTCATCAACCACTACATTGGCATATTCCATCATCGTTTGAGTTCTAAGGATAAAAACCCTATATGCTCGACTAGTCAATGAATAACCCAAAAATATTCCTTCATCACTCTTAGACTCGAACTTCCCAATAGATTCACGATCTCTAAGAATATAACACTTTGCTCCAAAAACTTTGAAATACTTTACATTGGGTTTCTTGCTATTCCACAGTTCATAAGGAGTTTTTGAGGTGTCAGGCCTAAGATAAACTCTATTCGAGGTGTACACGTTGTGTTCACCGCCTCGGCCCAAAAATACCTAGGAACATTCCTACCTTGTAGCATAACATTGGCCATTTCCTGAATAACTCTATTTTTCATCTCGACTACTCCCTTTTGTTAAGGAGTTTTAGGTGCTGAAAATTCAAGTCCTTTCTCTTCACAAAATACTTCAATTTCTGAATTCCCAAACTCCCTTCCATGATCACTCCTTACTCTAGAAATGGAACAATTCTTCTCAGTCTGAATTTTTAAACAAATTCTCTTAAAACTTTCAGGAGCTTCAAACTTTTCACTTAGAAATCTAACCCATGCAAATCTCGAATAATCATCCACTATGACAAAAATATACTTCTTTCTTCCATTGCTCATGGTCCTAGTGGGACCCATTAAATCAATATGCAACAACTCTAAAAGTCTATAAGTACCAATGACATTTGTCTTTTTGTGCTGACATCTAACTTGTTTACCCTTCTGACATAATCCACACACAACTCCTTTTGCATAACCAAACTTAGGGACTCCCTTAACAATTTCACTCTTAGTAATTTTTGTTAATTCACGAAAATTATCATGTCCCAACCGCTGATGCTAAATTTCAACTTCATCAAGTTTAACTCTATTGCATAACAATTCAAAATTAGGAACAATGCAATAACAATTATCAGTTGAACGCATACCTTCCATTACACAATTCCCAGAAGAGTCAATGATCGCACACTTATCAGGAGAAAAAGTGACATTTTGATTGTTATCACATATCTAACTTATGCTCAACAAATTTGTTTTAAGACCCTTTACATAAAGCAGATCTTCTAGTTTAGGTAGACCAAAAACCACAATGGTACATTTTCCTAGAACCTTCGACTTCTCTCCATCACCAAAGGTGACTATCCCACCATGACATTCCTCGAGAAATCCAAACAATGACTTATCTTCAGTCATACGCCTTGAACATCCACTATCCAAATACCAAGAAGTAGACTTGCGTGCTTTAACTGTAGTATGAACTACAAGATAGTGTAGCTCACTTTTTCTCACCCAAGCCTTCTTCATCTTCGAAGCTCCTTTTGCCAATCTTGATAAATTCTTAATTTCTTCATTCAACATTCGAATTTGATCTTGAACATGATCTTCATGTCGAACTCTTTGTTCTTTCACCGATTGTAGATTCTTCCCTCTCAACTTCAAACACCTTGGTCTAATGTGATCACTGACACCATAGTGATAACAAATAGGAATAAACCTCCTTACTCTATCAGTTGACTTCTTAGGATATCTAAGGGTAAGGAAAGACTTGTTTTTAACAGGTCTTTTGACATAGGATTGAACTCTAGGATTCCAATTTGAATTTCCTTTTGAAGAACTTGATGCTACTTGGGAGGCTTTTACAAAGGTGGTTTTTGCAACAACATTCAAATTTTGCAATACTCCAACAAAACCCAGTCTCTTTGTATTTCCTGCGGACTTTCCTACACTCAACATATGATTAAACTGAAGAGTTCCACTAGACCACTTCTGAATAGTTGAGTTATCATCTTTCAGTTCTTTTTCCAAAATTTCAATCTTAGTAGATTTCTCAACTAACTCCTTATTGAGATCATCTATTAACTTCAAAGCCTCAGCTTTTTCAAGTTCAGACTTATTCAAATCTTCAATCAACTTGGCCTTTTGGGCCTGTAGAAGATTTAGAGTTTGAGAACTATTGGCTACTTCGTCTTTTAAATAATGCAATTCTTTGTCCTTGTTAAGACTTTTAGTCAATGGTTTCATGTGATTCTTGTGAAGTTATGTGGTCTTATCAAGTAATTTATTATAATACTCTTGAAGCGTTTCATCACAATCTTCATCACTCTCAGAACCTTCCTCTTTAGACATCGCCAAACTTTTCGTAACTTCATTAACCTCCTTGCTCTTTACAGCAAACACCGTGAAATTCTCAAAATCATCACTTACTTCTGATTATGTCGCATCACTAGTTGATCCATTGTCAAAGTCATCATCCCAACTGACAGCTAATCCTTTGGATTTCTTCAGAGTGTTTGCACACTCTGCAGTTATATGACCATATCCTTGACATTCAAAACATTTGGGTTTCTTCTTTTTAGGATCAGATTTATCCTTCAACCTTTTAGCAAACATGACAATATCATTCAGACACAACTCACTTTCTTCATCAAGTTCAACCTGATCCTCCCTAGTGGTTTTAAAAGCTATGCTCTTCTGTTTTGTGCCACTCGCCTTTTTAGGGGGATTTTTAAACATCTCCATCTCATAAGATTTTATATTTCTAGCCAATTATTCAACCTTAATTTCTTTAAGACTCATGACCTCAGAGATGGCAGTGACCTTAGATAAAAAACGTTTAGGAAGAGACCTAATTATTTTCTTGACTATGGTGGTCTCATGAATAGGCTCACCTAGGTTATGACATCCTGTTATAATATCAGTTAACCTAGCTTCAAAGTATGCGAAGACCTCACCCTTTTCCATCTTCAGCTGTTCAAATTGAGAATTCAAAATTTGAAACTTTGATTGTTTCAGCTTCAACGTTCCTTCATGAGTGACTTGGAGAATGTCCCAAGCTTCCTTGGCAATTACGCACGTAGCAATCCTCTTAAACTCCTCGGAGTTACAATATTGTATAACGCATTCAATGTATTCGAGTTCCAATCCGCACTATTCGTCTCGGCAACAGTCCACTCGTTCGACGATTTTGGTGTTGATTCATTGGTCGCGTCGTCTTTCACAGTAGGAGGTGAATATCCTACTTCAACAGCATTCCACGCTCTCTCATCTAAAGATTTGAAAAACGCTTTTATTCTCGCTTTTCAATATGTATAATTTGAGTCATCAAACAAAGGTGATCTAGATATGGAACCTCATTCATGAGGCATCTCCGTCATCTAAGTACATAATCTAACCCTAGGTAATTAACCTAAAAAGGAACAACCACGCTCTGATACCAATTGAAATTACCTAGACAATAGTGAAAACAACCTAGAGGGGGGTGAATAGGATTTTTGTCAATTTTATGATCAATTAAAATTATTTAGCCAAAATTCAATTTTAATTAGTCACAAACCCTAATTTTCAATTTAATTCCAAAAACAGATCTATCAAAATATAGTGCAAAAAATAAAGCAAGAAACGATACAGAGAATTATACGTGAAAAAACCAAGGAAACATTCCAAGAAAAAAACTACGGGTACACTATGAATCAATAATTACAGACTCTATGAGAGTTTTAGACTTACAATCACTCATAATATGCCTTCCTCTACTCGCAGTCTGAAACCCTTAAATCATTCGTACTTCACAAAGCACGTTTGCTCTGCCAGACACTATGAGAGACTCACAAATCACGCCTAATTGCCTTTCTCTACTCGCGGTCTGAAATTCTCAAATTGCTCCGTACTCGAACGGATCAAAACAACCTTGTTGCAATAGATGGTGTGATGATTTTTCAGCAATCACTCATCCAATCGTGCATATGGAACTTCGATATAGAAGCACGATTGGAGAAACTCAACACAAGAGATAATACCAATATATATGATCACTCCATAATCACCTCTCTGTGTGTATCACTCTGTAGAAGAATATGAACAATAGAATATTGTAGAGCTCTCACTAAAAATCCACTTGAAAAATAATCGTAAAAAATGGTAGCCTCTTTTCTTATAGAATCTTGGTATTTATAGGCCAAGTCATAGAAAACCCTAACCTTGCCCTCTTATGTAATTTCACAATACCTTGATAAATCCTTTAAAATCTGATGTAAATATGTGTATACATCAATACATAGAGGTAGGGACCAAACTGGAAAAATCTAAACGCACCCCGAAACAAATCCTGCATAACAAGTAATCACGTGACCGAGCATTGGGACTTACGTTTGGGCATAGGTCTAGGGCATAGGCCTACGCTTGGGTATAGGTCTAGGGCGTAGGGTTCTCTCCCAGCTCCAAAAACCAAAGCATAGGTTAGAGTCATTCTACCTCTTTTTGCCTCTAACAACGTAGGTATGTTGCATCTTTCGCTATTTTTTCATATTTGAGCTAGACAGATCATCTTGAACTCCTGATGCTTTTGGATAAAGTCATAATGTCTGGAAATGACTTTTTTGCCCTCCGATGAAGTGACGATGTCTGGAAATGATGATTTTGCCCTCCGGTAGCTTTCTTTGCTTTGACACACTTCTTGACTTCTTTCTCGAGATAGAAACGAACATATTTACAACTCTATTACAAATACATAAAACTCTTAACATGATAATTCACTCAACATGATTATTGTCTAGAACATGCCAAACATAAATAATAGTATAAATGTTCTTACAAAGAGGTTTCGACCTACTCCGCCACCCTTTCCCTGTAGCCGTAAGCAAGTACTAGTAGTGCTTATTCAATCGATCTGGGATAGGGTCGTGACTCTACCACCACTACTCGAAGACAATCATAAGGACCTGGTGAATGATCCTTATTTTTTCCATTTCCATCGAGGGACGAGGCATTTGCTGATGGAGTGCTAGAGCCTTCACGACTTGTTTCAGAAGAAGATGAAGTCTGGGGAATTGGAGCTTCTCAAGAGGCAGGATGTGCATGATAACCCCTTCCCAAGCCACAACGTTGGCGTGCATGTGGTCTCGGGTGGTGGTCATAATGATTTAGAGGAACTTCAGAATGCTGAGACCGCCTGGTTGTCGGAGCAGGTTCAAAACGGCATTAAGGAATGCATGGCATAGACGGACGACCTCATGAGGGAATTTTTCATAAACTCAAGCTTGATACTGATTCCAGGGCTGAAGTTACTAAATTTTTAATCAAATTTGTGTGCAGGACAAGTGCTGAAACTAATGAGGATGAGCCTACTACCTCGACGAGACCAAATCATGGTGGACAGGTGGACAAGCTCATCGAGAGGCCTCACAATCGCCCTATGTATGTTCCTATAACCATCAATGGTGTGGGATTTAAGAGAGCATTCCTGGACAATGGCGTATCCGTTAAAATCATGCTAGTGACAGTTATGAGGAAATCCGGAATCAAGGAAGAGTTTGCGACTGAAAGGCAAATCGATATTTCAGGTTTCAATAGGATTAAGCAGAGGACACTAGGCTATGTTACTGCCGATTTGTAGGTTGGGGACATCAGGGGTCCCGTTAGGTTCCATATTATCGAGGGAGAGCCATCGTATCATGTTCTTTTGGGAAGATCCTGGATGCACCTCCACGGGGTGGTTCCTTTTTCATACCACCAAATGATGAAGACGAATTGGGGCACTGGCACAACCACCGTGAAAGCCATGAGGAATCCATTTTCTCTAAGTGAGGTCCATTTTTCTGATGCCATATATTTTACTAACTTTTCAGTCGCAAAAGAGAACCTCGAGGAAGGCAAGGTGCACCCTACTCCGCTGCCCAACTAGGAAGACATTAGTGAGCTTGAGAACGATGATGATGTAATGGTGGTCTTTTCTTAGAAAGGCAAGCGTAGATCAGAGGACAGTGATAAGCTTTGCAGGAGGATCCGTAAGGCTGACGGGAGCATTGTTTATCGATTATGATGGTGCGAGGGGCTGAATGCTCCAATTCAGGTGCTCGACCCCTATGGCGACCATATCCTGGCAGAGACATCCACCCCCGCCGAGGATCCAATAAAGGAGTATGATCCAAAAATAGGTTTAACTGCAGCACAAAAAAAAAGGTGTTAAAGAGATCGACTTGGCTAAGACAGGGGAACAACCTCGCTTAATATCTGTCAATCGTGAGTTAGTTGATGAGTTCAAGGAGCGACTGGTAGACTTATTGAGAGAGTATTATGATGTGTTTTCTTGGAGTTATGATCAGATTCCAGGGCTCGACCCCGACCTAGTCGTGCATCACCTGAATGTTGGACCGGAAGCAGTGCCGAAAAAATAGGCCGCATGTGTGTTTGTTCCGGAGATAGATAACCAGATCAAGGAAGAGGTCTAGTGCTTGTTGTAGGCAGGGTTCATCTGACCTATTCAACACCCGACTTGGTTAGCCAATGTGATGCCGGTAAGAAATAAGAATGGCAAGGTTCTCCTGCATTGACTTCAGGGACATCAACAAGGTATGCCCTAAGGATGAGTTTCCATTACCAAATATCAACATTATTGTGGATGTCACCGTGGGGCATGAAATGTTTTCCTTTATGAATGGTTTTAGTGGTTACAATCAAATCAGGATGTCCGAGGAGGACGCGCCCAAGACTATTTTCCGTACTCCGATGGGGAACTTCCATTTTATCGTAATGCCGTTTGGGTTGAAGAATGCAGGTGCCACTTTATGAAATGTTTTCCTTTATGAATGGTTTTAGTGGTTACAATCAAATCAGGATGTCCGGGGAGGACGCGCCCAAGATTATTTTCCGTACTCCGATGGGGAACTTCCATTTTATCGTAATGCCGTTTGGGTTTAAGAATGCAGGCGCCACATATCAGAGGGCCATGACTGTTGTTTTTCATGACATGATCCCTGATTCGGTCGAGTGTTACGTGGATGATTTGGTGGTCAAATAAAAAAAGCCAGTGGACCATATTGACAACTTGAAAAAGGCTTTTGATTGGTACAGATGTTACCAGCTAAAAATTAACCCAGCTAAGTGTGTCTTCGGCGTTATGAGAGGGAACTTTCTGAGCTATGTGGTACACCGGAGGGGTATTGAGGTTGACGTAGATAAGACGGTAGCCATAATCGCCTTGGACCTGCCACGTTTATTGAAGTAGCTTAGAGGATTTATTGGTAAGATCTCCTACCTATGACGTTTTATCCCTGACCTCACCGAGCTTATGTAACCATTCTACCTCTTTTAAAGAAGAATGCAACGTATGTTTGGACTCTTAAGTGTCAGCAGAGTTTCGAGGCCACCAAAGGGATTTTGGTAGCACCGGAAATAATGACTGCACCAAAGAAAGAAGTACCTTTGCGACTCTATATTTCAACGATTGACCATTCACTGGGGGCAATCCTCGCCCAGAAGGAGGATAAACACGAAAGGCCGGTTTACTATGCTAGCATGGTCATTCGTGGTGCTGAGCTTCGGTACACTCAAGCAGAGAAGCGGTGTCTCATGTTGGTCTTTATCGCGAAGAAGTTCTAGCACTACTTATCTACGCACATAGTCGAGCTGATGACCAAAAGCGATCCAGTACGCTATATGGTGCCCAGCCTCCTTCTGTTGGGAGTTTGACTAAGTGGTTGATGGGTCTGTGGGGATTGATATCCAGTGTGTCCAACCTATAACCATCAAGGGCCAGGATTTAGCGGATCTCTTATCTCATTCTTGTTGCAATGATGACTCTACTGACTTGATGATGGCTGGGACTAAGGTATGAGAGTTGTCATTCGATGGGGTGTCAACTTCCAATAAAAGTGAGGCCGACATTGTCCTCACGCCCGGTGGCGATGGTCCTCAGGTTCATCTTTCTTATCAGCTGGATTTCCCTTGCTCAAATAATGAGGTTGAGTATGAAGCGCTACTGTTAGGGCTCAGGGAAGCACAGAGACGAGGTATTCGAAGGTTAAAGGTTAAGGGTGTCTCTCAGCTCATTCTTAAGTAAGTCACAGGCCAGTTCGCCATGAAGGAGGCCAACCTTGCTCCCTACCATACTCAGGAACAACTCCTACTTATGCATTTTGATTATGTTGATTTTGTACATGTTTCTAAATGCAAGAACAGCTTCCCGGATGCTTTAGCAACCCTGGCATCAAAGATCAGACTCGACCAGGATGGTTTTTCATTGGAGGTGCGAAAGTGCTTTGTCCCTTCAACAATGGAAGGTTCCGGTTTAGTGTTGGTTGGAGATTGGCGATTAGCGATTGGCGATTGGCGCACCACAATCATGCAAGACATCACAAAGGGGAGCTCTCACAGGTTGTCAGTCAAAGTTTTTGTGGTCATCAAAGGGGATCTTTGTTTTAAAGGACCTGAAGGTGTGTTGTCTCGTTCTGTCTCTAAAGAGGAGGGGACTACCATTCTTGAAGAGACTCACAAGGCCGTATGTGGCATGGAGGATGTCAGCCTTTACCGGAGGATCCAGCGTCGAGGTTTCTATTGGCCCGGGATGGTGGCAGTCGCAAAGGATATGAAAAGGAATTGTATGCCATGTTCTTGCACCCCTCAAGGCAATGAGAGTACTTTTCATACTGATTTGACTAACTGAAAAAATCCTTACATTGGTCTCCTACAGGAAGGCAAGTTACCCAACCTCAGGGCAGACAAGATGATTGTCAAAAAGAGGGCGACACGTTTCTTCCCCCATGAGGGCGCCCTCTATCACAAAGGTTTCTGTGGCAAACCATTGAAGTGCGTCAACCACGAAGAAACTACGATTATCATGATTGAGGAGCATCAATGCGACCACCAAGGTGATGCAAAACTGTATTAGCATTTGGTTACCTGTGGGTATTACTGGCCGATAATAGAGAAGGACATTGTGGTGCATGTACGATGTTGTAAGGCTTGCAGGAAGCACGACAACCTTATACACGCCTCAGCCGTCAGCCTTCATTCTTTATCCATGCTATGGCCATTCCACACTTGGGCCTTGGACATCATTGAACCCATCACTCCCAAATCCGGGGGGCATGCTTAGATTTTAGCAGCTACCAAGCTTTTCACCAAATGGGTCAAGGTCATTCCCTTTCGGAGGACTGTTGCAGTCGTTGTGGTCAAGTTCATCAAAGAGCAGATCATCTATAGGTTTGGGTACCTCACACGCTTCTGTCTGACAATGGAACGACGTTTGTGAACAAGGACGTAGGGGAAATTTTGGAGCAGTATCAAGTGCTACACCACACATTAACGCCTTACTATCCCAAAGTAATGTCCAAGCTGAAGCCACCAACAAAACGTTGATCTGAATCCTGAGCAAGACACTGTATGATCACAGTAAGGGTGGGCTGACCTGTTACCGATGGCGTTGTGGGCTTATCGTACTTCCAAGCGACGTGCCACTAAAGAGACTCCATTCGTGCTAGTGTACATGATCAATGTTGTTCTTCCTGAGGAGTTAGTTGTACTGTCTGTGCGTTGTGCCACTTCATGTGGTCTGCTGTCAGTCAGCAAAGGTGATGTATTAGGAGTCTTGGATTAAAAGAGGGACGCTACCTCATTAGCAGCGCTGAAGTATCGGGCCAAGATTGCCAGGGCTTACAATACTTTTTTCAGATAAAGGATTTTCACTAAGGGAGACTTAGTCTTGAAAACAATAACGGTTAATGTCGTGATGAGGGGTCAAAGCCCATCAAAATTAACACCTAAGTGGAAAAGACCTTATACAATGACCAAGGCCTCACCTAACGGATACTATGAGTTAGCATAGGTCGGAACTGGATTCAAGATGGGTCCCCTTAATGCCAAATGGATCAAGAGGTTTTATCATTTGGGATATTCAGCTTGCCCATCTCTGACCTGGTTACACCATGCCTCATCCAATACATTCCATTCTTACTCTTTATTGTTATTTTCTTTAAGTTGTTATCTAAGTTAGATAGGTTATCAGAGGAAAGATATCGCTTCTTTGTAGAGTCCTTTCATCTGCCCCCTTATTTTTATCATTTCCTTTATTCCTTTACAAAATAAAATAAAAAGTCATGCATATGTAGGCATACATGTAAGAAAAAAAGAAATGTATCTTTATTCAATGAAAATTCTATTTACAAAAGCAAGTGAATTACACTTTCTGTTGTTACTAGTATTCTTCCTAAAGTACGCTGGTCGGGATTGGGGCCTCTATTAAGGCGGATCTCCAGTAGATGGTGTTGGGCTTGAAATTCTATTTCGGACAATAATTCTTATTTTAATATTAACAAAACATTTAAAAACGTGTTTGGTACTAATATAACTTTGAGGTAAGTGTTTCAAGAAGGACAGGAGAATGATTCGGAAAGAATACAAACACAAAAAGCGATAAGCAATAAAGTAACTCAAGCGCAAAATCGGAAAAGGGAAAAATGGTCAACGAAAGGCGAAAGCTGAAGACTCAAGACCTGGGGTAGATAGGTCAGAGTGAGAATATTATAACAAGGTATTTTATGCATTGATTGGTCTTATAAGCTCAAGTGATTAAAGAACCGAACTCAAAACGGGACAAAACAAACCTTTAATAAATATCTTAGAGTCACCCAGTCGACTGGCCAAACAATGGCAGTCGACTGGCTGTGACCCAGTCGACTGGCCAAGGGCCCAGTTGACTGGATGAAACAGAGAGTTATAAACATATTTAATTGCCTGAGGCAGTCAACTGGCTCTTGAGGCAATCGACTGACCATAGCCGTAGGAAAAAATATTTTAAAATACAGCTTGGAGGCAGTCGACTGGGTGCCTATAGGCAGTCTACTGGGTGCTTCAGTTTTTTTAATAAAAAGTAAATCTAAAAAATATTTTTGTCCATCTTTTGGTGTTTATTCTTGCTATTTTTCAGATCTCATTCTCCAAATCTCCTAGGGTGAGATTCACTCTTCAAACCCTAATGCTTCACTATATATAGAATGAGATATGGGATTGAAAGACAAGGTTCTTGTGTGAGAAATTTTCTAAAAAAATCTTCATCTCTCATTTTCTCTCAAGCACTCTTTGAAAAGTCTTTTGAAAGCGAGAAGAAATAAATCTCGTTTTTCACTCAAATCATTTTAAAGATTTAAACTCTAGCTCTTAGCTTATTCTCTCCTTGAAAATATCTTTTGAGAATATATATCTAGAGTTCTTGAAATATCACCTAAAAACACTTGAGCTTATATTGATCTATCTTCCATAAAAACCTTAAGATTTTCGAGTGTTTTTTATTATTGAGTGATATATTGATTGCATACATAAATTTGTGATCTTGGGTAAGTGAAGCCCATTATATCAAGGGAGGATTGTTCTCTTGATTGTGTGACGAGCTAGTTAGCTCTTATGTAAAGCTTTTGCTATTCCACCTATTGAATGAAGAGCCATAGTGTAAGGATTAGGAAAGTCTCAAGGAATGGGATTCTTTGAGCCGAGGACTAGGAGTTACCGAATCTCGTAAAAATCATGGTGTCAATCTCTCTATCTCTATCTCCTTATTTTGTTATCTTGTATGTTTAATTTATATTGTGGTAAATAGTTTGATAAACTAAATTAAGTCTTTCATTGCAAACCTACTTTGTAAATAAATATAGAGAATTGTGGTTATTGCTAGTATGTGTTAAAAAGAACTTAATAATTGTTTATAAACCCTATTCACCCCCCTCTAGGGTTAATTAGTGAGTAACAGATGGAAAGATAGCCTTGAAAGTGTGCTCCGGTCCTCTTTTCTACGCAGGTTTCGCATGAAGACGCGTGTACAATGTCGGCTTCTTGTATAAGTAGCTGTTATCCTACATCTTCCACATGTCAACCTGCACACTTAAAATAAATAAACAAATAAACAAAAAAAAAGGGCATATATTCATTCCATGCATGCATAATAGCAAAAATGTATGAATATGTGTTGACTAAAAAGAAATGTATGGTTAAGTGTGACAAAGCGCACTTCCAAAATAAAGGCCCACCTTTAGGCAGACGCGAAGTAGTACATGTGTTAAGTTACAAACCCAAAATAAATATGTTATCAAATTGTATGAAACTGTTTCTAATGATAAAAAATAGATTATTTCTAGAACTGCAGGGGTTGATAGTTAGGGGAGGAGATCAATTCAGGTCTTAACAACAACAGGAAAAGATCGTCATCTCTCAGACGGTCTTCAACCCTTTGTCCGTCAGTAGCCTCTAACAAGCGTATGGCCTCTGCCTTCTTGTGGGCACCCTCAGTGTTTGCCTTATCAGCATTCGCCAGCAATGCGATTGCATCCCACCTCATCTGGGTTACTTCCTCTTTTAGCTTCACAGACTCAGCATGGGCATTCTCCCCAGCAAGGCGTAGGACACCACCATTGTCTCTTGCTTCAATCCTGTCTAATTGCTCCATGAACCAGTCCATGTTTATCCCAAATTGTATGGCCTGGTAATGTGCGTTAGGTGTGTACAAAATATGTTATTAAAAACAACCCTTTAAAGACCCTTTAAAGCTTGAGTAAGGGATATCGATCCCACAGAGACTAAGATTGTTCACTTTCATAGTTCAAAAATACTGAATTATAATTTCTGAAAATTGGTTTGTTTGGGTGGTCGAAGACCAAATTATCTATTTTAACTAAAATTATCTAGAAAGCAAATAAAATTGGTTGTGATTCAGATGAGAGAGAAAACTAGGGTTTTCATCACTCCACCACTAACCGCATAATATAGTTCCTCATTGTATCAATTATACGAGGGTGATCCATAACTGTGAATCAGGTCGTACCGCAAATAGCTAAATACGATCCCAAAAAGGAGTACCATCAACCGGAGTGCGACAACCCGTCTCATGACTGAACTAACTAGTACATGTCAATTATATTATTCTAATCTACTCTTACTGCATGAAAATAAACTAAAGCATGTCTATATTAAATCGCCAAGGCACGACTTGTGTCAACCTAGGGTTTCAAGTTTCATTACCACCATTATGTAAAAAACCATAATTAAGCATCCAAGTTCCTGCTCATATTGAATAATCATAGTTGTGTAAAATAATGTATTCATTCCATCTAAGACAAGAATTTAGAATAAATATATAATTTTATATTCCAAATCAATACGGTCTCTTAACTACAATAATCATCACAGTATGGTCAACAATTTCCCCTATTTACAATTGAAAATAATGAAAAAAATACATTACTTGGTTAGGGTTTTCTAGGAAAACCCTAGATACCGAATTAGTTGTTCATGATGGAAGAAGACTGCATCGTTGATGTAGAATTGCCCTCTATGGTCGTCTTCTCCGGATCTCTAAGTCTTGAATGGTTCCTCTTTGGAATGATAGATGAATCTCCAAAAAATATTCTGAAAACTTATGTGTAGGGAAGTCCCTTAGATCTGTAGTAAAGCTTGGTATTTATAGGCAAAAGTGAGAGAAACCATAACTTGGAGAATAATATTACCATTTTTCGTAATTTCATACCCAACCAAGAAAAACCTTAATATCTGATGTATAATATGTGTATATTACATGTATAGAGGTGTTTGGGTCAAACTTAAAGTCATCCAGGTCAAAACGGATCAATCCGGGTCAAAATAGGATTTTGGCCCGAATTTGAAATTTCCAGCTTTTTCTGTAGGACACCTCTCACTCTTTTGATCATATCTATAGATACACAAATTTTATGAATGCATGTAATATATCTTTGGAAAGATGACTTCAAGATATTAATGATAGACTCAAGAATCACCCCAGTTGAACCTTTTTTGAGTGAGATATGAGCTCCCAAAGTTGGATGAAATTTTGTGCTGAAAACACTGTTCACTAAGCGTAGGGAGCTACACTTGAAGTGTAGGTTCAAGCATAAAAATGTGTTTGTTGGCCACTTTTTGAAACAGAAAGCGTAGGCTTAAGCGTATATTCTTCATGAAAACCACTTTTCTCTACAATTGTTCCAAAATGACCGTCTTGACTCCACGAGACTTTTTGCTTGAAGTGACGGCTTCAAAAAATATCGTTTTTGCCCTCTAGGAGCCATTTTGTCTTGAAAACACCTCTTTGACTCTCCTCTTGGATAGAAATGAACATGAACTTGGTTAATTCACCAAAGTTAGTTATATTTATTCATTAAGCTCCTGAAACATGCTTAAACACACAAACGACATAAAAATACCAAATAATGGAATGAAAAGATGTAACAATAGTGAGTTAAGGGGTCAAAATGTCTAATATTTGACACCTATCACCTGGGTTGTGAATCTTTTTATGAAGCCTAAGGCCTAGAGGTCCACATCACCTACGGTAGCCCTGACAACCTGTTGGAAATAGTGAGCAAACCCATCTAGCATGTAGGAACCGCTACAATAGAAGCCCCTCCATCTAGGTAGATTTGGAGGACCGTAGATAGACATAGGATTCACAGCCCTGGGGACTGAGCCCTCTGCTACTACAACATGCCTGGGATCTGCAGTGGGCGCCTGATTTGGAGGATTTTTAGGAGCAGGAGGAGGAGTTGGATGGTCGTCTCTAGGAGGAACGGGCCTTTATTCAGCTAAGGACAAATCCACGGGAGCAGGGTTTGAAGGGGCTGAAGAGGGAGTCCTGAAAGCACTATTTTTTCTATCAAAATGACGAGGCCTCTTTGTTGTTGGATCGGTTGAGTTTGGAGGTGATCGCCTTTTGGAACGGCGGTGGATCAAAGGGACCTCATCTTGGCTATCATCTTCTTCGGGAATAGGAGTCTTCTAGGTAAGAGTGCTCCTCTTGAAGCGATCTAAAATAGGAACGTTGTCACTGTCACTATCAGAGGAAGAAGTAAGAGAATGAAAGGGAATGCTCCTGCCTACTATTTTATCTTTCTCTCGCTCTCTCTCTCTCTCTCTTCCTTTTCTTTCCTTTTTTCTATCTAAGTATGAATAACTTGTTTTGGTGAAGTATAGGTGCAAAAGGGGGGTATTTATACCTGAGGAAGCTGACCCTTGGTTGCCAGAATATTTAAAATCCCCTGAACCTTCATTCAATTAGGACCAAGCGCGGGCATTTAAGTCACTGAAGTTGGAATTTGGCATGCTGCTTCCCAATACGGGTCCGGATAAAGAAAGTCCGCATCCTTAAAGACTTTGGAGAGGCTATCATGTGGAACTGCCAATGAGGGCGTAGTGGACCCCCTGTCCCAGAACGTCTTGGACGTTTTACACTTTAATAAAAACGAGATCCCACTGACACGCTGACACTTGCCTGGTTAAAAAGGGGGGGGGGGGGGGGGGGGGGGGGGAGGGTTCACTCAGTAACTAATAGTTTGAATCCCTCACTTTACTTCATTTTTATCTTGTTTTTACTCATTTTTTTATAATCTATGCTTATAGTAATATAGGACATATGTATATGCAAATAATAATAATAATAATATATATATATAAATAAAAAATAATAATGTCATATATAGATAATAAGATAATAATAATAATATGTAAAAATACAGTGAATATAATAGATGACCCACTCAGAGGGGGCAAAAAGTGTCACTAATGGGAATTTCTAGTCTTAAGTACAGGAAATAGGTCACTTACACTTGAGGAGGCACTGGTGAATTCTGGGGCGGGAATTGAGGGGCCTGATACATCTTGAACTGGAGCCGGAGGAGCCTGTTGTGCTTGTTGTCCTTGAACCATATGATCATGCTCATTAGGGCCACCCAAATGAGCTAGAGGGATAGTGCGCACCACCCTCCTGGACCTTGACCTCCTTCTTGCTGGAATCATGTCACGAGTAAAGGCAGGGATATCATCAAGGTCATGCTCAACAAGGTAGCTAGGGGTGCTCTAGGATGGTCAATATCAGAAAAACGCAGGACTAAGTCATCTTTAAAGATCTCCCTTGCAGTAGCCCTGCGAGCCAGAGAAAGGTAAATGCCTCGATAGAATCAAGAGTGGACCTCCAAAAGACACCATATGGAGGGGTGATATCCTCCCGACGAAGTCACGAGGGAATTTCAAAAGGATTAACCGGAAGAAAGAGGCCTTGGATGTTGGCTGACAGAAACCTTTCAGAACAGGGAATGAAACCAGACAGGGGAAATGCTTCAGTAGGTACACCTTGGTCGAAACCAAATTGACGAGCAATTATTTGGGGATTGTAGTGGGCATAGGATGTGTTATCTTCGAACCATGAGGGTAGAAAGGATTTTCTAAGAACCAACAACAATTCAAAGTTTGACAAAGGGGATTCCGGTACAACTTATAATAGATGGGGAGCTTTACCAAAAATGGACTGTATTTCAACTGGGAGTATAGTAAAATAGGGCCTGAAATTGAAATCTCCTTCCAAATCCAACACGAACGCGAGATCATCTCTGGATACAATGTTTGACCACCTGGCAACACGACTAAAACCCCAAGGGTCATCAAATGGCTCAGTCACTTGCAGATTGTGGGGATGAGGAAAGAATTCTAGAAAACATTGCATGATAAACAACGACAAGAAGAGGCTGGATATGGGTGTTTTCACTTCATAGCGACCAACAGAGCGTCGCATGCCAGAGGTGACTGAATCAAGGCACTTGTAAAGAGTTCCAAGGAAAAGGGGCCCAAGGCTATGGTCCTACTCAGTGCCAACTGAGTGGCAAAGTTGAAGACTTATTTACTCATGCAGTCATTGGGACGCCCTTCAAACACATGGCAGACGAGCTAAAGTGCAATAAAGGCATCCAAATGATAGGGGTGATCCAAGGGCATGCCGCGAGAGTTGTTGCGAGGCAAATTTTCACCAGAGGAAGGATTGGTATAAAAGTACTTAACCCAATTTTCAAATTTACACTTGCCTTTCCTATTGTCTTTCGCTTACAAATAAGAGGCATGGGTAAATGAAGCTTCAAGGAATTTGACAGTGTCGTGGTACTCAGGAGGGATTATGTTAAGATTAAACAAATGATCCCCAATTAAGGGGAGATGCATCAGGGACTTCACGTCTTCTAGGATGGGGGTAAATTCTCCCCAGCCAGTAACAAAAGTGTGTGTGTCTCTATTCCACCATGACATAAGGGCTTGTAGAGATGGGATTGATCGACAGATATTTACTCGGGAACTGGAATCAATGGCAGTTAGGACGAAGACGCGACGCAGTGTGGCAACATGCCTTGGCTATGAAAGGATATATCAGCACCATGTCTCCCAATTAGACCTGTCAATGGATCGGATTCGGATCGGATCAGTTAAATCCAAATCCAATTTGTTAAGAAATCGGATTATCGGATTCGGATCTTAATCGGGTTATCGGATTTTATTTTCAATCCATATCCGGTTAATATCGGATTCGGATCGGATTCGGATCATAATCGGATTATTGATAAGTCTATTGATAAGGATGACAAAAACTCCCGATCAGCGATCCGAATCCGATAATTCGACAGATTTTCACTTAATTAATTCATATTCGAATTTCTTCATTATAGAATATCTGATCCGAATATTTAATTAAAAAATACAAAAATCAATAAATACTGAAACACTAAAATTATTCACACTTTTAATAATTGTATTTATGATCAATCATTATTAATAAATAATAAAATAATTAACAACTAACATTTATATACATGTACAATATTAAATATATACACATATATATATTTATATTTTATCGGATCGGATTATTATCGGATCGGATTAGGCTAATCCAAATCCAATTTGTTAAGGAATCGGATTATCGGATTCGGATCATATTCGGGTTATCGGATTTTTTTTGCAATCCAAATCCGACTAATCGGATCGGATTCGGATCAAAATCCAATCCATTGACAGGTCTACTCCCAATCCACCACTGGGGTAGTATGCGCATCAACCTGGAGGTATGAGTAAAGGTAATCGACCATTTCAATAGGAAACCGCATGCACCGCACTAGTTTCAGCGATTCACTCTCCTCTGTAAGAACGTCATCTCTAGCAGCAGGGGTTCGCCCAAAATAGCCGATTCAGGGGCTTAATGTCATGCCACGTGCCAAAAGAAATCTATTTATCAGTCGAAAAAGGGGGCACGCTGCCATTCCTCGTCGCCGGGGACACTCTGTCATCCGTCATTGCTGAAATTTTATGGTTTTTCTGGAAAGGGGGTTTCTCACTTCTCTTTTTCCTTCTTTCTCCTTTCCTCTATTTTCCTTCCCTATTTTCTTCTTTCTCTTCTTCGATTTCACTTTTTCTCTCTCCGATTACTTGTTCTCTGGTTCGATTCTTCTTCAAACTCTTTTCTTTTTTTCACATAATACTTAGGAAATGGCAAAGGCTTTACACTTAGTGATTTTTTCCCATTTCTTCATAACATAGGGGTATTTGTAAGCCGCCCTTCTGTACCTTCTCCAACCACCGTTGCACTGATTCCGGAGAAGTGTGCCTAGCAAAGCGTCGCTATAATGGGGGAGACAAAAATGCACCTTTTTGCAGAGGGTTGCCATTATTGTTTTCTCCCATTGCTCATTTTTATGCACTTTGGTACCAATTCATTTTTGAGAAGAAAACTGTTCACTCAAAATTTTAAACTTATCGTGGTTATATACATATGTATATACACGTGTATTTCAAAAAACAAATTATTTAAAATAAATATATATATACGTATATGTGTGTACATATATTAAGTATTGACTTAATTTTACAATTCTATCCTTTACTCTTTTACCTTTTTGTTTTACCATGTTACTTACGGTGATTTCTAATAAAATCAAGAAACCTTGTGAAAATTACGATATTTTCATATCCTCCCATGTGGTTTCCTAAACATATGCGTACATATAAACTTTTGGATTAACCAATTTTTCCTTTATTTTGTTTTGTTTTGTCTTTCCTTGTTTTCACATTCTATTTATTTTTCAATTTCACTTTTATCTCATTTACTTTTCTTTGAGTTATTTGTGTTTCATTTTGTTTCTTTTACCTTGCATTTGCTTATTGTTTGTTCCTTGTTGCCATCTTTACCTTTCGTTCGGCCATATCTACTTTGTTACTATGTGTACATGTGAGTTTTCCCGGCCCATGAAAAAGACCGTCCCGACCTGAGCGATCCAGGAATGGTCCGAGATTGTGACCCGACCATTGTGCCCACGTCATAACCCGACCGATACATCAGCCCCGTGGTCCGAGAAGTATCTTGCCCCGACCCGAAGAACATTTTTGAAGGAACTCGAAGGCCCATAAGCTCAAGGCAATGGCATGAAATAGGACCTACATAGCTGACGTGTAAAGGAATATATTATGTAAAGTTGAAAGTGTTGCCCTAATGGGCCAAAGGCCCATTGGAAAAATGTATATAATTCAATGAAAAGTAATGAGAAGGGATCCTTTTTGTGTTGTGCAAATATTGTATCTACACTATGTTTATTATTATTATTTTTGTATTCTAAATATACATATGTAGGCTATAAATATATATCCTTATAAATAACTAAGGACAATGGGAATATAAATATTGTATATACGGGGCCTGCTGTGTGCATGCAAGACCCAACATCGGGGTGGCGCCTTACATGCACATGGGGTAAATTGTAGGCATAGGTATTATTTTAGGGTGCACTGGACTCGTAGAGGGTCGCCTTTAGGGTACTGGACTATTGGGTAGAGCCTTGGACCCGCCCCACCGAAATTGGTATACAGGTTGACCTAATGTGTCCGATATCGAGGCGGGTTACTCGTGACAACTCAAAACCTTCTAAAGGTGGTCTTTTTGTGGCAACGCAACTTATGGAACTAAAGAACATACACAGGAGTAGTACCTACATGGTATACGGGTCATGATGATGTAGCAGTATCCCAGGGGCGTTTACCACCATTTTTGCACATCTCTAGTAGTATACGTGTGTACTGCGAAGGCTATTGGGGAGTGATTCGTTGGATGACTAATCCGACTGTGACCACAGATGTTGCGTAACCGTGACACGTGGACAGCGCGACACCATCCTCATATTTTAAAGGGATTGGAAAAAACATGTGGCATGGAGGTTAGGGGTGTAGTTTAGTCATTATAAAGGCCCATAATGTAAATTCCACCAATTATTCTTATTGTGGAAGGAACTCTCATTATTGACCCACATTATGGCTCTCATCACTTATTAGAAACATGTGGAGCATTGGTAGGACTTGGGGATCACTTTAGTTATGGCAACATTTTGAGCAAGTGACCTATAAATAGAAGGCAATAGTGTTTGCATAGGGATCCCAACTTCATTCTCATTTTTTCCCTTTCTTGGAGGCCACTCCTTCAGGACGACACCTATCTTCTTTTTTTTTTTTTTTTTTTTCTGCTCCTTCCTTCCTTTGTGCTTCGGCCATGGGAAACTGATTTCTTACCTTCACCACATTACGCCCTTCTCCTCAACTTACTTCTCTCATCTCCATCTTTTAGTCTTTAGTTATTTTGGAGGATTTTAGCTTTACTAGTGCTCACTACCCACTCTCTAGTTGTGATGAGGTTACACTTTTTGCTCTTCCCCACCTTCTCTTTCTTTTCTCTTCACCCTCTTTACTTGAGATTTTGATCATGGGCTTGAATCCATATGTTCTGACTTACTAGTGGAGTCATTTCTCTATTTTCCATTTATGTATTGTTCCTCCTGTACTTTTTCACCCACAATATATATATATATATATATATATATATATATATATATATATATATATATATAATGGTTATATAAGAAAATATTTATTTTGTTTAAGGATTTTAATATAAGAAGATGTAAATAAATATATAACTATATAATTTTAATGTAAAATAATTAAATATTATTAATACGGTTTGGGGCAAGGCGGTTCCCCAATGGGAGAACCCCTCAAACCGTCTTCGCCACATAACCGTCAATTTTTTTTTTAACCTCCATAACCACCCCATTTTGAAATGGGGCGATTCTGGACGGTTCCCTGTCGGGGCGGCGTTTTCTATCATCCCTACTCATGAGCGCACCATCTACAATCTAAAGGGTATTTGTCTTTTTTGAGATGGTTCCTTACCCCTTATATATGTATTGTAATTTTTTTTCTTTTGAAAGGCAGCTACGATCTTGGAGCCATGCACGAACACTGAAATAATTTTTTTCATATTTTTTATCCTAAAATTTTGAATATTTAGTATTTAACCCCATTGAAAAAAAAAATTCTTAAATACCATAGAATTTAGATTTCTTTACAACTAAGGCCTCACTGAAAATTTGTTTTATACTCACTAAAATAAATATATGTCATTTATACTCTAAAAATCCAAAAAAAAAAAAAATTAGCCCCCATTGACCCGGATCCCTAGATCCGTCACTGCTTGGGGCATTTGTCTTCTTTTAGTTCAGACCTTATCCCTTATGCATATATGCGTGTATTATTATTATTATTAATTATTTTATTTTATTTTTGAGGCAATTTCAATAAAGGGGTGCATTTGCCTTCTTTGAGCTGACTCCTTAGTCCTTACCCCTTACGTATGTATTTTTCTTTTAATGTATTCTATGTCAATAATAGGCTGAAAATGCACCACTAACTTTCTCCTTTCTAAAAATCTGTGATTCTTCCTTTATTTTTATCATTTGCTCTTTATTTTCCCTCTAATTTCTCTCACGCCCATAATTTTGTCCGCTCCAGTCTCACTTACAAAAAAAACTCTTATTCTTATTTGCTCTTCTTTTATTTTCTCTCTTTATTTTCCTCTTATTTTTTTGTTATTTTCTTTATTTATCTTCTTTTCAGGTTCATATGACACCGAGTGAAGTTCGTGACCTTTGCCCCTCTTTCTGCTGAATTAAATGTGTTCGAACAAATTTTAAAGAAAAATGTTGTGTGTAAACACAATCACCCAATGACTATAAAATAAAATAAATAAATAAACATCAAACATTAAGGATCCGTTTGGCAAACGCGAAAACAGTTTTGTTTTTTTACCATTCACTCATTTCAAAAATAAAAACACGTTTACTGTTCAATTTTTTTTTTCAAGAAAACTGTTTTCTATGAATAATGGATAAAAGTGGTGAAAACACCAAATACAACTTTTAGTTATTTTTTGAGTTTTTTCACTATTTAGGGTACCACCTCCGCCACCGCCCCCATCGCCGCCGCCACCGGTCGCCGCCGCCGGCCCCCACCACCTCCGGTCACCGCTGGCCACCACCGCCACCCACCAATACCATTTTTTTTTCAATAAAATTTTGATCCAAATGCTTTTTTGTTTTTTGTTTTTTGTTGAAAAAAATAAAAATAAATACAAAAACAATTTTTATATTTAAAGATAGAAAATAAATATAAAAAATAGATTTTCCAAACGCACACTAAGAAAGGGTTATTCCTATTTGCTACCCTGACAGAACACTCAAATTGCAATGTCTAATGTCGTGAATAGACTTGTCAATAGATCGGATTCGGATCGGATCAGTTAAATCCAAACCTAATTTGTTAAGAAATCGGATTATCGGATTCGGATCCTAATCGGGTTATCGGATTTTATTTTCAATCCATATCCGGTTAATATTGTATTCGGATCATAATCGGATTATTGATAAGTCTATTGATAAGGATGACAAAAACTCTCAATCCGCGATCCGAATCCAATAATTCGACAGATTTTCACTTAATTAATTCATATTCGAATTTCTTCATTATAGAATATCTGATCCGAATATTTAATTAAAAAAATACAAAAATCAATAAATACTGAAACACTAAAATTATTCACACTTTTAATAATTGTATTTATGATCAATCATTATTAATAAATAATAAAATAATTAACAACTAACATTTATATACATGTACAATATTAAATATATACACATATATATATTTATATTTTATCGGATCGGATTATTATCGGATCGGATTAGGCTAATCCAAATCCAATTTGTTAAGGAATCGGATTATCGGATTCGGATCATATTCGGGTTATCGGATTTTTTTTGCAATCCAAATCCGACTAATCGAATCGGATTCGGATCAAAATTCAATCCATTAACAGGTCTAGTCGTGAAGGCTATGACACAAAATAGCTCTTTAAAGCATCACTCATTATCAATATATATATATATATATATATATCTCAGAGTAGTACATATCAAATTTTCAATTCTCTATGGCCTAATTAATTATAACGTATCATTTGAATGATCTCAGCTAACCATCCATTGCATTTCAATTGAGAACACAACACATAAAGCCAAAACCATTGCTTAAATTAAGCATCTTTTTGAATGTATACACAGTACAAATCATAGCAGTAGAAGGAAGTCTTATTCATATTTATTGCACTAAAATAAAGAAAGAATCACAAAAATAAAATAAAAATATATAAAAATGCCGTGAACACTGAATACTATGGCAATAGAGTTACTGTTCATGTCAGTATAGTACTTCCCACATAACTCTCATTAAAAGGTAGGTATAATTCAAAGTCTTCAATAAATCTATTAAGTCTACCACATAACCACTGCACAATGTTTAATCATATTCACACAGGGACTGGGCACAGTCACATTTATATCTGTAGGTGTGACTGCAGGGCAAAGATGAGCCTTTTTTTTATTTTTTATTTTTTTCATTATTTTGTTCTAGGTGAGTAGTTGATACCACATAATAAGTCAGACATATCATCTCAAATCAACATATGCATATCATGCCTAACTGATAGGATCTCTGCATGTATGACACTACTTTTTATTATGAATTTGGTGTATCATGTAAATTTATTCCGAGATTTCTAATATCTTCTCGCCACTGAACAATGCCAAACATATAGCTGCTAAAGTATGCATGCAAACTTCAAGGATGATGTATGCACCGAATGTTACTAACTATCATCAATGTTGAGAGGTAAGTGGGTTTTGGAAACAAGGTTTGTTGAGATAAGTGGTGTTTAGAAACAAGATTTACTACTACCTTCATATTTTATTATCCAAAGTAGGCATTAATATTTTATTTTTGCATGAATCAAAAAACAAATTCATTTATAATAAGATATTTAAAAAAAAAACAAAAAAATCTAATTGATAGTTCGATTTTTTTATATATATTTCGAACTTAATTTTTTATATATTTTACAATAATTGGTAGTTCGAAAAAATATTTTGGTATTAGTTTTTTATTTTGTCATAAATAAATTAATAAAATTGCTTATAGTAAAATATTTAAAAATGAAAAAAAATCTAATTTGTAGCTTGAAATAATTTTTTATATTCCGGACTTAATTTTTTAATATTTTACCCTAATTGGTATTTCAAAAAATATATTTCGGCATTATTTTTTTTTATTTATGCCAAAATATTTTTTCCGAACTACCAATTATTGTAAAATATATAAAAATTTAAGTCCGAAATATAAAACAATAATGTGAACAACCAATTAGATTTTTTTTCATTTTAAAAATATTTTACCATAAACGAATTTGTTTTTGGATTTATGCCAAAATAAAAAAATTAATGCCTTGTTTAGACAATTAAATTTGAGTGTAGTAAACTTTGTTTTCAAATACCACATATATCAACATTAAGGGTAATTTATATATTAAGTAGCATTAGGGGGTGTAAATGATGTGAGTTTAAAAAAATAAGGGGTAAAAATAAAAATTGTCAAATCTGAAATAGTCATTCAAATTTGGTTAAGATAATTGAGATATGTTATATGTATATATATATTATAGGATAAATTACACGTTCACCCCTTTAGATTGGGCTTATTATAGCTTGACCTCCTCTAGATTAGATAATTATACTTACACCCCTTTTAGTTTATTTTTTTTAATAGTTTCCCTTCCCTCATTATTCCGGCAAGGTCAGCGTCAGTTAAAGATGAAGTTATCCATTTCTTATATGAGAGATGACTATGTTACCTTTTCACCCTGAAACTTTTTTATATATATATATTTTAAAAAAAAAAATTGATTGAGGGTTTGTTCCGCCTCTCTCCACCTCCAACAAACCCTAACCCTACCGCCTCTCTCCGCCGTTAAACATCACCACAGCCCCACAAAAACCGCCACCACCACTATCACATCCCCACCTCTCTCCCTCACCGCCGCCACCACAACCCCACCTCTCTCCCTCGCCGCCGCCACCACAACCCCACCTCTCTCTATCGACGATGCCGCCACCACCACCACCACTACTGCCCCACTTCTCTCCGTTGTCGCCGCCACCACCATCACAACCCCACCAAAACTGCCATTTCAATTTTCGCACTTCATCCAAAGAGCGGAGACAAAAAAAACCCCAATTAGTTTGATTCATAGAATGTGAAAATTATATATTGAATATGAAAATTGACAATTATATACTGCTCTATATATATACACATGGATAGAGAACAATTGTTTTGAGTGTTCAAAATCGGAAATTAGTGGGCATCATTTGATTGTGGGGTTGTCAGCTCATCACTTTCATATATCTAGCCATGAAAAATAAAAAAATCAAGTTGAAAAAGAGAGGTGCGGATCTAGGCATGATACATGCATATACACTTGTGTGTGTATATATATATATATATATATATATGCCCACCACCACCACAGCTCCCCCACCGCCACCCGCCCCCGCCCCGCCGCCATCACTACTACGCCGCGATACACTCCCCCAAACCCAAGATCCATATAAACTTGTGTATATATATATATATATATATATATATATATATATATATATATAAAAAGAGAGAGAGAGAGAGATAGGACATGCTTACTATTACACACAAACTCTCTCTATATATGTATGTATATATACGTGTGGATCTATGGGCTCTTTACAAAGGATGAATTTGCTTCAACTTCAATCAATTACTACTGTGATTATTAAACCATAACCTATTGAAAGCTATACTTTTCCAAACACATAGCAATTTTTAGTTGAGATTTAGGGTATAAGGTTTCAAAACTAGAACTAATTGAATTGGAAAAAATCCGATCTGCTGTGTCAGAAATTATGGTTTGGATTTTTATTTTGGTGCAAATAAATAAGGGTAAATTACACTTTCACTAGTTGGGGTGGTGGGGGTGGTGGAAGAAACAAAGAAGAAGATGTATTTACCCTATATTATATAATATATATGTTTTTGTTAATTTGTTTTTTTCCACACACAAAGAAGGAACAAACTAAACAGAAAAAGAAATAAGGTCGACATCAATAAAATTAACCAATCATTTAGACCACACATCTCATTCATTGTCGCCTTAATTACAACTAATAGCAAATTTCCCTAAGCTATGAACTATTACAACTTCTAAGAGTCCATTGCGAAGTAAAACTTTCATTGTTTTTTCGGAAAAGAAACTTAATATTTTCAAAATATCACAACAAAAAGACTTTCGTTTGGAGAAAGAGGCATAGCTTGTTGACAATAACCTTCAATGATCACTTTAAAATAATCTCAATTATTGAGCAACTTGATGTCTTCTGGCAACATGAGGGAATTCTCAATGAAAGCTGACTTAACATTAGTTTTGAAGTAAGATGCCACACGAATGGGTCATCCATGATCATCTATCAAGATGAAACCTTCACCACATCGACATGTCTTGAATACATGAAAAGAAGCATCAAAGTTCAGTTTGAGAAAATTTTGGTGAGGAAGTACCCAATTCAGAATAGTTGGCTCACTCACTGGACTGGTTTTTGATAGCTTCACATCAGCAGCATCAAGCTCCCAAAATTCACATTTTAATTTATTTGTTGATGTGTGATCCTTAGTTTAACCTATGGCCACTCATCCATCATATAATCTATTTTATACTCTTTTTATTAATTTCTAACACAAAAAATCTGAACCCTCCGGTCCACATTTCAAAGTAACTGAGACACAAAGGCCCATATATATATCTACCGGACTTAGAAATATATGGAATTATCTGGTTTTAAGAAATTAGCAGCCCAAAATAGAAGAAAGTAGTTTCGGGCTCATTAGGCCCAATAGGATGATGGAGCGTGTTGGACTCGCCTAGTTTCATATGTTCGTAACTTCGTACTTGAATAGAGAACTTTATAAAAGGTCAAGTCTAACCCGAAGGATGATACCTCTGAGACTTAGATAGCAAAAAAATTGTTATTTGAAGGTGTTACAGTCTTACAGAGCTTTAAACATATTACATAGTCATGATATAAATTATTATGTTATGTTTGGTACACTTGAATGTAATGAAATGAAAGTTATAATGAAATGAGAATGGAACGGAATGAAATAACCATTCTCATTTTATTGTTTGATTGTAAATATAAAGAGCATTAGGAATGAAATGACTTTGAATTTGTTTTTCCACAAATACCCCTCTTAATGATAAATATATAATTTTAACAAAGTACTATTATTTTTTAATATTTTTTTACAAAACATGGTGAAAAATAATGGGAATAGTTTGATGAGCAATGGCGATGGCGGCGGTGGAGAGATGGCAGTGGCGGTGTTGGTGGTTTGTTTACATAAAATCAAAGAAGGTTATTTTAGTTATTTTAAGTTTTAAAAGTATACTAATGTCATGTTTGGTACGCATAAATGGAATGTAATACCTATTCATTTCATTCATTTATTTGGTACGATATTTTAAATGAGAAAGACTATTCCCAATGAATAGATTTTCATTCAATTAGTAAACCTATGGAATGATCATTTCATTCCTTGAGGAATGATTTTAAAACATAAAATTACTAAAATAACCCTTTCACATTTTAAGTAAACAAATCAACCATTGTTGTCGCCTTTCACCTCCTCCTCCACCACCACCATCGTCGTCGCTGCCATTGTCCGTCACTACTATTCGTTATTACCTTTTACCATTTTTTTTAAAAAATTACAACATAATATTATTATAGTAAAGTTATATATTCATCACTAAAGGAGCATTTTTGGGGAAAAAAATTCCAAGTTCATTATATTCCCAATATACTTTATATTTACAACCAAATAATATAATGAAAATGGTTATTCCATTCTATTCACATTCTCATTTCATTCCCACTTGCATTTCATTACATTCATACATATCAAACGTAGCCTAAAAGAATGGAATGACTATTCCATAGGTTTAGTAATGGAATGGATTTTCATTCTCAATGAATGGTCATTCTTATTCAATATATGGTATCAAACAAAGGAATAGAATGAATGAACGTTCCATTCCATTTCATTTCATTAATGCATACAAAGCATGCACTTAAGTCAATTGTTAGAATGACTTGTTCCATATTGGATTTGGATAAAAAAATAATTAGGTAACATTCATCATGTTACAGTTGATATCAGAACTAGACTCAATTTCCAATTTATATAATTGTAAATAAAATATTAAACAAAACTCTATTTTGAAGGCATATATATGATTGTACAACAGTGGTGGCATAACCAGCCTTACAACCAATTGTTAGAAGGACTTCTCTCATATTGGATTTGGATAGAAAAATTATTGAGCATCTATTATGTTGGTATCAGAGTTAGACCCAATTTTTAATTTATATAATTATAAATAAACATTAAACAAAACTCTATTTGAAGGCATATATATGATTTTACAACAGTGGTGGCATAACCAGCCTTACAACCAATTTCCAATTATTATTTTTTTTGTGTTGTAATCCCAATGTTCGGGTAATTGCAACTTTTGAGGGTAAAAACATCTAGTTTTCTTTTCTTTATTTATTTTATTCTATTTGCCTTTTTTTCCCCGCTTTTTCCTTCTTCTTCTTTTTGGAAAAAGGCCAACATTATCAAAAACATATTCTACAAATTCAAATAATTTCTGTCTCACCTTGTGGATCTCATATTCTACAAATTCATATATATGACAAATTAATAGTAATCGATAATATTATTATTATTATTTATTTATTTATTTATTTTATACAATATAGAAAAAAATAATAATAATAATGTAAGACGCATTTGCTAACGTGAGGGCAATGCCCTTGGAAACACTATTGGTTATTCCGTTATAAACATGTAGATTATAAACATGAATTATATATGATGATTATTTTTTAAGATTTGTTGTAAATATGAGGTCATACTTGTTCTATCAGCTTGATAACTTGGAAATAATTTTTTTATGCAGTTAAGAAAGAGTTTAGAAAATACTAATTAATTTTTATGTGCAGTGTCATGTTTTCTACATGTTATTAGATCTTTAAATCGGTACAAGGGTGTGATTAATTTTTTTTAGAATAAATACCATCTAAACTCCCAACCGTTGTATCTACGAAATCTTTTTTGTTAGTTAACCGTCAATTGATCAATAGAATTGCTGACTCACTCAAAACAAATACGGTCATTTAGAAAAAAAAATTCCTAACAAAATAATTCAGTGGAATATGCTTTATCAAATTCCATTCTTCAGGAGCTTGCAGAAAATATAATTATAATAATAAAAAATTGTAATGCCCTGTTATATATATATGCCAATAACTATGTGGTCTATATAGTCGTTGATTCGAGACGGAAAAAGTATTAGGATGCTTTCACATCAACGTGGTGGCCATCACAGTCTGAAAATGTGACTCATCCTTGCTTTTTAACTTCTAGACAAAAAAACAAATTTCACATGTTCCACTTTAGCCATATTTGTACATTGTAACTTGATATATATATTTTTATAAAATAATCACAGCGATAATATTAAACTTTACTGTAATGTGTAGAATTAGATATAAAGTTTGTACTAGATGAATAATTATTTTTTAGTGTTTTAAAAAATTAACAAATAAATCTTGAATGATTTTTGAGCATATGAATTATCACTCTCGTCCTTGAATAGTAATTCAATCAATTACTAAAATATCACATAAATTATAAAAATATAATGTTATTTCACTTTCTTGCATTATCCTCCTTCTAAAGATTATCTTCGACATAGATTAATTGGTAAATCATGAAAAGTAATTTTCAATACTTTCATTTGTTTATTCTATTACAATAAAAATAAAAATAACGTGAAAATTCAGATAGTCGATCAAGTTTCATTTACGCAGTACTTCATGACAAAAAAATTCACAGTTTGAATTATAATAAGGTTAGTGAATTTCTTTTGCAAGATAAAGATAAATAAATGAAAGAAAAGATTAGTCACTTGTTTCAATCTATTCAATACAATACAAGTCCCATTAGGCATTTATATATCTCACTGTTTTTGCTACTTGATAGGTACAAATAAATTATCAAATGTGTAAATACTAAGGTTACTACATCGAGTATGTGGCAAATATTTCTTTAATTTAAATCTAAATTTAATATGTTTATAGTAGACAGTTAGCTTCTGGTAATAGTATATGGTCCACACCTATATAATTATGAATTATTAAATGAAACTATTTAATAATAATCAATTTTCATTACTAGATGAAATAACTCAACCATTGATAGAGTACAAAATTAGCTGCAGCACTCGAGAAGATTCAACTTTATGGGACTCTAGAGAAATGTCTTTGTCTAAGCAATTGTGCATCTAGTAGTTGAGGTTGCTCAGCGCCTATACATTATTTTATTTATAAACAAGTTCACGTAACTTGTAACTTGAGTCCCATTTGAAATGCGTTTTGCTTCGTAGGTTTGTTTAGGCCGAAATTAAATATATTTATTTTGTTTTGTATAGTAACTAGTAAAAAGAATTAAAAAAAATATTAATTTAATATTCTTATTTATTGATTTTTATTTTATTTTAATATTCTTGGTGTTTGTACCTTGTTTGTTCAATATTGTATCTAAAATCATAAAATATTAAATAAAATACATTAACATCCCCTGAACTTTGGTTTAATTACTCCTAACAGTTATCTTTGCCACTTGTTACGCTATATATCCCTAAAGTTTGACCCATAATTCTAATAACCTTTCTTTTGTTATGTTAAAGTTAAATCCGTTAGTGAAATTTTGCGTAAAAATTGAAATATTATTCAATTATATACCAAAGAAAACTATAATTAGAAGTAGTATTTTTTTATTAAAAGGGTCTATTTATTTTTTAAATTGTTTTATTAAAAGGGTCTATTTATTTTTTTAATCTTTTGAGATGTTAATTCTATCGGTTTTTTCGGTTCCGGTCCCGATCGCAAGCGATTTTTTATATTTTAAAATAATAATAATAATAACACCAAATATTAAAAAATAATATAATTATAAACTAAATTAAAGATAGTATTTTAAAATTTTAATTATTACAAACCTAAAGTTAATTATAACTTATAATTTTAAATATAATATAAATATATATATAAAGGTAATAATATAACACTAATAAAAATAAAAATATATATATAAAAAAACCGATTCAGTTCCGGTTTTGTTCAGTTCCAAAGGGGTAAGAATCTGAACCGAACCTAATATTTTGGTTCTTTGATTTTTTGAACCGGAACCGGGGTGAATCGAACACCCCGGTTCCGGTTCAGTTATGTTCGGTTCCGACCGGTTTCGGTTTGGTTCTTGAACACCCCTAATTCTACCATTCACTTTAATTGTATTCACATTAAGTATATTCTAAAAAATAATAATAAAATGTATAAGTTGTAATTATTAATTTTTAAAATTTTGTTTGATTTATTGTATAAAACTTCTCACCCTAAATTTAAAATTTTTTATGGAGGATATATTATCAAATTTGTATAAATTATTCCATAATGTATGTTAATAAGAAAAATGCATAAATATAATTCAATAAGAAGGGTATTATGATCATTAATGAAATAATTTTGGCAACTTGCCACTTCATATAATAGTTAAGAGTTTTTTTGCCATTTTTAAAGTTTAGGGGAATTTTTAAGGAAAGAGAATATAGTTGAGGGGGATTTATTGCACTTTACCCTATAATTTATTATAAAATAATTCCAAATTGATATCACTAAACATGATTATGATTTTATTAAAAGCACCTTATATCAAACACGTCTAATTTATTTCCGTTAAAAACAAACCCCAGCAAAGAACAACAAATTCCTACTTGTTTCGTTTTCAGTCATTTAGTGCTCCACTTCAATTCTTTAGCTTTGTTTTTTTGTTATTTTTATTTTCATATTTAATTTTTGTTTGTTTTTTGGGAAAGTTGATGGTTAACGTGTTTTTGACAGATTCCATACAAGCATGCATGCATGCTATCATTCTCATGCATGCGCATGCAATGACGTAAATTGAAGAAGTGTTCAAGTTGCTCACTCTCTTATCTGCCACCACATGATGGTTGTTGATTTGAGTTTCTCTTTCCTAGCTCTATATATATGAGCTGATACATGATATATCAATGCAGTTAAAAGAGAGTAGTAAAAACAGAAAGAGATATATATACTGTGTAATATATATACAAGAGTGATACACGAGAGATATAGAAACCTTGTGAGTTTCTGTGAGTGAGAGTGTATACGATTGAGTCGAGTCGATATCGGTTTAGTATCCTCATCCCGAACACCATTTGTTTTCAACCGAAGTTATTGAAACAACTCTCAAAGTGGACGTACCCATGTTTTTTGGGGAACCACTATAATATCTTGTGTCAATTGTGTGTGTGTTTGCATTAGAATTGGTTATCCGCACAACAAAGTGGTATCCTCGATTTTCATCCTTTATTTCAAAGCTCAATTCTACGCAAAACACTACACCACCTATATATTCGGCTGACCCATCTCCGGAGGAAGTTAACCCCGTCGAGAACAGCCTCACGCGCCACCGCACGCGCCGCCTGAAGCTCCACGCGTGAAAGTTCACGGTGTCACGCGCCTCACGTGTCATCAACCTCCAGCGCGCGTGAGTCCCATGCGCTTCACGCACCGCCACCCTGGAACGCGCGTGAATCCCACGCGCGCAAGCTTTGCAAAAATTATAATTTGGCCCCTCAGCTTTGCCAAATTACAGTTTTGCCCCATAGTTTTGAAAATTACAGTTTTGCTCCTAAGCTTTGCAAAATTACTGTTTTGCCCCTCAGCTTTGCAAAATTACTATTTTGCCCCTCGCCAGTGTTTCGACTGTTCCGGACTCATCCGGACTTGGATTTGAGCGTAGTCAGAGGCGATCTTAAGGTTTTCGACCATTTCGAACGCAACGATACACTCCGTTTTGTGTAATTCTACTCCGAACATATCAAACAAGCCAAGGAGAGCCTAAATTTGATTTGGTTCGATGGAAGATTCAGGATCCGGTGCTATGATTAAATTATCAGCGTCGAACTACTCCATATGGAAACCCCGTATGGAGGATCTGCTAAATTGCAAGGATTTGACAGACCCGTTAGAAAATGAAGGCGAAAAGCCAGTGTCAATCACGGTAAGAGATTGGACCAAGATGCACAGAAAGACGATTGGGAAAATCAGACAGTGGATTGACCACAATGTCTTTCACCATGTTGCTCAAGAGACCAACGCCTACGAGCTCTGGAAGAAGCTCGAGGATATGTATCAGGCCAAGACAACTCGAAACAAAACGCTTCTTATGATGCGACTTGTCAATTTGAAGCTGAAGAACGGAGCTTCTGCAGCCGAACATACCAGCGAGTTTCAGAGCCTGGTGAACCAGTTTGCATCTGTAGAGTTAGATATTGGCGATGAAACTCATGCACTACTTCTGCTCAATTCCTTACCTCCCAATTGGGAGACACTGGTGGTTTCCCTCGGTAACTCAGCCCCCAAACTCTCTATGGCGACAGTCAAGAAACCCGAAGAAAGGAAACCGACATGAATCAAACACATGCGTTTGTCACCGAAGGTCACGGACGATCTTACGGAAATGGTAGAGGCAAAAGCAGAGGCAGAAGTAGAGGAAGGTCCCAAAACCGCGGCCGACCCAACAACAACAAAATTCCACAAAAGAATAACTATGTTTGTTATCATTGTGGTATTGCGGGACATTTGAAAAAGAATTGCCGCAAACTCCAAAGGGAGCAAGGTCAAAGCAGCCACCAACCACAGAATGAAGATGGCAACACACTGGTCACTGTTGTAGGAGATATCACTATATGCTCAGTCGATGAAGAGGTATGCCTTCACGCTGGAAGCAATGAAGCCGAGTGGGTGATTGAAACAACAACATCTTATCACGCCACTCCCCACAGTGATTTCTTCACCACGTACAAAGCAGGAGACTTTGGTACAGTGAGAATGGGAAATACAAGTTTCTCGAAGATCGTGGGTATTGGTGATATCCAGATCATGACCTGTATTGGCTGCAGTATGGTCTTAAAAGATGTGAGACATGTGCCAGATCTGCGTCTCAATCTTATTTCAGGTACAACTTTAGACCGGGAAGGCTATGGCAACTACTTCAGCAATGGCATCTGGAAGCTGACAAAAGGAGCCATGATTGTTGCCCGAGGAAAGATACACGGTACTTTATTCACTACCCATGTGAAGGTGATTTCTGACAGTCTCAATGCAGTTGAAGATGAGACTTCACCAAATTTATGGTACAAAAAACTCGGTCACATGGGAGAGAAAGGGTTGCTTACATTAGCTCGGAAGAAGCTAATCACAGTATCAAAAGGTACTCATTTAAACCCTTGTGATCACTATTTATTTGGAAAGCAACATAGAGTCTCTTTTAACTCAACTTCCAACTGAAGATCAGAGTTGTTGAGTTTGATTCACACTGATGTGTGTGGTCCTTTAGAAGTTGATTCTTTAGGCGGTAGCAAATATTTTCTCACCTTCATTGATGATGTTTCACGAAAGGTGTGGGTATATTTTCTGAAAATAAAAGACCAGGTACTCGATTACTTCAAAGCATTCCACGCCATGGTTGAGCGGGAAACTGGAAAGAAGCTGAGGTGCCTTCGATCAGAAAATGGAGGCGAGTACACTTCTAATGAGTTCCGAGTATACTGCGTTGAACGCGGTATCCGACATGAGAAGTCAGTCCCACGTACCCCGCAACATAATGGTGTAGCCGAAAGAATGAATCGGACCATTATTGACAGAGCCAGAAGCATGATCAGTATGGCTAAGTTGTCAAAGCCATTCTGGGGTGAAGCCGTTAGAGCCGCTGTTTACCTGATCAACAGATCACCATCAGTATCGCTCCAATTCGAAGTACCGGAAAAGGTATGAACTGAAAGAGATCCCTCATATTCTCACCTGACAGTATTTGGGTGCAAATCATTTGCACATGTATCCAAGGAGCAAAGACAGAAGCTCGATCTGAAATCAACTCCATGCATCTTCATTGGATATGGAGACGAAGAATTCGGATACAGACTATGGGATCCAGAAGCGAAGAAAGTCATCAGAAACGGGGATATTGTGTTCCAAGAGAACCAGACATACAAAGACACTGAAGAAACCACAGAGTCCAGTGGTGCGAATTCCAGTGTTACAGGTATCATCCCATATCCTATACCAGTACAGTTCATCCCCGAAAATGAAGAACTGCAGGATGAAATTCCAGAAGCAGAGGAGGAACCTGAAGGTGTTGAGCAGGGGGAGCCACTAACCCCTCCACCAGAAGCTACAGAACCAGAAGTAGCTCCTCCAGAGCCTCAGACAAGGAGATCTGAAAGAGGCCGACCTCTGATTCCGTCGACGAGATATCCGGAGTCAGACTACATTTTGCTTACTGATGAAGGAGAGCCAGAATGCTTTCAGGAAGTAACTACCCATACAGACAAAGGTAAATGGGTAGAAGCTATGCAAGAAGAGTTGAATTCCTTGCAGAAGAACCAAACTTATGATTTGGTGAGACTTCCGAAAGGCAAGAAAACATTGAAGAACAAATGGATGTTCAAGCTAAAGAAAGACTCCAACGGAAAGACGATAAAGCACAAAGCCCGATTGGTCGTCAAAGGATTCCAATAGAAGAAAGGCATTGACTTAGACGAGATTTTTTCACCAGTTGTGAAAATGACCTCAATTCGAGTGATACTCGGATTGACAGCTAGTCTGAATCTAGAGCTTGAACAGATGGACGTCAAGACAACATTCCTCCATGGAGATCTCCAGGAGGAAATTTACATGGACCAGGCAGAAGGTTTTCATGTTACAGGGAAAAAGCATATGGTTTGCAAACTGAAGAAGAGTCTCTACGGCCTCAAGCAAGATCTGAGGCAATGGTACATCAAGTTCGACTCATTCATGGTGGGTCATGGATACAAGAGGACTTCTGCAGATCAATGCGTCTACATTCAGAAATTCCCGGATGGTAATTTCGTTATTCTATTGCTGTATGTTGGTGACTGTTGATAGTTGGATAGGATGCTAATATGATTAGCAAGCTGAAGCAAGATCTGTCTAAGTCCTTTGATATGAAGGACCTAGGCCCATCTCAACAGATATTGGGCATGAAGATTGTTCGTGACAGGAAAGCCAAGAAATTGTGGTTGTCATAAGAGAAGTACGTTGAACAGGTGATTGCAAAGTTCAACATGGGAAATGCCAAGCCAGTCAGTACTCCGCTGGCTAATCACTTCAACCTGAGCAAGAGATCGTGTCCCTCTTCTACGAAAGAAAAGGAAGAGATGGAATCAATTTCTTACTCTTCAGTAGTTGGAAGCTTGATGTATGCAATGGTCTGCACCAAACCAAATATAGCTCACGCTGTAGGCGTTGTGAGCAAATTTCTCTCGAATCCAGGCAAAGACCATTGGGAAGCAGTCAAGTGGATTCTGAGGTACCTGAAGAGTACATCTAAACTATGATTGTGCTATGGGGGAGCAGAACCAATCTTGGAAGGCTATACAGATTCAGATATGGCTGGCGACATTAACAGTAGGAAATCTACATCGGGATTTCTCTTTACTTTTGCAGGGGGAGCCGTGTCATGGCAATCCAAATTGCAGAAGTGTGTTGCCTTATCTACAACAGAAACAGAATACATTGCTGCAGCAGAAGCTGGAAAAGAAATGTTGTGGGTGAAGCGGTTTCTCCAAGAACTAGGTATTATTCAAAAGGAATACAAAGTACATTGTGATAGTCAGAGTGCTCTAGACTTAAGCAAGAATGCAATGTACCATTCCCCTACAAAGCATATCGACATTCGCTATCACTGGATACGTGAAGTGATGAAACAACAATTACTGAAGATTGTTAAGATCCATACAGACAAGAACCCTGCTGATATGTTGACTAAAGTTGTTACTCGAGATAAGCTGGAGTTATGCAGAGACATAGCTCGAATGAACATCAACTGAAGTGCAGCGGGAACCGTTCTCCTCCGATTTGTATGGAAGGGGGAGAATTGATAGATTCCATACAAGCATGCATGCATGCTATCACTCTCATGCATGCGCATGCAATGACGTAAATTGAAGAAGTGTTCAAGTTGCTCACTCTCTTATCTGCCACCACATGATGGTTGTTGATTTGAGTTTCTCTTTCCTAGCTCTATATATATGAGCTGATACATGATATATCAATGCAGTTAAAAGAGAGTAGTAAAAACAGAAAGAGATATATATACTGTGTAATATATATACAAGAGTGATACACGAGAGATATAGAAACGTTGTGAGTTTCTGTGAGTGAGAGTGTGTACGGTTGAGTCGAGTCGATACCGGTTTAGTATCCTCCTCCCGAACACCATTTGTTTTCAACCGAAATTATTGAAATAACTCTCAAAGTGGACGTATCCGTGTTTTTTGGGGAACCACTATAATATCTTGTGTCAATTGTGTGTGTGTTTGTATTATAATTGATTATCCGCACAACAATTTTGTAGATTGGTAGCATGATCCAACAACATTTTTAGTTTTGCATTAAATAAGAACGGAAATTGATACCACTACAACACCTTGTGAAAGCAACTTCTTGTTATTGAAAACAATTGCATGACAAACGAACGTAGTGACAAATTTTAATTTTTTTCTCAATCAGAAGAATCTTTTTCTTTTTCTTTTTTCTTTTTTCTTTTTTTTTGGATAAAGATACTTTTACTCAAATACTAGGCTCATTCATCAAATGGTAAAGTTTCTAAGTTTTTGAGCAGAAGATCAATACATTTTTTCTGCTGAAAATAAATATTGGAAACGTGTATTTTTTTAAAATAAAAAGAAAAATTTGGTGTTTTTAGTATTTTTGTATTATTTGCTTCAATGTACCTAAAATATTATTCTGCCAAACTTAAAATATAGAGTAAAATACATTAACCTTTTCTGAAATTTGGTTCAATTTCTCCTGCCATGCAATTGTTTACTTGTTTTGTTTTCAGTCCTTCAATGCCTCAAGTTCAATTCTTAAGCTTGTCTTTTTCTTTTATATATATATATATTTCCTTTCATGTTTAATTTTTTGTTTACTTTCTGGGAAGGTATTGGTCGACGTGTTTCAAAGCATGATCCATCAACATTTTTAAATTATCAATTAAATAAGAACTGAAATTGAGACCACACCCACACCTGGTGAAGCAATATGTATTAAAGGCATATATATCTTGTGCAATTAATGGCCACACCGACTTCTTGATTTCTTCTTGTTGAAAATAAATGAAAGACGTAAATGAAAGGGTCACATACAGTGCCGAACTAGAGTTTAATGTGAGGGGAGCAGATTTCTATTATTCAAAATTTAAGGGTAGGTAAAGTACAAAAAAGAAATTTCAGTGGGGACTTTAGAGGTATTTTACAAAAAATATTAGTGGGGGGCATAAGCACAAATAATTGAAATTCAAGGAGAAACAAGGTAAAAAGAAAATAGTTCAATGGGAGCCACCGCCCCAATTAAGTCCTACATAGGTCCGTGCCTGGATTTAATCACCAATTAAAAATATTTACGAAATTTTTAATTTTAATTAGTAAAGAAATCCTAATTCTCCAACAAGATTAATCAAGTAAAGAATAATATAAGTGTGAAAAATAAATCAAGAGATGACACAGACTTTTACCTAAAAAAAACTTCCAAGGTAAAAACTACGAGTATCACCTATACCGATGCACTATGAATAAAAAATTGTACAAACTCTATGAAGACTGGACTTACAATAACTCTGACTGTTGTTCTTCACTCGACATCCAAAAGTTTTGATCCACGAAGCTCTTACTCCGATCTCCGTACTTTGACGGTTCCGCTTCTCAACGGATCATTTTTTCTCGAAACTTCTCGCTTTGATCTCCGTACTTCGACGACTCCGCTTCTAAATGATTGATGCAAACACTCTGCACATGGTGGTGTGATGGTTTTTCAGTATCTAGGCATTCAATTGTGCATAATGATCACTCATGTTTGAATCATAATTAAATAAGCTACACAAACTAGAGAGAACCTTAAAATAGGAATATCGTGAAAACTCTCTCTATTTCTCAAACTTGTGAGGAATTTGCAGATGTATAAACCTTTACAAGTTCAAGCCCTTCTTCTCTCACAAAAACCACACCTTATCTCTACAGTTTATCTCATATTTATAGAGAGAAGTCTCCCATTAGAGTTTGGAATCTTTTTCTTAAAAGGATTTGACTTTTGACCATTAAGTCTCCAAATATTGATCAATATACCAATAATAACCATTAAACACATCATTAAGTGGATAGGAATCTTTAACGCATCAAAAAAATCGTGTATAGAAACTAAAGTCGACCCAGGTTGAGTTCTCGCCACTAGGTCGAGTACTCGCCAACTGCACTTGGCCGAGTTCTCGACTTGTGTTCCAATTAAACTCCTTTGTGCCACATAGTGTCTTGATGACGTCCCAAATCCATTGAATTCGGCGCTATGGTGAGCGTCATGGCGTCACTTTTGAGCAGGTCAAGTTCCCGACCTATGGGCGAGTTCTCTCCTAGTACAAAATGCATTTGTATGATTCTTTTGTCGTTTCGTCGCATTATACCGTTTCCTTCCAACTCCACTTCACTTCTCTTGTATTCTTGACTACTTTATACTTGATTTGAGTTTTGAAGAAGCTTGTTGATGTCTGTTGATGTCTTTGCTTGGTCACGACATCTTTCCTAACTCTACCCAAGTTCACAACACTCAACATAGTTATTGATTAGAACATGCCATTACAAACAAATGTACTTACAAGATTAATTTTTTAAAAGTTAATTTTGCTTTTCTAAAAGGAATCACTGTTTTAAATGGTGTTTGTCAAATTTTTTAAAAAAGTTTCTGGAATTTTGAAAAGCGTTTTGAAGAATCTCGGGTACTAGTTTCTTAAAATGACTTTTATTTTATTTTTATTTTTTTCATGTAATGCTCTATTTGGATTGACTTTTTAAACGTTACTTTTGATTTCCTGAAAGAAAAAACTGTTTTGAATGGTGTTTGACAAAAAATTTTGAAGAGCTTATAGGCATTGGAAGATCATTTTGAAGAAGATAGGGATATCAGTTTCTCAAATCAGTTTCTGCTTCTATTTTTCTTCTACATAAAAGCAAGAGTAAAATTTTTGTCAAACATGACCTAAAACTAGAAGTAAAAGCTCTTGCAAATACCAACGCACCAAGTGGTGCAATGGTATAACCTCACCCTCTCAATCGGAAGGTGAAGTCGTGAAGGCAGGGACGAACCCAATTTTTTTTTTCCTTTGCAATTTTTACCTATAAAGTTATGTATTTATGAAAAGTTTCCACTAGAATCACGCAAAGCCCCCACTAAAATTCCAAAAAAATACCATTATGCCCCCACTCAGATTAATTTCTAAGTACGTGCTTGGATGAAGGGTTTAAGCCTCCTATGAAATATTGTGGATGTGGGGTGTGAATTTTTTACCATTAAAAAGAAAAAATACTTTCTCATTCAATATCTAAAATATAACAAAGATGTCAACCATGCAATAGAACTTCACTTTAAAATCACACCAAAATTACACTTCAGCACAAATAGAGTAAATTAATCATGGGTTTCATATATGCGGTTCGACTTCCATAAAATCACCTTTAAGAATATAGCTAAGAGCATCCAGGGGTGATGTAGCCAGCTGGGAGTGGCTTTGGTTAGTAAAATAGTTTGGCCTGTTGCTAATTAAAAGTGGACCCAACATGCTCACTAGCTACATGGCAAATTTGACTAGCCAAAAAGGGACCCACGAGTATTTATGAAAAAAAAAAGGTAAAAGTTTATGACTCTCACGTATAGTATCATATATACATGTATATATATTATAAATGTTATCTACTTTAACAAAAACTAAAATATGTAAAATTAATATATTAATCTATATATTTTAAACTTTTGTTTTTTTAACAAAAATAAAAAAGTTGACCAATCACATTACACCGTGCGGCCATATTTGATGACATGGCTTGCTACAATGAGACAGTTAGCCAGTCCCACCATACCTCTGTGAATTTTTTCAAAGATGAATAATTTTTTTTTTTTCATATAAAGTAAAAATAAACAATTGGGTTTCGTTCCATAATTGAGCAATAAATCAATTCTCATTGAGTGGCCGAGCACAGACATTGTTTGTCGAAAAGGAGGAACATAAGAAAAACACTGTCTATGGAATTTTTGTGAAGGTTTTGGAATCAATGATCGAATATTCTCAAAATTGTCCTTTATTATCGAATGCTATGACATTGTCAATCCCTGTAACACTTCATTGATAAATTATTGTTTGTGTAATAGAAACAGATTTTTTATTTTTATTTTAATACCAATATTACATTTAATTGTGCCTGTTTGGCATGGTGTCCTTTATTTTGCACAGTAATATAAATAGTTAAAATATTTTAAAAAATATAAAATATTAATTTAATATTTTTATATTTTTGTATCTAAAATATATTTTGAATAAAATTAAAACAAATTCAAAATTTAAGATAAAAATTCTTAATGTTTTTATTTCAACTAAAAATAAAATATTAAAAACAAAACGGGTACCCGATAAATGTGAAAAGGTGATTTGAAATGTTTTGTTGGCTTGTCTAGTCACCCCAATAAGTTCATACAAGCTACAAATATCTAGAGAGTATTAATTCATTTAAAACTAATTAAAAGAAAGACAATTAAAAATACTGCCATCAAATAGGCTCGACACGTCCTTTCAAAATTATTGAAGTTAAAAACGGAAAAGGAAAATGAAAGAAAAACAAAAGAGAAAAAGACATGAGTAAAGTTGTGATCCAAATTTTATTTAGATATTCGGATTTGATTATTAATTCAATTTTTTTTATATGCTTTTTTTTGGGATATGATTGTCTCTTCTGGGTTATTAGAGATTTATTTCACTAGATTATGACAACAGATTAGAGAAAAGAGAAATTAAAGTTTTGGACTTTTGAAAAAAAAAAAAATTAAATTGGAGCAGAAATTCATAATATTTGTGAATTTAATATTCCTTCTGTCCCAAATTATATATTTATTTTGGGGAATCTAACTTTTTGAAATGATGACTTTTATTGGTGTGTAGTTTAGATATTTATTAATTTGAATGATTGAAGGGTAGATTAGTAAATTGATCAAATAAAGTGGTATTAACTTTTTTTATTTTGGAATAAATTGAATAATGAATATGGAGGGTCTGTTTGTTTGTTAGTCTTTAGGGGTTTTGTTTTGTTTTGTTTTTGTTTTAGAAACTAATTTATGTTTGGGTAAGTTAGTTTTAGGTTTTTAAAACAAAACATTTCAAAACCTATTAAAATCAAACCCTTCTTTTTGTAAGTGATGAAAGACCAAAAAAAAGTCGGTCTTTCTTGGTTTAGCCCACCTTTTTTGACTTTTTTTTTTTTTTATCTCTCTCTCCTATATATATATATATATATATATAAAATTAAAAAATAATATATATAAAATAATATATATTAATAATTTTATTTTATAATAATATTATTAAATATATATATAAATAATATATATATATAAAATTAAAAAATAATATATATTAATATATATAGAATAATATATAAATTTTATTTTATAATAATAATATAAAATAATATTATTAAATATATATAAATATATATAAAATAATATATAAAATTAAAAAATATTATATATTAATATATATAGAATAATATATATTTTTTATTTTATAATAATATTAATAAAATAAAATTATTAAATATATATATATATATAAAATAATATATAAAATTAAAAAAAATAATATATATTAATATATATAGAATAATATATATTTTTTATTTTATAATAATATTAATAAAATAATATTATTAAATATATATATTAAATATATATAAAATTAAAAAAATAATATATATTAATATATATAGAATAATATATATTTTTTATATTATAATAATATTAATAAAATAATATTATTAAATATATATAAAAATAATATATATATAAATATATATAAAATTACAAAATAATATATATTAACATATATAGAATAATATATATTTTTTATTTTGTAATAATATATATAGAATAATATTATTAAACATATATATATATTAAATATATATAAAAATAATATATAAAATAAAAAATAACATATATATAATAATATATAAATTCAAAAATAATATATATATAAAATTCAAAAATAATATATATTAATAATATATAGAATAATATATATTATTATTTTATAATAATATATATAAAATAATTTTATTAAATATATATATATATATATAATATTTTTAAATATATTATTAAATATATATAATATATTATATATATTATTAGTTTATATATTATTTTATGTATATAACTATATATTATTAAATATATAGTTTTTGTTTTCTCAAACCAAACCAGAAAGACCAGACCGCTTACCAAATAGAGTTTTAGATTCAAGACAAGACCAGACAAGACCAGACAAAACCAAACCAGACAAGACAAAACCAGACAAACCCCTTTCCAAACGGGCCCTTTAGTGCTTGTTTGGTAGATAGGGATGGCAAAACCCCCCCCCCGAACCCGCCCCGTTTATCCACCCCGTCCTGTCCCATTTAGCTAGTCGGGGCGGGTATGGGGCACCCCCGCCCTGCCCCGAACCCGCCCCGATTAGGTATATATATATATAAATTTATATACATATATATATATATATATATATATATTCTCATTAATTATAAATTTATATATATATATATATATTTATACATATATATATTCTCCTTAATTATAAATTTATATATATATATTCTCCTTAATTATAAATTTATATACATATAATATTCTCCTTAATTATAGATTTATTGTTTGATTTTGATTTCATATAGATTTATTCTAGAAAAAAATTCTAGAATAATAATATTAATTAGAAATAAAATAATATTAATTTTTATTATTAAAAAATATATTTTTAATAAAAAAAATACGTAATCGGGGCGGGCGGGGCGGGGACGGGGCGGGGAGCTAACCGGGGCGGGTCGGAAAAATAAAAAATTAAACAGGGACGGGGCGGGTATGGGGCGGGAAAAAATAATCGGGTACCCGACCCGCTCCATTGCCATCCCTATTGGTAAATGGAGTTAGTGTGAAAATTTTGGTTTTGGGTTATAAAATATGACCCAACCCATGTTTGGCTAGTATGGTTTGGACTAATAATGAGAAACTATGGTGTACCAAATACTCCATTTTTCATACCATCTCAATAGATGGTTCTTGTGGTTTGGTTTTGTGTGATAGAAACCAAAATCATTCTTTAACCCAAACCAATTCAATTTGGTGTACCATTGTTTAGCCCAAACCAATCTATTTTTTAATATATATGTATATAAATTCACAAATGAAAATATTTTGAAAAAATAAAATATGAGGAAAAAATGTATTTCGGGGAAAATAAATATTTCTGGAAAAATAAATATTTATTATTTTTTGAAAAATATACAATATATATATGTTTTTACTAGAATCTTTTATTTTTCCAAAAATATTTTATTTTTTTGTAATATCTTATACAAAATCTTCTATCTATGCTTCTACACTAACAAGTTGAAATTCTATTGGGTTTTGTATTATGTCTCATTTAAATTATAAAAAACATTGAAATTTCAAATGGAATAAAATTATAAAATTTTAAACTACATATATGAAGCAATTGAATATTTCTTGCAATATGGTGAAATATTATTATCCAATATTAATATTATTTGTAAAAAAATTCATCCTTATATGTATTTTTATTTATATATTTTATTTTTTAAAACATATATATTTACAAAATATTATTATAAATAAATAAAATATCAAATCATTTCAAGTTGCCAAACATGGTTTGGTTTTAGAATTTCAGCTCATACCAACTCTACCAAACATGATTTGGTTTTTCAGTTTTACTTTTTCTCACACCAAAACTATATTCACCAAATATGATTTCAGTTCAGAATAAAATCACACTAAACCCAACCAACCCAAACCAAAATCAAAAACCAACACCACATCTGTTGCCAAACAAACACTAATTGAAACTGAGGGAGTATTTATCTTTTATGTTAGAATTGGGTAAATATTTCAAGTCAGTCCAAAGAACATGTTATTTTATTATATATTGGTACCTCCGTTACATTTCACTTTCAATTAGTAACCATAGTTTATCTTCTTCTCTCCTTGGATAAAAAATTAGTTACCTTTCTTTTTCATAGGTCCGTTTGGATACGGAGAAAACAGTTTTTGGTTTTATACTATCCACCCAGTTAAAAAAAAAAACATTTTTGATAAACGTATTTACTGTTCACTTTTTTTTTCCCAAAAAAATTGTTTTCTGTGAATAGTGTGTAAAAGTGGTGAAAACATCAAATACAACTTTTAGTTATTTTTTGAATTTTTTCACTGTTTAGGGTACCACCTCCGCCACCAGTCGCCGCCGCCGCCGCTATCAACCACCACCACCCCTGCCACCTCCGGTCGCCGCCGGGCCCCGCCGCCGTCGCCCGCCGCCAGTCACCCACCACCACCGCTGGTCACCGCCGCCCATAAATACCATTTTATTTTTCAATACAAATTTTCATCCAAACGCTTTTTTGTTTTTAGTTTTTTGCTGAAAAAAACAAAGACAAATACAAAAACAGTTTTTGTATTTGAAGACAGAAAACAAATACAAAAAACAAATTTTCCAAACGCACCCATAGTGAAATTGACAATTTTTTCCAATTCAGAAAACTTGGTCTTTGAATTTTTATTTCCAGAATTACAACTTCATTGCAATATTATTAACAGACAAAATTTCCTTATCTAAACTTTTTAATAAACAAAAAGAAATCATAGAATACTTTTCATAGTTCACAGTTTCATTGTAATATCAATTTTTGTCCCGGTCGACATCATGATGTAATATACTTGCTTTGTGCCTTGTTTGGATTGACTTTTCAAACGTTGTTTTTGGCTTCCTGGAAAGAAAAACTGTTTTGAACGATGTTTGACAAATTTTTTAGAAGAGTTTCTGGGCCTTGGAAGAGCATTTCAAAGAAGTTGGGAGGTATCAGCTTCTGCTTCTCTTTTTTTTTTGCGTAAAGCCAGAAACAAAAACTATATCAAACAGGGCTTTAGTAATCCTTAGGACAACACTTACCTCCTATCTCATGATATGACTCAATAAAATGTGAACATGTGTAATTTTTCTTCTTCTTAAACTTAGAATTCTCATCTAGTTCTTCATCACCATTTTTTCCAATTTTCAACTCCAAACCCTTGAAACAAAAATTTTTCTCTCTTTCTCTCTCTCTATATACAAACACACTATCAAATACATATATAAAACTTATATATATCTCCCTACCTCCAAATATAAAATCAAAACAATCTGCAACATCAGAGTACCAAATGAAAGACTAGGTTTCAAAACTCCAAACACAAACTTGAAATAATGCCCAACATCATGAAAGACTAGGGTTTCAAAGATCCAAATACAAAATTCAAACAATCAGCAATATTAGGGTCTGTTTGGTTTGTATCTTTGAAACTGTTCTCGAGAATTCTGAGAATAAATAACAGTTTTCTGAGAACAATTAAAATGAGTTATTTGAAAACAACCATTTTTTTAACTGAATTTTCAGAAAACTGCTTTCAGAAAGCTGAACCAAACATACTTTTTTACTGTTTTATGATTTTCAATTTTCAAAGAACAGAAAACTATTATCAGAGATACAAACCAAGCAGGCCCTAGGGTTTCAAAACTCCAATCCTAACCGACCGTCCTTCCTCCAATAAGAATTGTATATATAAGTTGTATTTATATGATCGTGTGTCCATATATATTTTTATATATATATAGAGAGAGAGGGTTTGGGAGTTTGGAGTTGAGATTAACACCGTGATTTTTTCGAGGTTCGGTAACTCCTACTCCTCGGCTCAAGAACCCCTTCTTGAGACTTTTCCCGATCCTTTCACTATGGCACTTCCTTCACAGGTGGAATGGCAAACCTTTACAACACAAGCCTCTCGAGCTTGTCTCTCAATCAAGGGAACAACCCTCTCTTGAACAATCGGTGGACTTCACTTGTCCGAGATTACAAATTCGTATGTAATCAATAAAATCACTCAAGAACAAAAACACTCAAAACCCAAAGGTTTTTATGGAAGATAAATCAATATAAGCTCAAGTGTTTTTGGTGATTTTTGAATAGCTCTAGAAATATATTCTCAAAGGATGTATCAATGAATAATATTTAGAGAATAAGAAGAGAAACTAGAGTTTTTGTTTTTCAAAGATTTTGCAGAAAATCAGATTTTTGCTTCTTGCATTCAATGGATTTTGCAGAAATATTTCTGTAGAAGATGAAGCCTTCTTTTCTATTTGATTCAACTCTCTTGCTCTTCAATAAACTCATCTTATTCTATATATAGCATTGTATTAGGGTTAAGACATTGAGTATTGAATTATTAGAGTCAAGAGCCGTTTGAAAACCATTAAACACGATCCTTAAAACATGGAAAATGTTTTTTGATAAAACTGCAGGTTTTAAGGTGCAACTAGTCGACTACTATTTCCTTTTAGTTGACTACAATGCATCATCTAGTCGACTACATTGATTCATCTAGTCGACTAGAATGAGTTCTAATCGACTACTTCTTGTAGTCTAGTCGACTCAAAGTTCTTTTAGTCGACTACTTTGATGTGGATGAAAAACCTGTAGCTACTGATTGTTTTAGTCGACTATATTGAAATACACATGGTGATTCTAGTCGACTACAACTTGAAAAACATTTGATAAAAATATTTTTCCTTCCGTTTAAGTTCGGTAAAACGTTTTTCATTCTATTTGAGTTCGGTTTATTTTATACTTGAGCTTATACGATAATATCGGCGCATAAAAATTACCTTGTTACAATGATCGCTCCCCGACCTATCTACCCCAAGTATTGAGTCTTCGACTTTCGCCTTTGCCGTTGAATTAATTGATTTTCCATTTGCGTTTCAATTTCTTTCACAGCTTTTCGCTTTAGATCAAGCTTTCTTTCCGGGCTTGTATTCTGAGTCGTTTCCTTTCCGAGTTTGATTTCTGAGTCGTTCACCTGTCTTTTGCTGAAAATATAAACTTGATAATTAATTAGTATCAAACACTCTTCAATGGTTTGTTATCATTAATTTTGGAATTGTTTGCCGAAAGTAAATTTCAAAGCCAACAATCTCCCCCTTGATAATGACAAAACATTTTGTGTTTGCTTGGTAATTGGCGAAACATCAAGTGATGCTCCCCCTCAACATGTGCATAATATTTTGTTCAAATGCTCCCCCTTGGTAAGTGAAATTTGCAATTTAATGGGCATTTTGATACAATATATAAGTAGACGCACATTTGAGATAATAAAAGAAACAACAATTCATAGATGGTTCGATTTAATACAAGCTGTTTGAGCTAATAAAAACACGGAAATAACAAACAAGTCACAAATAAACATAACAAGCCACACAAAAATAGAAATTGCTATTGTCGGATAATGAAATACATGATAATACGATAACATAATTTCTCCCCCTTTTTGTCAGCGTCGAGGGGTGCGTGAGCGAGGGTGCTAGAGTCCAAGAGTGAGGTCATCAAGTGACCCGGCCACATTTGTAATATGGGTGGACATTTCCTCATCATGAAGAACGAGGCGCTCATTGATCAATCGAATGGCTTCCGTATTCTGGTTCACGGTCGTATTAAGGCGCTGAAGCACTTGTTCCTGTTGCCTAAGTAACTCCGTATTGCCCTGAACAACCCCAAGAATTTGTTGGAGAATAGCAACTTGAGAAGCCGATGCACTGTCCAACTGAAGAGCCGAGGAAGAGGCTTCCTGGCTCGGTGCAGAACCGCTAGGAGCCGGGCGCGAGCGAGGAGCATGTGCACTTTCATAAATGAAATTTCCTTCTGCATCAGAGGAAATGTGCATATGTTTGACATGAGTGGCGTCAAGAAAAATAGGGTGATGCTCAGACACTTCATTCGGGAATGAAAAACCTTTTCGCTGCAGTAAATATGTAATGTGTGCGGGAAAGAAAAGTGGGCCGGATGGTTTGCACTGACAGGTAAGTATGACGGAACGGAAAATATATGCTAAATCAACTCGGGTTCCTGTCATGACGCAGTAAACTAAAAAGGCCTCCATGCGAGATACACTACTACGACTACCAGTTTTAGGCAAAATAGAGTAAGTAATGACATTATGGATTAATCTAGCCTCGGGTAGTAGCATAGAAGAGAGAATACCGACGTCCTGCGAGATGTCCTTGTTGACGCAAATAGTTCGAACTGCTTCAATACAGTCAAACCCATCAGCCCTATACCAATCCTTAGAGAAATGGCGGATTCCATCAGTCGGAAGTGATAAAATGCGCTTGATATCGTCGTCATAAACAGATACCTCATTACCACACAAATTGAACAAGAGATGAGGTAAGAGTTTTTCTTTGTGATTGTCAAGAGAAGCATAAAAAGCTTTGACAATTTGCGGAAGTACCGGAATGTCGAGAGAGATGAAAAAATCCCAACCAATTGCTCGGAATAACTCGAAAGTTCGAGCCCTAATTTCAGTGCATAAAATTTGTGTGACAATACGGCAAGGAGTAGGAGCGCCATGATCAAAAATAGTGATAAATTTATTTCTATCATCATCATCAAGAAGAAGTACCTCAAGAAGAAGAGGTTCATTAGACTCCTCTTCGTCAACAGCCATAGGAATGCTAGGATTGGTGGAGCTTTGACCTCCATCAATGCAAGAACGTTTCCGAAAAAGACCTCGAGTCTTTGGTTGCATTGTGGATGATAATACACAAAAATGGAAAAAGGATGGTGTATATATATATATATATGAATGTGATGAAGATGATGAAAGTGATGAAAATAAGTGAAGGAAATGGGTGAATGATGGTAGAAATGCAATATAAATGAAGGATTTATCAAGATTTAAAGGTAGAAATGGTAGTAGGAGAGGTATTGAGAGGAAAGGGTTTGAAAGTGGGTGAAGGTTGAAGGAGGCGGATGGAGAAAATGAGATGAGGGTTAGGTTTTAGAGTGTTTGAGTCGACTAGGGCTAAGGTTGAGTCGGTTAAATAGAGGGTTTGAGTCGACTAGGAAAGGTTGAGTCGACTAGGAGGGGACTCGGCAAGAATTGAGTCGACTAGAATAGGAAAGTAGTCGACTAAAATGCAATTGAGTCGACTACAATGAACTAGTAGTCGACTAGAATGTGGAAGAGTGTCAATAGTGAAGCTATTGACCAAAGTAGTCGACTTGAATGGTTAGAACTACACAAGATGAGTCGACTAGAAAAAAAAATAGATAAAAAATCACGAAATAAATACACAAAAATAGCAAAAGTATGAAAAATAAATATTATGATAGAAATTAAGATAAAACATCAAAGTCCTTGGACATTCCGATTTCTCGACGAATTTTAGAAAATGATTCGTCCGCAAGTGGTTTTGTAAAAATATCAGCCAATTGATTTTTGGTATCGATAAAAACCAATTCAACGTCACCTTTAGCAACATGATCAAGTAAAAAATGATGCCTAATCTCTATATGCTTGGTGCGTGAGTGATGAATAAGATTATTTGAAATACAAATCGCACTCGTATTATCGCATTTAATAGGCACGTGAGAGAAAGTAAGACCAAAATCAAGTAGTTGTTGCTTAATATAAAGAGTTTGAGTGCAACTACTACCGACTGCCACATATTCGGCTTCGGCCGTAGATAATGCAACGGAATTTTGCTTTTTACTTAACCAAGATACTAGTGAGTGTCCTAGAAAATGACAAGTACCGCTTGTGCTTTTTCGATCAATTCTACAACCCGTAAAATCGGCATCCGAATAACTAATAAGATCAATTGAAGTTCCACGTGAATACCAAAGCCCTAAGTTTATTGTACCACTTAGGTAGCGGAAAATGCGTTTTACCGCAAGAAAATGAGATTCCTTAGGACATTATTGAAATCGGGCACATAAGCATACACTAAACATTATATCCAGTCTACTAGCGGTTAAATAAAGCAAACTACCGATCATGCCTCTATAGTTAGTAATATCAACATATTTACCATTTTCATGTTTATCAATCTTAATAGAGGAACTCATAGGAGTTATGGCATGTTTGGTAGCCTCCATACCAAATCGCTTTAGCAAATCTTTAGTGTACTTGGATTGGCTAATGAATAAGCCATCCGAGCTTTGCTTGATTTGCAACCCTAAGAAGAAATTCAACTCACCCATCATGCTTATTTCAAATTCATTTTGCATGCTTATAGCAAAATCCCTACATAAAGAATTATTTGTTGAGCCGAATATGATGTCGTCAACATAAATTTAGACAATCAACAAATTATTCTTGATGGTTTTTGTAAAAAGTGTGTTGTCAACTTTTCCTCTTGTAAAACCATTTTTAGTCAAAAATCCACTAAGTCTCTCATACCAAGCTCAAGGAGCTTGCTTTAAACCATATAGAGCTTTAGCTAATTTGAAAACATGATTTGGAAAAAGATTATTTTCAAAATCGGGTGGTTGCTTCACAAAGACTTCTTCTTCTATGACACCATTTAAGAAAACACTTTTGACATCCATTTGATAAAGAGTGAAATTTCTATATGATGCAAATGCAAGAAGCATTCTAATTTCTTCTAATCTAGCTACCGGTGCAAATGTCTCATCGTAGTCGATGCCTTCCTCTTGATTATATCCTTGAGCTACCAATCTTGTTTTTTTTCGAATAATTACTCCATTCTCATCCTTTTTGTTTCGAAAAACCCATTTTGTGCCAATTATAGTATGATTTTCGGGTCTAGGAACTAAACGTCAAACTTAATTGCGTTCAAATTGATTTAGTTCATCTTGCATTGCTACGATCCAAGAATCATCACATTGAGCTTTGTGGAAGTTCTTGGGTTCGATTTGCGATACAAAAGCCATGTGGTTGCAAAAATCTTTAAGTTGAGATCTAGTACTAACCCATTTTGATGGATTACCTATGACTTGATCAAGAGGATGATTGTGAACAATCCTCCATGCTTTAGGCATTGAGTTGGTCAAGTCACCATTGGATTGATGCTCAACTTCTCTCATTTCCTTTTGGCAACTTGATGAATTGAAGATATTGAGAGTATTTAAATTATCCTCAATCCCAACAACCTCATCGTCTTCTAGGTCAATTCTAGGTGATGGTGATGAGGGTGATTCATCAAAGACAACATGAATAGACTCAACCATAGTTAAATTTCGTTTATTAAAAACACGAAAGACTTTACTCCTTGAAGAATATCCTAGAAAAATTGTTTCATCCGATTTGGAGTCAAATTTTCCAAGGTTATCCTTATCATTTAACACAAAACATTTGCACCCGAAAACTTTGAAATACCCAATATTGGGCTTTCGACCATTCCACAACTCATAAGGCGTCTTCCCCAACTTCATCCGAATAATAACACGATTAATTATATGGCAAGCGGTGTTTACCGCTTCCGCCCAAAGGCTTCGGGGAAGATTATGCTCATTTAACATGGTTCTAGCCATCTCTTGTAGAGATCGATTCTATCTTTCAACTACACCGTTTTGTTGAGAGGTTCTAGGGGCCGAGAGATCATGAGAAACACCGAGGTCATCACATAATTTCTCTAAGTCTTGATTTTCAAACTCCCTACCTCTATTACTTTTAATTTTCTTGATTTTCAAATCTTTTTCATTTTGAATGACTCTATAAAAAATTTCAAGAATGGAGTAAGTTTCATTTTTATGAGCAAGAAAGTGAACCCAAGTATATCTAGAGTAGTCATCAACTATAACAAGTACATAGAGTTTTCCGGCCAGGCTAGCCGTTCTCTCCGGACCAAAAAGATCCATGTGAAGTAACTCTAAAGGTCTAGAAGTGGTAATGTCTTTCTTTCTCTTGAAAGAGGACTTTACTTACTTCCCTACTTGACATGCGCTACATATTTTATCTTTCGAAAATTTAGTCTTTGGGAGGCCATTGACTAAGTCATTTTTGGATAAACGATGAATGAGATCCATACTAGCATGTCCTAGGCGTCTATGCCATAACCAACTATTTTCGCTAGATGTGACAAAACATTTAACATATTGTTCATGCAATTCACATAGCAACAAAGTATACAAATTTCCGTTTCGTTTGGCATTGAACATTTGCTTCCCATCTTTCTCGATTATGCATGCATTTGTCCTAAAGATAACATCATAGCCTTTGTCACATAGTTTACTAATACTAAATAAATTATGCTTCAAACCATCAACTAAGAGCACATCATCAATAGAGAGAGAAGAGGAAATACCGATTGAGCCAATTCCTATAATTTTGTCTTTAGAGTTGTCTCCAAAAGTTACGTTTCCTCCTTCATATGGTTTTAGTAAGATAAACTTTGATTTATCTCCCGTCATATGCCTTGAGCATCCGCTATCAAGAAACCACTTTTATTTTGATGCGGACTTCAAGCATACCTACAAAACAAGTTCAAACAACTTTTATTGGTACCCAATCTGATTTGGGTCCATTTTGGTTAGATAGAGAGGCTATAGTTCCTTTTGGAACCCAAGTTTGTTTCATTACAACATTCTCTTTTCTATGTGAGCATGTTATAGTCCCTTTCGGAACCCAAACCATTTTTGACATAATTTTCTTCTTTCTATGAAAGCACACATTTGCTTTCTGTCATTTTCGGTTGCAATAGTAGCAAGTAATATGTTTATAATCATTTGAAGATGCATGATATGATTGTCTAGTAAATGTAGAGCAGAGTGATTTTCTCTTTTTGCAAAAATGAGAGCATCTTTGTCAAAGGCATCATACCCTAAACCACATTTATCAAGTGATCTTCTTTGTCTTCCTAACATAATACTAATGTTCTCTTTTCCTTTTGTAAATTTAGCTAAGACATTTATTTGATCATTTATAGTATTTTTCAACCGATTATTTTCTTTTTCTAGCTCAATGCTTTTGTCATTACAAGAAACTTCTAAGTTTGAACTAGTGGAATTACAAGGAGTTTTAGCTTTCTTAAGAAGAATGCATTTTCTAGCTAATTTCTCAAATTCATCATGTAATTCTTCAAACATATCTTGCAATTCATTATAATCGAGGAGAAGTTCATCATATGAAAGTTTTGATTTATCTACAACATATGAATTTAGATCTACATCTTCTCCATTTGCCATAAGGCAAATGTTTGCCGTTTCCTCGCTAATTTGATCCTCATCCGAGTCGCATGAGTCATAGTCATCCCATGTGATATTCATTGCCATCTTGTTAGGTCTTTTCTCGTTTTCCTTTTTGAGCTTGAAGCAATCACTTTTGTAGTGTCCCGGCTTTCCACAATTGAAACATGTCGGGGGTTCTCTTTTGCTAGGCTCCCCTTTTGGTTCGATTCTTTTCATGAATCTTCCACCATTGGCTTTCTTCTTTTGAATGTATCTCTTGAATTTTTGGGTGAACAAGGCAATGTCCTCATCCTCTTCTTCTTCACTCGGCTCATTTATTTCATTTTTGGTGGAGGCTTGCAAAGCTATTCCCTTTCTTGGCTTGATGTCCTCTTCACAAGACTTCAATGTGATTTCCCAAGTAAGTAGAGAGCCAAAAATCTCATCGAGACTCATGGTGTTGAGGTCATGAGTTTCTTTGATTGCCGTTACTTTTGCATCCCATTTGGTCGGAAGACTTCTAAGCACTTTTTGTAACGCATCGGATCTAGGAACAATTCTACCAAGATGCTTTAGTCCATTCAAAATATTTGTAAAGCGAGACATCATGGAATTTACATTTTCATCATCTTTCATAGCAAATAATTCATATTCATGCATGAGTATGTCAATTTTGGATTCTCGTACTTGAGATGTTCCTTCATAGGTTACCTCAAGTTTATCCCACATTTCTTTTGCCGTTAAATAAGTAGATACACGATTAAATTCATTTGGATTTAAAGCACAATTTAAATTTACTTTGGCTTTAGCATTGTATGACATGAGTTTACGGTCATCATTATCCCACTCAATTGGTAATTTGGGGACGGTTTTTCCATCAACAATTTTAGTCAATACAAATGGTCCTTCAAGAACTACTTGCCAAATTTGGTAATCAATAGCTTGAAGAAAATCTATCATTTTAGTTTTCCAATAGCTATAATTTGATCCATCAAACCATGGGGGCCTATTGTTCAATTGTCCTTCAACATGAGTGATTAAATTCGATGACATGATCGTTCTCTAAGACAATTAAGTTTAAAATAAATAGAGATTAGGCTCTGATACCAATTGTTAGTCACTAATTAACCATAGAGGGGGATGAATAGGGTGTTCAAAAATATTTATAACTCTTTTCGAAATTGGAACACGTTATAACCAAAAAACAATTTCTCAATAAACAAGTGAATGATTCAATTTCAATTCTCTAACAATTAATCTCAAGACAAATTATAGCATACAAGATATTCAAGTGATTATAGCATGCAAGTTAATCAAGTAAGGAGAAAGAGATAGAGAGATTGACACCGTGATTTTTTTGAGGTTCGGTAACTCCTACTACTCGGATCAAGAACCCCTTCTTGAGACTTTTCCCGATCCTTTCACTATGGCCTTTCCTTCACAGGTGGAATGGCAAACCTTTACAACACAAGCCTCTCGAGCTTGTCTCTTAATCAATAGAACAACCCTCTCTTGAACAATCGGTGGACTTCACTTGTCCGAGATTACAAATTCGTATGTAATCAATAAAATCACTCAAGAACAAAAACACTAAAAACCCAAAGGTTTTTATGGAAGATAAATCAATATAAGCTCAAGTGTTTTTGGTGATTTTTGAATAGCTCTAGAAATATATTCTCAAAGGATGTATCAATGAATAATATTTAGAGAATAAGAAGAGAAACTAGAGTTTTTGTTTTTCAAAGATTTTGCAAAAAATCAGATTTTTGCTTCTTGCCTTCAATGGATTTTGCAGAAACATTTCTGTAGAAGATGAAGCCTTCTTTTCTATTTGATTCAACTCTCTTGCTCTTCAATAAACTCATCTTATTCTATATATAGCATTGCATTAGGGTTAAGACATTGAGTATTGAATTATTAGAGTCAAAAGCCGTTTGAAAACCATTAAGCACGATCCTTAAAACATGGAAAATATTTTCTGATAAAACTGCAGGTTTTAAGGTACAACTAGTCGACTACTCTTTCCTTTTAGTCGACTACAATGCATCATCTAGTTGACTAGATTGAGTTCTAGTCGACTACATTGATTCATCTAGTCGACTAGAATGAGTTCTAGTCGACTACTTTTTGTAGTCTAGTCGACTCAAAGTTCTTTTAGTCGACTACTTTGATGTTGATGAAAAACATGTAGCTACTGATTGTTTTAGTCGACTATATTGAAATACACATGGTAATTCTAGTCGACTACAACTTGAAAAATATTTAATCAACTAACCCCTACTGTGTCCACTTTGCCTCCTATACTATTCAATTTCATCACTATGCCCCCTCCCCTCACATTTTGAGTCAAAATACCTAAACTACCCTCAATAGTATAGGGGGTTTAGTGAAATCAACCTTTTAAAAAAAATTATTTTTCGGAAATCAATTATATTTTTCGCAAAAATTATAAATTCAAAACAACATATATATTTCCGAAAAAACAATTATTTTTTGAAAACAATATATATTTCGGACTATATATATATATTGGGAAATATATAGATATTGGAAAATGATATATATTTTGGAATATATATATAATTTGTCAAAAATATATATTTTCCGAATTGTTTTAAAAAAATATGTTTTTTTGCGAAAAATATATATTATGTTCCAAAATATGATTTTTTTCAAAAAATATATATTATTTTTCAAAATATGAATTTTTTGCGAAAAATATATATTATTTTTTTCCGATAATTATTTTTCTGAATTTTTTTATATATTTTTAAAACAATTCGGAAAATATATATATTTGAAAATATATATATATATATATATATATATTCCGAAATATGTATCATTTTCCAATATATATATTTTTTCGAAATATATATTATTTTCGAAAAATAAAAAAAATTCCCGAAATATATATGTTTTTTTGAATTTATAATTTTTGGAAAAAATATAATTGATTTTCGAAAAATAATTTTTGAAAGGGTTGATTTCACTAAACCCCCTTATACTATTGAGGGTATTTTAGGTAATTTGACTCAAAATATGAGGGGAGGGGGCATAGTGGACACAGTGGGGGTTAGTTGATTAAATTGGATAATATAAGGTGGTTTTTAGATATTTTATAACTTGAATGATTGAAGGATAAATTGATAAATTGATCAAATAAAGTGACATTTATTTTACTTATTTTGGAATAAATTGAATAGTGAATGTGAACACTTAAATTAGGACGGATGAAATATTAATTTATTATGCGACATCCATATATATTCCTGAGTACTCTACCATTGCTTGAAGTACATGAAGGAAGTTTAGTAGTATTTACTATCGTAACGCACCTTCTTCATTCTTTTTTTTATATATATATATTTTGTCAATCATAAAAATAAGGGTTAATTTCATTTACACCTCTTAGATTTGTCTTTATTTTAATCACACCTCCTCACATTTGAGTATTTTCATTTACACCCTCTCATGGTATGAAATGTCCTAAATACCCTTAAGACAAACAAACTTAAATGAATTCAATTCCAGAACAATCTAAGTCTTGTGTCCAAACAAAAATTAAATCTATTCCAAACAAGTTTAAACCCATATCCAAACAACTTCATCCTTAACCTCAACCCTAACCCTAATCACTCCCCCTCCCCTCTCGCCGCCACCCGTCACCCCCACCGCACGCCACCCCCAACCCCCAGCCGTTCCCCTCTTTCCACCGTTCCCCTCTTTCCACCGCCACCCCACACCCCCACTGCTAGCCGCCACCCTCACCCCCATACCTCCCTCCCCGATCTCAATCTACAACCTATATTGTATGCATATATATATGTATATATATACTAATAAGGTTAATATAGAAAAAGGTGATTCAAATAAGGTTAATACATATATATGTATATATATATGTGAAATTTATATTTGTTTTTTGAATTTTACATATTTTTATGAATTTTATATATTTGTTTCGAAATTTATATGTTTTTTCAAAATTTAGATTTGTTTTTTGAATTTTATTTTTTATTTTTGAATCTTATATTTTTGTTTTTCGAATTTTATATATTTGTTTTGGATTTTATATGTTTTTTTCAAAATTTTATAGTTTTTTGAATTATATATATTTTAAATTTAATATATGTTTTTCGAATTTTATATATATTTTTTGAATTTTATATATTTGTTTGGATATTTATATGTTTTTTCAAAATTTAGATTTGTTTTTTGAATTTTATATTTTATTTTTGAAGTTTATATGTTTTTTTTCAAAATTTATATATATTTTCGAATTATATATATATTTTTAAATTTAATATATATATTTCGAATTTTATATATTTTTTCAAAATTTAATAAAAATGATAATTATATAGTGAAACTTTTTTGAATAAAAATTAAATGATTAAGTTATTGAAGGGGGTGGTCAAATTGATAAAATATTATATTCTTGTTTCCAAACAATACTAGGTTATCATATTGAGGGTAATTTAGGTATTTATAAAAAAAATAAGATTATGTCATCTTTAAGGGGTGTAAATGATGAAAATCTCAAATCCGAGGGAGTGTAAATGAAGATACTCAAATGTGAGGGGATGTGATTGAAATAAAGACAAATTTGAGGGGGTGTAAATGAAATTAACCCTAAAAATAAATAGGATAATTTGCATTGACACCCCCTGAGGTTAGGGTCAATGGCAATCAGAATACAGTCAACATTTTTTTGGCACTCACACCCCCTGAGGTTTCAACTTCGTTGCAATGACACCCCCTGGGCTGGTGAAATGACTAGAATGCCCCTTTAATTGTTTTACTTATTACATTAAGGTAATATATAAAGTGTGAAATTACTTATATGCCCAAACATTTCACCCTCTGAAATTACTAATTACACTTCCACCCCTTATTACAATATATATATATATATATATATATATATATATATATATATATATATATTACGAAAATTACAATTTAATTTTTTTTCTTTATAATATAATTTGTATATATAATTACGAAAATATATATATATAATTTGTAAAAAATATATAAAATTTGAAAAAACATATAAAATTCGAAAAAATATATAAAATTTGAAACAATATATAAAATTAAAGAAAAAAACATATAAAATTCGAAACAAATATATAAAATTCGTAAACAATATATAAAATTCGAAAAACATATAAAATTCTAAAAAATATATAAAATTCAAATATATAAATAAAGAGTGTGACTGAAGTTTAAGTGGACAAGCCTCAGAGTCATTAGCCAAGGTAACGACTCATCTCCAACTCTCTGCAGAGCTATTTCAATGGCTACGATGGCGACACATGCCTCACGATGGTGACCGAAATCGGAATCAAACCGATACTTTATTAAAATATTTTAATTAAAATTAAATATATTAATATTTGGATCAAAATTAACGGTTCGGTTCTGGTTCTCATTTTTAAAGAACCAAAAGTAAATTTTTATTTAGATCAAAATTAACGGTTCGGTTCCGACTTACATTTGTAAAGAACCGAAAGTAAATTTTTAGTTGGATCAAAATTAACGGTTCGGTTCCGATACTTTTGGTTCTTTAAAAATGAGAACCGGAACCGAACCGTTAATTTTGATTCAAATATTAATATATTCACGATGCGGTTCGCTTTTGATTCCGATCGAAACCGGAATCAAACCGATACTTTCGGTTCTTTAAAAATGAGAACCGGAACCTAACCGTTAATTTTGATTAAAATATTTTAATAAAATATCGGTTTGATTCCAATTTCGGTCACCATCGTGGGGCATGTGTCGCCATCGTGGCCATTAAAATAGCTCTACAGAGAGTTGGAGAGGATCCGTTACCTTGGCTAATGACTCTGAGGCTTGTCCACTTAAACTTCAGTCACACTCTTTATATATATATTTGAATTTTATATATTTTTTAGAATTTTATATGTTTTTAGAATTTTATATATATTGTTTACGAATTTTATATATTTGTTTCGAATTTTATATGTTTTTTTTTAATTTTATATATTGTTTCAAATTTTATATATTTTTTCGAATTTTATATGTTTTTTCAAATTTTATATATTTTTTACAAATTATTTATATATTTTCGTAATTTTAATTTTCGTAATTATATATACAAATTATATTATAAAAAAAAAATTAAATTGTAATTTTCGTAATATATATGAATATATATATTGTAATAAGGGGTGGAAGTGTAATTAGTAATTTCAGAGGGGTGAAGTATTTGGGCATATGAGTAATTTCACACTTTATATATTATCCTAATGTAATAAGTGAAACAATTAAAAGGGCATTCTAGTCATTTCACCAGCTCAGGGGGTGTCATTGCAACGAAGTTGAAACCTTAGGGGTGTGAGTGCCAAAAAAACGTTGACTGTATTCTGATTGCCATTGACCTTAACCTCAGGGGGTGTCAATGCAAATTACCCAAATAAATATCATTCATGTATCAAATCTGCTTAATAATAAGGGTAAATAGCATTAAACCCCCTCAACTATACTCTCTCTCCAAACTAACCCCAATAACTAAATGATGGTCCCTCAAATTATGAAATTGTTACAACGCCGTTGGTTAAATTTATGATAATTTGCACTCAAATTCCCTAAAGTTTAGGTCAATTGCACTCACCCCCTGAAATTTCATTTTTCTTACAATGACACCCCTTGAAGGAGTTAAGACCCCATGAAATGACTCTTGTGCCCTTGCTTTAGTGTAAAAGGCATGTTGACTAAATTAATGGACCAAACAACCCTTGTGTATTAAGTTCAATTTGAAAAACTTTTCAAATACTTTGGATATAAGGATTGTTGAAATATGGATATCTACATATAGGTAGACATACGGATCACTAATTAAAAATAGGTAAAATTTTATCTTTCAATTACTAATACATCAACTTAACTAAACTAATTATAAATGGGTCAACGTTTTTGTTTAAAGACTCAAATACCCCAAAAAAACTTCAATTTTCTTTTTATTCTTCTCTCCCATTCCAAATCCCCAAACACTCAAAAATAAAAATAAAATATTTCGGAGAAATTATAAATATTTCAAAAAAATTAAAATATTTATGGAAAAATAAAATATTTCGAAAACAAAATGAGGGGAAAAAATATTTCTAGAAAAATAAAATATTTTTTAAAAAATAAACTATTTCGGGAAAAATTACTATTTCAGGAAAAATAATATTTTGGGTAAAATAAAATATTTCAAAAAAAATTAGGAAATAAAATATTTCAGGAAAAATAAAAAATTTGGAAAATATAAAATATTTTGGGAAATAAAATATAAAATATTTTTCCCGAAATATTTTATGACATGCATTCAAAGCAATTCATACTAAACAAGTAAGATTCAGATTATGTCCACTGTCATATTGAAATAAATTATCTAAATATAACTCACCTAAGATTTATCACTTTTTAAGACACCAAATTTCAAAACAAATTCAACTCAATCAACTCGTTCTTTAATACTTCTTGACTCCAAAATATTGCATTGTAATCACAAAGAGGTCTAAGACTTGAACACATTTTGTTGAAAAGAAGAAAAAAAAAGTGAAAAAGAAATAAACAAAAATATTTCAAAATATTTTATTTTTCCTGAAATATTTATTTTTCCCGAAATATATTTTTCCTCATTTTGTTTTCGAAATATTTTATTTTTCCAGAAATTATTTAATTTTTTGAAATATTTATATTTTTTCCGAAATATTTTATTTTTATTTTTGAGTGTTTGGGGATTTTGGAATGGGAGAGAAGAAGAAAACGAAGATGGAAGTTTTTTGGGGGTATTTGAGTCTTTAGACAAAAAAGTTGACCCATTTGTAATTAGTTTAGTTAAGTTGATGTATTAGTAATTGAAAGGTAAAAGTTTACGTATTTGTAATTAGTGATCCTTATGTTTACCAATATGTAGATATCTCTATTTCAAAAATTATTGTATCCAAAGTACTTGAATTTTTTTTCAAATTAAGCTTAATATACAAGGGTTGTTTGGTTCATTAATTTTGTCAACATGCCTTTTACACTAAAGTAAGGGCATAAGAGTCATTTCATGGGGTCTTAACCCCTTCAGGGGGTGTCATTGCAAGGAAAATGAAATCTCAAGGGATGAGTGCAATTGATCTAAACTTTAGGGGATCTGAGTGCAAATTATCCTAAATTTAACTAACGGTGTTATGACGGGAGGGATTGAATTGTAACAATCTTGATAGTTTGGGGAATTTATTGTCAAAAACATAGTTGAGAGGTTAGTTGGGAGAGAAAATATAGTTGAGAGTGGTTTAATGCTATTTACCCTAGTAATAATAAAAAGTTTAAATAAATTAGTAAGCTGGCAATACATGACAAATCTTGGTCTCATCAAAATCAAACACATTTAAATGTACAAACACGTTGAAAAAATTTAGTTTTCGCACCAAAAAATAATAATTTATTTTTCCAATCAAACCCCGCCACGTCAGCACACAACTCAAACATCCAACTCTACATAACAACCACCAGCCATTCACCTCCCCTAATTTTCATCCCCACACACTTCACACAGTTCACCATCTCTCTCCTCTCTCTCTCTCTAAAACCACCACAAAAAAATAATAGACTTCAAAAAAAAAAAAAAAAAAAAAATACACAGAAACAGAGAGCCTGGCCTGAGAACCCATCGCCACGGTCCGTCCATTCCCGCCATCACGGTGGTGGCGATGATGATGGGAATGAACACCACCACAAAGTCAACCCTATCAACGGTGATGTATTCGTTATCGGAGCACCCCTCCATCGTCAACTTCCGCTGGAGCCACACCCAATCATACGGCTCCACGTGGTCCTTCCTCGTCCTCTCCATTCTCTCCCACCTCACCCTCTCCCTCCTCCTCCACCACCTCCTCCTCCGCCTCAGAACCCGACCCATCCCCCTCGGACCCCTCCCCCACCTTCACAGCCTCCTCATGGCCCTCCTCTCCGCCACCACCTTCGCCGGAATCCTCCTCTCCTCCTCCGCCGAAATCCGCGACATCCGCTGGTTTTGGCGCCGAACCAAAACTACCCCCTTCCAGTGGCTCCTCTGCTTCCCTCTGGGTACCCGATCCTCGGGTCGGGTCTTCTTCTGGACCTATATATTTTACCTGACCCGGTTCCTCCATCTCCTCCGGACCTACTTCGTCGTGTTCCGCCGCCGGCGACTCTCTTTCTTTCACCTCTTCAGTCAATCCTTCCAGATCTTCATGACATTTCTATGGCTCGAATTCTCCCAATCGTTTCAGATTTTGGGGGTTCTGGTCACCACGGCGGTGTACTCTGTGGTTTACGGATACCGGTTCTGGGTCGGAGTTGGATTACCCGGCGGGTGCGACCCGTTTGTTGTGAATTGTCAGATTGTGGGTCTGGGTTGCAATGTGTTGTGCCATGTAGGTGTGCTCTCGATGCATTTGATGAAAGGTGGGTGCAATGGAATTGGGGCTTGGGTGTTCAATTCGGTGCTCAATTCGGCGATTTTGTTGCTGTTTTTGAAATTTTACTTTAGGAAGGAGAAGGTGGCGGTAATCGGCGCCGGAGGTGGTGGCGGTGGCGGCGGGATTGGTGGCCGGTCAGAGGTGGAGGAAGTGAAGGAAAAAGATGTTTGAGTGGTGGTCGGTCAGATCGTCACTTTTTTATTTTCTTAGATGTGGTTAAGATGAATATAAAAACAAAACAATTTTCGAAGGTAAATAGATGTATAAATATATGTGCACGAGTTTTATTAGTATATATCTCCTCTCTCTCTCAGACAATCCATTTCTTAGTTCTATATATATGTGAAACTTTGTAGTGGTTATTGCCTTATTAAGGAGAATAATGATTGCTAGTAGCTACTAAATTTATACATGTTATGTTGTGTATACATGCTAATACCGTTATTGTTAAAGTATAATAATATTTATGTTTAAGATTAATATTATTCGAATTTATTTTATCATTCTTCGTGAACAAAATTGATATCATGATAGCGAGATGCTAATATTATTACTATATAATAATATTCTTTTTAGGATTGGTATTGTCCAAGTCTATTCTACCGTTATTTTAACAAAATTAATTGCGAATATGAACCATGAGTATATATTAGGATAGAATTCATGAAAATATTTATATTCGTGTGTATATATATAACGTAGTTGAGTGTAGACCTGTCAATGGATTGGATTTTGATCCGAATCCGATCGGATTAGTCGGATTTGGATTGTAAAAAAAATCCGATAACCCGAATATGATCCGAATCCGATAATCCGATTCTTTAACAAATTGGATTTGGATTAGCCTAATCCGATCCGATAAAATATACATATATATATATATTTATATGTGTATATATTTAATATTGTACATGTATATAAATGTTAGTTGTTAATTATTTTATTATTTATTAATAATGATTGATCATAAATACAATTATTAAAAGTGTGAATAATTTTAGTGTTTCAATATTTATTGATTTTTGTATTTTTTTAATTAAATATTCGGATCAGATATTCTATAATGAAGAAATTCGAATATGAATTAATTAAGTGAAAATCTGTCGAATTATCGGATTCGGATCGCGGATTGAGAGTTTTTATCATCCTTATCAATAGACTTATCAATAATCCGATTATGATCCGAATCCGATCTGAATCCGATATTAACAGAATATGGATTGAAAATAAAATCCGATAACTCGATTAGGATCCGAATCCGATAATCCAATTTCTTAATAAATTGGATTTGAATTTAACTGATCCGATCCGAATCCGATCCATTGACAGGTCTAGTTGAGTGAAACTGTGAAAGTAGTATATTATGTTGGTATTTGTTTTCTCATTATATGGTCTTCATTAGAATAAAGGACAAATTCAGAGAATCAGAGCACTGACTCGCTCTAGTGGAAGAGTCTTTTCTCAGCCTTCTGACAATTAATTGATCCACTACATACTATAGCAACCAACTATCTTTATTTAGGCCTGTTTGGTAGGTGGTTTGATTTCAGGTGGTCTGGTCTTGCGTTTAATGAGACCAGACTGTGTTTGGTAGTATTGGTCTCAAATTTTTGGTTAGACCAAGTAAAACCAAATCAGACCAAAATGACTTCATTTTAGACAAAAAAAAAAAGGTGGTTCCTGGTGGTCCGGTCTGGACTTATTAATAAAATATATTTATAAATAATTAAAAATAAAAAAAAATAAAAAAAAAAATAATAATAATAAATTAAATAAAACATATTTTAAAAATAAAATATAAATAATAAATAATAAACAAAATGAAATAAATAATACCTAATAATAATAATAAATGAATAAATAATAAAATATATTTATAAATAATTAAAAATGAATAATTAATAATATAAATAATAAATTAAATAAAACATAATAATAATAAAAAATGAATACAATAATAATAAATAAATATAATAATAATAATTAATAAAATAAATAATAAATTGCATAAAATATATTTAAAGTGAAGAAATAATAAATAAAGAAATAAATATTATAATAAATAATAAATAAATAGTAAGACCAGACCGCTTACCAAACAAACTTTTCCAGATCAGATTAGATCAGACCAGACCGGACCAGACCGGACCAGACCAGACCAGACCAGACCAGAAAGACCGCCTGCCAAACATGGCCTTAGGCCCGTTTGAATACCGGTCTGGTTTAGGCGATGTTTTGAAAATTTATTTAGTAAGTGGTCTTATCTAATAATTTTGATTTCAAAAAATTAAAATCAAATCATGTTTGACAAACTGTCTGGTTCCAAATATTTTTTATTCATTTATTTTTATTAATTTATATTATTATTCATTCATTTATTTTTATTTTATTTATAAATCTATTTTAATTTATTATTTATATTATTATTTATTTATTCATTTATTATTTATTATTATTTATTTTTATGTATTATTTAATTCATTTTTTTATTCATTATTTGGTTTAGGGTTTAATTTATTATTTATATTATTATTTATTTATTCATTTATTATTTATTATTATTAATTTATAAATATATTTTATTTAATCTATTATTTTTATTATTATTTATTCATAAATATATTGTATTTAATTTATTAAATATATTTATTATTTATTAATTATTTTATTTTATTTTATTTATTTATTATTATTATGTATTATTTAATTCATTTTGCTTATTATTCATTTTTTTGTTTAGTTTTTTTATTTTTTATTAATTTATAAATATATTTTATTTTATTTATTATTTATTCATTTATTTTTATTTTATTTATAATTTTATTTTATTTTATTTACTATTTATATTTTTTATTTATTCATTTTTTATTATTATTTATTATTATTATTATTTTAATTATTATTTAATTCTTTTTTTATTATTCATTATTGTTTTTATTTTTTATTCATTTATTTTTATTAATTTATTAATATATTTTATTAATTTATTTTTATTTTATTCATAAATATATTTTATTTTATTTATTATTTATTATTTATTCATTTATTTTTATTTATTATTTATTTATTTTATTAATTTATAAATATATTTTATTTACTATTTATATTATTATTATATTTAATTATTTATTATTATTTTTATGTATTATTTAATTCATTTGTGTGGAGATAGGGTTCGTGGGAGAGTGGAGGCAATACGAATTTTGGTTGATTTTGGTTCAATGATTTTTGGGCAATAATTTGATTTGGTTAAATTATTTGTAGCAGACCAAATAGAACCACTAAAAATTTTGGTAATAAAAAAGGTCATTTTGATTCAACTTGGTCTGGTTATATTTTTTGAGACCAATGCAAAACAAATATGGTCTAGTCTCAAAAAATCATGACCAAACCAGAAAAATGGGACCATAACCAGTAAACAAACAGGGCCTTATTTTTACATTTTTATAGTATAGAGTTCTATATATATAATTGGTAAGGTGCATGACTGCTAGTTTTTTAATTGGATTAACTTGATTTACACTCTTTTAAATTTATTTTTATTTCAATAACAGTTTCCAAATTTAAGAATCTTCATTTACATTCCTTACTTTTTTAAATTCACATTATTTACACCCCTCAAGCATGACATCATCCTCAATTTTTTTTGTAATACCTAAATTACCCTCAATATTCTATCCAAGTTTATAATCCTATCCCTAAACTTTATTTACATATCCAAACACCCGCACCACCACCCAACCATCTGCACACACACACATATAAATACATATTGTTGGTATTTTGACTGAGCTGTTTCTCTAGGAATAACACCAATTATCCACCAAAATTGTATTAACTGGTGGCCCTTCCAAATGCACACTAACATGAAGTGGCCTCAAATGTTTACATATGGGATCAGTTGGCTTTCGATTACCAATTCCGAGGGCCGCTCATAATATAGCTTGTGCTAGATCCATACCCTAGATGGGTTTTCTTAGGATTTGCTTGTATTACCTTCCTTTTCTATATATATAGATATATGTATGTATATATATATATGTGTGTGTGTGTATATATATATATGCATGTGTGAGATGATATATATGTGTGTGTGTGTGTGTATATATGCGTATGTAAGAGGAAGAGGAGGAGGATGAGGGGGAGGGCATGGCTGCTACTTGTGGTGGTGGTGGTGTTTGGGGTTGGGGTATTTGGATTTAAGAATTAAATTGGTTTAAAGCGTGTTTTAAATTTTTCATATCATGAGAGGGTGTAAATAAAAATTTTCAAATCTGATGGTGTAAATGAAGTTAACCCAATTTATTTTAAAAAGACCACTTATTAATATCTCTTGGTAAGGTGCATTTATAACTACTAGTTTCATGAATGGGCTACATGATGGTGTAAATCATATAAAGAAGCTTTAATAATGCAATTAATTCATTAGACTGTCAATTTTTCTCACCACTTTTAAATTTCCATCTCATCAAAACTCAAAAGGTTAGTTACTAGTAAAGAATTTGCAAATAGTGTCTATATAACTTGATTTTCCAAATTTTCTAAATTAAATTGCATCGATGGCACAAGCCTTTGAGCAATATAACTACTAAAATAAATCAAATCAATATCATTTGATAGTAAACCAACTCTATCGATGGGAGCTCGATATAACAGCGGATGAATTGTAAAAGGTCTAACCCTTAATGACGATCTCTTACTTGAACAGATTTCACAATTAGTGCAATGTTAAGTCGCAGATTTGAGGATGAACGGGAATTCGAACCCATACTCGATACACTAGATCGGATGAATTATAGTCCATAAATCTCACTGGATCAAAGTGCAGTGGGAGAAGAAATAGACCGAACTAAAATTCTATTACTACAATTCAATCTATTGCTTCTTATATTTGGAACTTGGTGACTTCTAATTTTGATTTTGAAATTTAGTAGGTTTTGTTTGAGAGCCCACCATGAAAAAAGAAAGGCTAATTTGAAGGGTCCCAAGGGTTTTGGTCAATTCCACTCAATAGAGGTTAACACTTTATTAATAGAGACACGCCCTAAGGTTTATAAATTATTACAATGACACTCCTTGAAGGTATGGAATGACTTAAGTATCCTTGATTATATTAATTTGGATGCGACATGTCTAAGTTACCCTCAATTCCTAAACCATACACTTCACCTACTACACCAACCTTAATTAACTCTTTATTTTTTACAATTTTAAGTTTTATTTATTAAAATAATTATAATTATTTATTAACTTAACATTTACACTAATGTTACATGTTAAATGTGTTAAATATTACTAAATTCAATTAAATTATACTTACACCAATTAATACAATATTATTTTCAACTTCCTAGAAGATATATTAATTATTACTAAATCCCACTAAACTATATAAACTCAAAATACCAAAGGCATATTTATTTTTTCTATAGATTTTTTTTTTTAATATTGTTACTTATTTAAATAATTATACCTATTTATTTATTTTATATTAATGCTTAAATGTTACAAAACGTTTTGACATTCCCACTAAAATTAGTAATAGATATAAATATATTGTCAAATCCCACTAAAATTGTTGATTGACTATAATATATAAATATAATTTTCTTTTCTATAATTTCATAAAACATTATGTATATATATTATTAGGTATGTAGTACTTATAATGGTTCATCAATTTTAATATTAATGAAATATTTGTAGTGGTAGAATTTACTTTTAAATAGAGGTTTTTGTATATTTTAGATGTTTTTGAATTTTTTATTTAAAATAAAATTATATTTATTGTGTAATTTAATTTTTTATTGTAGATTTTTTAATAATAAGAATGTGGTGATAAATGTGGTTGGTGTAGTGGGTGAGGTGTAGAGTTTAGGTATGAGTGTATTTTAGATATGTTGCATGAAAATTAAAATAATTAAGGGCACTAAAGTCATTTCATGCCTCTAAGGGGTGTCATTACAACTCTTTACAAACCTTAGAGGATGTCTTTGTTAAAAAATGCATTGACCGGTCACTAGGAGCAATTGACGTAAACCTTAGGGGTGGCATTGCAAATTACCCAAAAAGAAAACACGCGGCTGTCAACTTCCAAGATTAAAGATAAATGTACGTGAGGGCAATAATTTAATGGGTAAAGTGCATTAAACCCCCCTGGAACTATAAAAAATTTACAATTCACTCCATTCCGTTATAACACCGTTAGTTAAATTAGAATAATTTGCATTCAGATCCCCTGAGAGTTTGGTCAATTGCACTCGCCCCTTGAGATTTCCCTTTCCTTGCAATGACACCCCCTGAAGGGGAGAAATGACCGGAATGACCTTGTGTTGTCTCCTTTATTTCATGAGACAAATATCTAGGTGGTGAAATTACCTCCTGTAGGGGTTCGCAGGTTTTAAGTGATACGAAGATAGTTTCTACACAAGTTCGTCAGCTAAAACTACAGTATTGATGCTCTTATTACTTTTGACTTTCTTTTACAGAGAAAAATGAAAGAGAAATGGAGGAAAAGACAGCAAGTACAAGTAGTTGAAGTATTTTCTCTCTCTAGGATTTTCTCTCTACCGGTCTCTGAAAAAAGTTCTCCTCCTCCTTCAAGTGAATCCTCGCACCTCTATTTATAGACGCGACCGCTGAGTAATTATCGCGGATTGTATTTCCACGTCAGCACTTGTCTCGCGACATGGTTCTATCATTCTCGCGGATTCTATTGCCACGTCAGCACCTGTCTCGCGACATGGTTCCTGCGTACTTAATCTGTGATATAAATACCTTGTTCAGTATTATTCTACGCCCATGACTACGCAAAACGGATTCGCGTACTCTTATGCGTAACTAATACTGCATACCATAAATACCTTTGCACATATCATCCGCGAAACGAATTCGCGGTTCATATTATGCACCAAACCCTGTGATCCGCGCCTATTGCATCGCGGATCCGATTTATCCTTAGCTAAGGATGCCTTTATAGCTTTGCTGGGCCATAACCAATCATGCATGCCTTGGTTATGTTCCTGAATACTAGCGGCCTCTCTAAGGTATTTTTACTTAGGATGGTGTAAATAAGGTCGCAACCCACTACTTACTCATCCCAAGCATTTCCCTTAGATTCCGCATAGTACTCGCCACGCGAGCAGCATATAGGGTTATGAGTTACTGATGCGAGCTATAAAACACACCAGTTCCTCATACTTCCCTCTGTGTAATGCAAGCTCTCGCGTAAAAAGAACCATATTTGGGCTAGTTCCCCAAGTAATCGATTACTTGGGCCAATCTCCCAAATCATCTTTTACTTGGGCCGGTTTCCCCAAATATACCAAACCTGGGCCATATCCCAAATAAATACAGGTTGGGCCATATCCCAGATAATTTAATCCTTGGGCCATTATCCCAATGAGTTATTTAGCCTTTATGTTATTTCGCGAATCGTTACTCTTTACATTTTTCCCCATTGCACTTTTGATACTTGGCCAAGTATTAAAAGTTCAATAACCTATAGCCTCGCGAATTAAATCCCTGCTTCAAAACTGCTTTTCCCCGGTTTAAAATGCAATAACCTTTGGCATTTCTCTTGCAGATTTATTTCCCCGGTTTCACTTCTCTTGATCCGCGAACATTCTTTCTTGGTCCTTTTCTGTTTTTCCCATGAATTTCGTGCACATGCTTATTTTACTTTCTCCGTACCTTTCTTATTTTTCGTAAATTATTATTATCCTCTGATCTGCGATATTTGAATCTGCGGCAACCTTGGCGCCGGTTCGGCTTCCGCGGTCATTAATGGCACATTCTAGGTTTCCGGGCCCTTCCCCTATAAAAGTTGCTCTTGTCTATTTCATTTCACTTTTTCCTCTTGCCTTCATTTTTTCTGCTTTTATTGCTTCAAATCTTCTTAGTGTTATTTTTAATCCTCTATTTTCTTCGCGGTCTACTTTCTTTAACCTTTACTCATTTTATTTTCAATCCTTTATTTCAATGGCCAAATCCTCTACCCCCAAACTTTTAGTTCCTCCATCTGGGTCTATCCCTTCTGTTCCCCAACCAACAGAATGGAGAAAGGCCCCATTTTTTGAGAATTCCCATGATCATTTATGGAGTTCCATTGAGAACCTTCCTCCCGCGGGAGATATTGCGGATGAACTCATGTTTATTCATTCTGACGGTGAAGCACCCCTAGCCAATATCCCACATTCCTCACTTCTTCGCCTCCTTATTGAAAGAGGTGATGTCCCATATTCTTTTATAGAATATGAAGGACATGTGTCACCTATTACCCACTGGAGGATGTGGTCCAGCCACATACTCAGTCAGGACAGGCACCGCGAGACTCTTAGGCAGGCAGGTTTACTTGAGTCCATAGAACTCTTTTCGGACCTATCTGTTCGTCGAGACGCGGATGCACTCAATCTATTGGTGTCACGATGGAGCTCTTTCTCGCACACCTTTGTAACCTATTGGGGGGAGTTTACCCCAACCCTAGAAGACGTGTACGTGCTGTTTAGGCTCCCTATTTTCGACTCGCGATCCCTAGATACCCCAGCCTTCAGTGAGGCAGACCAAGTGTTTCATTCTCACCTCCAGTCCTGCGCAGCTTATGCCGCGAAAAGAGGTAGTCGTTTCAAGGATGGTGCCATACTTGACGAGGCACCTTTAATAAAAAGTGCTAAGTTGAAGTACTCGAGTTGGTGTCATCATTTCTTCAGGGAGTATGAACCAAAACTTCCTCTTTTCCGCGGTCAAGACCGCGAATCGGTGCCTGGTCCAGAATTCAATGGTGACTTTGAGTTAGCTGGATTTTTAGCTTATTGGTTGGACCGCTACATTTTCCAGGGGCGTCCTGAAGATCGCCCCAATAAACTAGTATTTTTGATGGCTTCTATAGCCTCGCGGGGTATAAGGCTTCCCTTAGCCCCCCTCTTTCTGGGTACCCTCTATTCTCAGTTGGACACTTTATCCAACGATTTTCTGAGGTCAGTTGGTAGATATGACATAAGCACCCATGTCCCCTGCCTTTTCCTTATGCTCTTTATCTTCGAAAGATTCCCAAAATATGCACCCAAGCCCCTTAGTTTTTCATCTTCAAACCCTGATTCCCCTACTCTCAGATCGCGAGCCGCTCGCTGGTCCGACCTTCTTTCCACCAAGCGACTTGAGGATTTCATTGACTTCAGTCGTAATTTCTCTTGGAGGCCTTATACAATGCCTTTAGATGGTATTTATTTTCCTTCTTTCTATCCCATGGAGGAACAAACCGCTTATGGTTATCAACACCATGAGGAGCTCATCTTTGCCTCTTTTTCCTTTGGTTGCTACTTGCCCATTTTTGATGATTCCTTTTCGCGGACCGCACCTTATAATCCTTCGCGAGTAGCCCGTCAACTGGGTTTTGAGCAAGCTATTCCGGTCTATGTTGCTCCTCCCTCAGGTGATTCTCCTGACAGCTATGACGCGGCCCTGGTGAGGTACCGCGAGGAATATGAGAAAAAACATGAAGAATTCTCCTTTGCCATTTTTATTCCCGCGAGATCTCGAGCAGGATGTCGAACCGCGGCATATATTGATTTTTGGCTTCAAGTGACAACAGATTTTCAGACTTTTGTGATGGGTCCTCCTAGACCAATTGCCCCTGCAAAAATATTCATGGGAGACTCATCTCTAAAATTGCACAAGCCCCATGGTTCCCGCGGCTTTTATAGCAGGGTTTCCCTTCCGGCGCCTGTCGATCATGCAGGCCCAAGTACTTCGAATTCGGTCAACAAGAAACATAAAATTTTGATGGAGAAAAAGGGTAAATCCAAAGCTCCTCCTGCGCCTAAACGGAAGCGTTCCGAGCGTGTCGAAGTCACCACCTCTATTCCGGTTCACGAGGAACCTATTTCTAAACGTTTGGTAATAAAGTTATAACTTAATACTTTATTCTTACTCACTGTTGTCAACTTTGTTTCTAATATATCTAATATTACTTTATTTGTTTTCAGAGATCCGCGAGATCGGTTGTCACATCGCCATCGCGACCTTCTTCACCAATAGCCCCCTCAATAGTAGTTAATACTACGGATGACCCCCTCGACTATATCCCTTTGTCTCTGCGGAGAAGAGAGCACAGGGCCCAGATTTTAGAGGCTGCTGCTAATCATTCCTCCGAGGATGATGAGGTAGATATTATTTCCTTGATTCGCAGAAGGTCGAATCCTTCTACCTTGATCTCTCCTGACATATTTGGAGTTGAACCTATTGCTCTTCAGTCACATCAAGATCAGGCTGAACCATCTTCGCGGATTGTAGAATTACCTAAAAACATAAGCTCCTTATTGGATACGGTTGCCAGGGTCGTGGAGGACATTCATGCTTCTGATCCCTTACTTTCATGTATTTCCTAACTTGTTTTAAATCTTCCTTTATCTTCCATACTCTTGTGCTTTCATTATACTTATTGTTTTATGTACCCTTGTACAGCTCGCGGTCTTGGAACAGACGCCAATAAGGAAGCTGACCATTCTATTGATGACTCTGATCGCGAGATAGCTGATATACTCTTAGACTTCCCTGATCAAGGAAAAGAGAATGCATCGCAAATATCTAAAGTCGCGAGGAATATTTTACTCTCAGATTCAGATGATGGGGATGATCTTCCCATTTCTTCCATTATCCGTAAGGATGCTCATCCATCTGTCACGACTTCATCCCATATTGACCAATCTGCGGTCCTGACAAAAAATTTTGATGTTGCGGCTCAAACTGAAATTGTGAATATTCCGGACATACCTGAAACACATGACACCGTTCCTGACTCAGAAGTGGTCGTTGCAGCAGCAATTGACCCTGAAGCTTCTGGTTCTGATACGGATGCTCGGCATATGGAACCTATTGTTTGTGATATCGCTGCTGAGCTTGCTGCCACTCTCCAGGGTGGGTCCCAACTTCAAAGATCCCTTTTCGGGGGTCCTGAAACTGATATGGAATCTTCCCTTGCCATGAATCAAACTGAGACCGCGAATGCTGGTAAAAACTAAAAATTTATACTGTTTTGGATCCGCGAATACAATTCTCCATGTAATATTGACTTCTTGATAATCCATTTTTTTGCAGGTCAAACCAATAAGAGTCCTGAATCCTTATTTCCCAATTCCGCATTTGAGGATCCTGAAACTCTTCTCAATGAATTTCCCTCACCTCCAAACACTTTACAAAACCTGACCTTTCCTAATTCTGATTCGTTTTTTCTTCCTATTCACCCTGATCAAACACATAACCAATCTTCCTTATCCGTGCAGCAAATCCAACCTCATCCCTCACAAACTCATACTTCCATTCCTGGTACCACATCCGCGCCATATACACAAACCCCTCAGCCTTTACATACTCATACATCTGATCCTACTACCTCATCTGTGCCACAAACCCAACCACATCAATCCCCTCCCCAGGCTATTCCCGCGCCCTTGACTCTAAACCTTCAGCAGGATCAAGTCTACTGGCGCAACTTTTTATGTTATTCAGGCGATATGGCCATTTTGGATCGCGTTTTCAGTAGTCATCCCGAGACTTTTGCTACTATGGAGCTTTATGATCCCCTTCTCCAGCTTACATTTCTGCATATAATCGCGGATACTTTTGCTTCGCTGACGACTACTTGCATCCGCGACCTTTCTCCCAACACCTTACCACTTTGTCGCGCCCGTATCAAGGATTGGAAGAATATGAAAATGAACGTGACCTGGTGGGAGGTTCAACTTGAAAAGGTTGAGCGCCTATATGCGAAGTACTGTGCTGAGGTCAAAGCTTTTTCTGATTATCAAGCCAGTATATCAAAAGTGGAAGAGGCCCGTGCTATTTTAGCTGCTGCAGAGCAAGATGCGTTAAGACTTAAGGATGCCGCGGAACATACTATGCGTTCCCGCGAGTTACAGGAGGAGCATGAAAATTTCCATATTTCCTCTCCTGTTAGCCGCAATTTGTTCTGATTGCTTTCTCTTTTTGAGTGAATATGTATATTTATGATGTACTCAATACACATTCATAGATGCAATTTTATATACATTGTGCTGATATTTTTATCATTCGCCTCTTGTATTTTAAGATTGGTACAACTTGATCCATTTTACATTAAGAGGTCCAGTACTTTCGCGGGTAATTTCATGCTCCATTCTGTAGTACCCACTACTTCCTTCACTTACAATCACATACGGACCCTCCCATTTGGCTTCAAATTTTCTTACCCTTTGTCCTCTCATGATTGCTGGTACCACTTTCAGCACTCTGTCCCCTACCTTAAACCATCTGTATCGTACCTTTTTGTTGTAGTTTTTTGCTTGTTTCTGATTGTACTCTTTTTGATTTGTGAATGCTTTAGCCCTAGCTCCATCCAATCCTTCTATCTCCACTATCCTGTTCTCCAAACTGCTGTTGTGTGCAAGCCCTTTAGCAGCCAAATCCAGTTCTGCAGGTAGCACAGCCTCTGCTCCATATACCAGTGCA